>JAENHJ010000122.1:0-600000 GCA_025330945.1 Mucuna pruriens
TTGGTCGATCATAAAATGACTAGTCCGGTGCGACTCGGAAAAGTAAAAAACCTTCTATACTTATATTCCCTCATTTTATTTTAACCACTAAACTATGGTACAAACAACTCAGTAGATTCACTTTGAGAACGTTTGAGGTTGGTTCGAAAGATAAAACAAGTGGTTTTCAAAAAAATTAAATAGATCCATATCTTTAGTTATAAGATCCACAGTAGTTATCTTAGGGGGACGATCTGTATAAATTAGACATTCTTATCTTTAAGGATCCAACGCGCTATCTTAGGTTCACGGCTGGATAATTAGCTCAAGAAGTGATTCTTATTCGAAAGCGGCCAAACAGAAGGAAAACTTAACAAAGAAAAATATCATTCAAAGGTGCGAGAAAACATTACATAGGAAGAAAAGAAAAATCAAGGTACATCAACAATTTGACCGTCGACTATTTCCTTATAAGGGTCGGTTCAAAAGATCCAAACCTGGGTGAAGAATCTTAGTCTAAGCAAGAGCATGATTAAAAACCATACTCGTCTTCTTCACCATAGCAGCATTAAAGCGAGAAATAGTTGCATCCTTGACCTTCATTTCATCCTCACGAGAAGCAACTTTGGCTTGAAGAACAACCATGTCAGATTCTAGAAGATATCTTCGCCTTAGCACATTCGACTTCGGCAACAAGTCGTCCTCCTTGAAGCCCCTCATCCTTAGCACAGTATGTTGATTAGTCAGAATGTTGTAACACCTCCGGAAGGGCAGCCACCGACTTCTTCAGCAAGTCAAGTTGGCTATCATACTCAGCACGGACTTGATCCCAAACTTGTCTCTCTTCATCCACTTTAGCTAGTTGATCGGCCATGGGACCAAATTCAACCTCGGCCGCCCGAGCAAAAATAGTAGAACAACCAGCTAGCGCTGAATAGCATCAAAGTTCAGAAACCCCAACTGCCTGACTAAAAGGAACCTTCAAAAGGAGTTAACACATTTTGATCCACGGCCTCGGTAATAAACTTGGATCTGGACCCACAGCGAGTGAGACTCCCCAACCAGGTTCTTCGGACTCATCCTCTCAAGACGAGGTCGTTTGAAGGCCTCTAATGATTTCTTCTTCAGCTTCTGGACTCAGCTGACCAACCCATTTGTTGCCTCGAACCCGATTGAAAGAAGGGAAGGATTAGCGGGAACTTTTGAAGGGCACGGCAATGCTTGAGTAACTTCGGCAAAGAAACACTCGTTCCCTCCTCCTCCGCCAGGGACAAATTCTTCTTCAAGTCCTTCAAAGCTTTACTGAAAAACCTACAAGGAAAGAGATCGGCCGTTAGGAAGAAAAAACAATGACAAAACCAAAGAGAAAGGAAGTCAGACCTGATCGATAAGTTCGAGCAAAATAGGCACGGAAGGTTTGAAAGTATTCCAACAAACTCGTCCTCCCAATTTTCTAAATCCTTCACTATAGTAATGGGGACACCGGGTTGGGGAGTCAATAGAATGGGGAAGAGGCGTTCACCGACGGAGTCCATCATAAGACTTGGACAGATTTGCGGGAGAGACTCAAAAAAATTTATCCATAAAATCTTGAAACTCTAAAAAGGGTTTCAGAGCTGCCTGTTAAGGGCCTGGCCGCTAGACAGACATCCACCCTACCGCCTTTTTTGCTCTAAAAAACTAGAAGAAAACTCCCAAGGAAGGAGCTCGGCCCAAGTCTTCACATAGAAGTTCAAAGCATGCTAACGAAGGCCCAATTTGTTGGGGTGAAGGCCCAGGTGGGGGCTACGTTAAGAACTCTAAGGACTGTTTGTTTGAAGGAAGAGAATGGAAGCTTCAAGCCTAGTTTTAGAGAAAATCTACTCATACACGTAAAAGCGGGGGTCGTCGGGAGGCCTTGAGTTATTCACGGACTCGTCCTACTGCAATGATGACCGCACCTCGAGGACCGAGGTCGAAGGAGTTTCTTCATTGTACCCAGGGGAGAAGGCTACCCCGAGTATATTTGAAAAAGGCCCTCTTTACTTCTTTGTCAACCCATGAAAATGGGTCTTGAAACTATCTTTTCTGAGTTGTCCCTATACCATATCTCAAATGGGAAGACCTCCCCCAGAGTTTGACGGAACTCGGAAGACCATCAGAAGAAGAGTCGGGCGGACTCTGAGGGGGGACCGGTTTTCCTAAGAAAAACCAGTAGTACCTAGGGAGGCCCCTTACAACAAAGGGAGGTGGGGTCAGTTTCAGACCCAACCCAGAAAGGAAAAAAAAAGGGAAAAAGATGAAAGAGAGAAAGAAAACCCTCGATAAAACGAAGGAAAAAAGGGGAAAGGGAGAACAAGAAAAAAGGCGGCCTAATAGAGAAAGAAAACAAACAGATAAAAGGGGAAAAAAAAACTATTCTTATATCTGCATCCATGGCGCTGCGTGGAGAATGACAGGAAGGCTGCTGAACTCAGGCAAAGAAGGCAAAGAGCTGGGGAGACTGGAAAGAAAACTGAGAAAGGAGAAGATGAAGAGAGTGGCGCAAGAATGAAAGATGAAAGAGTAAAGTAGGAAATGGTTGAAGCCTATTAATGGTAAAACAATCATTACGCAACATTGGGAAAGAAAAAACGACGTGTAATTAATGACCCATTATTCCAGGGCACGAAAAAGGGTAACTTCAAAAAAAGAAGAAAACGTTTCAAATACGTCACTGGGAGAAGCTGAAACGACTTGTCCACAGCAGCAAGGAAGGCAAGGAAACGCGGTCATGACCGAGGTGGTTAAGTTTGGTTTTAGGACAAAACTTAAGGGGCTGTGTACCGTCCGGGCATGACCGACCAACTATGGACAAATACCCAACGGTCGGTTGGACGACCGATGGGAGAAGACAACCGTATGGGAATGACCAGAAAGTTGCATGAGGTGACAAGGTGTCAGTAGTCAGATGTGAGTAGTCAGGTGTCAGGAGTCAGGATAAGAAGGTGGCGCTGTCATGTGTCAGGGAAAGGTGACCTATCAAGAAGATCTCTTTTCTGACACAGATTTTGTGGGAATTCGAGCCATGCTAGTTGGAGTTATAGCCTATAAATAGAGGAACTAAAGGAGACAAGGAGCAGGTTTTTGGAGAAGCCAAGAGAATTAACTAGCAAGAGAGAGAGAAAGGAGAGAGTTCTTGTAGACCAGAACAAGCTTAATACTTAAAATAACAGCATGAGATGAGATGCAGATTCCAAAGTTCCTTATCGCGCATTCCTTTGTTGAAGTAGTGAAACTTGAGCAAAGTCAAAGGAAACCTTCTATATGAGTATCAAACCCACATGGCCAGCCAGATTGTTAGCAACTTCCATGTCTAGTATTAGAGTATTAGACACACTGAAACAATAGGTATAATCTATTCATTTGATAAATATTATAATTCAAATTTTATGCTCATTTTAATGAGAAACATAAGATATTTAGAAAAACTTAAAAACTTGTTTTTTTTAAAAGTTATTCATAAACAGGTTGAAAATCTTAAACTTATCTTTTTTAAGAACACAGTTGTATAGCATAAAAATAAAAAGTTAGACCAACAAATTAAAACTCAAGTCATTTACAAATAACAGTAGAATTTGTATTACATTGTACATTAATTTTCCAATTTACGTATTTTTAAAATCCATTTTCATGGGGATGTAGCTCAAATGGTAGAGCGCTCGCTTTGCCTGCGAGAGGCACGGGGTTCGATCCCCGCATCTCAATTTTAAATAATAAAGTAATTTTTCTTTTTTAGTTGATATATAAATAACGAAAGAAAAAAATTGTAGTTGCTATCAAAATTTATTTCTTTTCAATTTGAGAAGAAAATTTGTGTGAATTTAAGTTAAAAAAATAAAAATACTTTTTGAGTGGTAAAATATTGTTAGTTCTATTTTATTTTAATTTAAGTGGTGAAATATTTTTTTAAATTTATTTTTATTTTTAAAATTTATTTTGTATCTTGATTAGTTTTTATTTTTTCGATTATTCAGAACATATTTTTTATTATATTTTATTTTTGTTTAAGGAAATTTATGTTATTTTACAAATATATACTTTTCTTTTTTCTTATTTTATATTCATATAAGTAAACAAGAGAATTTTTTTCCTTTCTTTCTTATCAAACAACTAAAAAGTTATTTTCTTTTCAACAAAACATAATATTAAGCTTCATTCTTTTTAAAATATTTATTTTATTAATTTTCTTTAACTGTCACCATAAAATAAAAAATTTATACTAACAAATTTCAACTCAAGTCATTAACAAATTCAAAGATAAATAGTCAGGATATCTCAAGTTATTATTCTTTTTTTTTTTTCAAAAATGCATCTAATTTCACGTCCAACGAGGATAAAAAAATAGAGTAAATAATTTGTACACCTATAATATAAAAAAGATATAATATTATCTATTTACTTTACTATATAAAAAATGAGAAATTTATGATATTTACCATTTTATTATTGTAATTATACATGTCAGCGTTCGAAATATATATATATTTTTCTAAGTATTTTCAATTTCTTTTACTCCTTTATGCTTCTATTTTTAGTTAATTGATATTGTATATTTTCTATCTCACTATAATCATAACACCCATAATTCTCTCTTTTTTTTAATTTTATTTATTTACATTTCAAATTAAAAACTTATTTTTCCACTCACACACAACAAAATAGTAATCACTCCAAATTTTTTTTCTCAAACGTGCGCAACACCCACAATTATTTATTTATTTTCTTTTTAAATTTTATTTATTTAATTTTAAAATTAAAAACTTATTTTTTCCACATTGAAATCATAATACTCACCCAAGCTCTTTCTCACACGTATACAACTCTCACAATTCTCTAATTATTTTAATTTTTTATATTTTTTTCTCTCACTATCACCGTAACACCCACAATTTTCTCTTTTTCTTTTAAATTATTTTTATTTACTTTTAAAATTGAAATTTTATTTTTTATAGACTACTAGTGTCGAAACACTTCAATCAGGACTCTACACATTTGATACAATAGGTTAGCTTAAATCTACCCCAATCTTAAATCATAAACATGTCTATCAGTTGCAATTATAATTTATTATGTAAGAGTACAACAATTATGAGCTTGCATATATATTATCTAATTAACCATAGATAATATATAAGAACAACTATAAATAAAGTTAACAACTATAAATAATTTTGTGATTTTTTTACTTGATTTGTAGGAGTGTTTTCTTCAATCTTGTGATTTACTAACTCGACATGTAGATATAATCATTATGTTTTGGTGAATCATTTTATCCTTCCATTAATTTTAAATATTGATCACTTAGGTTTTGTCGTGCGTAATTCAAATGTAAAAATCTTTAACTAAAGCTCATATTTTAGCTGTCACTTTCTTTTACTGCAAAAAATTTCACTTTGTAACTTTTAATTTGGCCTACATTTTCTATCCATATAAACAGATAAATCAATGACAGTTTGAACGTAGCTTAAGGTCTTCAATTTGATATCAACTTACTTTTAATGACAATTTCAAACTATTCTATTATTAACATTAACATAAATATATTATTAATATCATATTTATAATACTCATAATAAACTCTTTACGATCTCATGCATTGTAGACAAATCATCACTACTAATCTATCATATATAAATCTTTGTTACAATTTTTTTAACTTCGCACAAGATCTTGACTCGAAGTTAGAGTTACTAGACTACTATTCTTTTTAGGTAGATTAGTTAATAAATTACCACATGCCAAATTTCACACCTACCACTTGTTCTACCAAACCAATCCTCAAACTAGAAAAATTAAGCTTCTCATCATGTTAATTGCTCTTCTCGTCATTTACTTCATTATTTTAGTACTTCTTCCAACACTATATTTTGCAAGATGTATGCTTAAGACCAAATTTGAAGGGATATCAACAAAGAATGGAGACTTATTTTCTATATGGAACTGTGATAATAAAACTGCATTTGAGTACAACATTGAAGCAACTATACACATAAGTACTTTGAGTAAAGTTGGTAAAATTTGTTGGACCAAAGTTGAATCAAATTATTTCTTTGCGTGCAGACCCACCTCGAATATGCAAACCGATCCTGCTATGTTATCGTTCTAGATTGCATTTCTATTGTTTTGCCATATGGTTGACTTTGAAGACTAGGTAAACTCCGTTTAATATCTTTTAGTGGATTGGTTAAATATTACAAGGTATGGTTAGTAACCTAGTATTAGTATTGTAAATTTTTCTTAATTACTTGCCTTGATATAAAGTTGTCTGAAAAATGTGATGTGATGTATACTTTATTATTGCATTAAAGTGGTGCCACTAGAAGCATTTATTAATGCCATCTAGTGTCAAAAGATGATGGTTAGTGATCCTTAAGAGATGATTTTCTTGATATCACTGGCACTATATGCTTGTGTTCCAATCCCAAATCGCATACATCATTTAGTCAACTAAGTTCATGGCATAGACTTTAACGTGATAGAACCAACTTTATCCTTGCATAAGCATAACAAGAAGATTAACGAGGCAGCTACTCGTATGTACAAGGCCTTCCAGACACAACCAAAACATTTTTAACAATTCTTCTAATGTTCCATGTATGGGGCGTGCCCTAATAAGGTCCTTCAACCAATTAACCACCAAATGCCTACATGCAAAGAAGTAAATCAATTTTCTTCTTTGAAACAAGTCTTGCAAAGAAGGGATAGTCAAAGGGAGGATTTTTTATATGTGATCTGGAGAGCACAAAGAAAATTAGAATATTTAGATTTCGTTTTGCTGGTTGTGTTATCCAAGTTAAACATATTAAGGATGGTCTTCGTGAGAATTTATCCAAGTTGTTAAACATTTATCGAACATAGACATATATCCACAAAATGAAAGTGCAAAGGAAATAAATACATGAAACTCTCCTAATTAAGTTCCACTCTTGCATATTAATTACCTTCTAATATAGTTTACAATATACTTGCATATTCTTGTTCCATAGATTCTACTCCCCTTGGATCTTTTGGGCATTCTAAATGTCCAGCTAGATTTACCATAACTAGAAGTAATAGCATCACACAATGTGTATTCAGTCGTAATTTTGACTAGATGACATTGTTAGATGCTTCAAGTGTCACAACTCCAAAGCAATAAGTTAGACACCATAATTTTCAATTTTTGATATTAATAAATTAGGCACCATAATTTTTAGAGTTTGCACTAATAAGATCAAACAAATATGATTGTATTATCGAGAAACCGACTTAGGTTATATATCCTATACTATAAATCTAACGAGAAACTAAGTGCTCTTGGTAGTAGCGTAACTGTTACGGTCGGCCCCAAGACGGCCGTCCACTGAGGCAACATAAGGCAGCCTTGACAGCCTGACACACATCTCGGCCTCGTTGATTAGACGACACGAAGGTCAATCAGCATTAATTGTGCCTTGTACAAGTAATACTAATGATGAACCGCGACGTCACTAGTATGATGGAACGGGAGTGGTTAGGACTAAGGTATAAAAGGCTGGGGAAGGAGTGTAGAGGGAGTTTTTTCAAACAAGAACATTGGCGCCCACCGTGGGGCTGGTAAAACTAATCCCACCACCACAAGACAGGAGAGCGACAACATGCCGATAACAAGGAACCAAGCTAGTTCAAACAACGAGGGAGAAGAAGACATGCTACAGAGATTGATGAGAACGGTAGCCTAACTACAAGCTCGAAGCGAGGAGCACTCGAGGTTGAGAGTGCAGACGGAAACCAGACATCGACTAGCGGAAGAACGACACGCAGAGGCGATGAAGATGGTGGAACAAAGGGAGGAGGAGCTCAGGAGGCAGATAGAAAACCTACGAACGAGAAACGAACAAGAGTCGGAAGGGAGAGGGGAGCATGTGGCACAACCCCTTTGGAAGCAACCTTTCTGTGAGGAGATAGACGAAGCTCGAATACCGCCTCACTTTAGGGAGATACTGGTAGACCCTTTTGATGGAACACAAGACCCCCATGCACATTTGCAGGCATTTCAGACTCAAATGTACATAAGCGGGGGGGATGATAAGCTGAGCTGCAAGCTGTTTCCCGGAACGCTGAGGGGGGTGGCATTGCAGTGGATAATGAACCTACCACCTAGGTCAATATACGCGTTTAACGACCTAGCAAAAGTGTTTCTGTCCCAGTTTGCGGCTAACAAACCGAAGCGCCTGGAAGTGGCAGACCTGTTAGACATCAGGCAGAATGGAGGAGAAAGTCTGAAGAGCTATATGGCCAGCTTTAATGACGCCACGACGAAGGGTCAACGACCCGACCAAAAGTTTTTCGTTAAAGCCTTCCAGAAGGGGCTGAGGGTAGGCCCTTTCAGCGACGCCCTGGCCCTCCAGAGACCTACGAGCATGGAAGAAATCCGCCTTAGGGCGGAAAAATACATTGAAATGGAGGAGAATCACTATGAGAAGAGGGAGGCCGAACATGTCAACAGAGACTGCCGCCCGAAGCCATTGAACAAGCAACGACCATTACTCATAGGAGGCCGGGATCCTCCTCCTCATAGACATGAAGTGGAGACGGGGTTAGAAGCACAAACGAAATTTCCCCAAGCAAAGTTTACCCCGCTCAAAGAGAAGAGGTCTCATATTCTGAGAGAAATTTGCCATACAAGGTTGCTAAACTTTCCCCAAGCCGCCGGAGGGAAACAGCTCAGGAAGAATAGGAGGGAGTGGTGTGATTTCCACAGGGCGGTCGGCCATTCAACAGAGGAGTGTTGGACCCTTGGAGCCCAGATTGAGGAGCTGGTTCAGCAAGGAAGATTGAGGCACTATGTAGTGAGACAAGAAGGAGAGAAAAACGACAGAAGGGGAGAATCAAGCAGAGGCGGATATGGGGCGAGAAAAAATGACAAAAAAAAAGGCGGTCGATCCAGATCACCTCAGCCAGCGACGTACCGAGGAACTATATCGACCATTTCAGGAGGAGAAGCACAAGTAGGTGATGGGAGATACTGGAAGGATGGGGAAGGCTATCAATCTTATCAAGTCCTTACAGGGGCGAATCTTACGCCCTTGGGAGGAAGCAGGAGAGGACGCACAATCAGTTTTGAAGAGGAGGACCGAAGATGCGATCAAGTTGGGGATGAACCGATGGTGATATCGGTGACGGCCGAAGGTTTCAAGATAGAAAGAGTTCTCATCGACCAGGGCAGCTCAGCCAACATCCTATATGGATCAACCTATAGGAAGTTGGGACTCTCGAAGCTAAAAGAGATGAGGGGGTGCTTATATGGCTTTTCGGGGGAAAAGGTGCCAATAAAAGGAACAGTGGAGACTGAAACCACCTTCGGTGAAGGCAGCAATACAAGGAGAATCCCAGTAGTTTATACAGTGATAGAAGCAAAAGCCTCCTACAATATCATCATTGGACGGCTGGCCTTAAATCGGATGAAGGCGGTGGTATCGACGTACCATTTGTGTATGAAGTACCCAACAGTGGGGAGAGTGGGAGCCATCTGGGCGGATGCAACAGTTGCTAAAAGGTGCTATCAGGACAGCTTGAAGGTCGGACAGATGAAAGCGGCAATGAATACCCTAAGTCTGGAACTGGATCCAAGGTGCCATGAAGAACGAGAAAGACTGCTCCCAATAGACAAATTGAAGGAAGTTCAGGTGGGTGCCTTGAACAACCAGAGGACGAAGATAGGCACGACTATGACGAAAGAACAGGAGGCCGAACTGGTGCAATGCTTACAACAAAATAGTGACGTGTTCGCCTGGTCACCACAAGATATGCCAGGAGTGGATCCGAAGTTCATGAACCACAAGTTGTCGATAGTTGAGGGTGCACGGCCGGTCGTACAAAAGAAAAGAAAGCAAGGAGAAGAGAAGAGAAGGGCCATCAAGGAGGAGACGGAGAAGCTGCTAAAGGCTGGTTTTATACGAGAAGTAAGATACCCAGAGTGGCTGGCCAACGTAGTCATGGTGCGCAAGGCTAACGGAAGATGGAGAATGTGCACGGACTACACAGACTTGAATAAGGTATGCCTAAAGGACCCATATCCCCTCCCCAATATAGATAGACTAGTGGATAATGTATCTGGGTATGAATTTTTGAGCTTTATGGATGCATACTCTGGATACAATCAAATAAGAATGCACCCAGGAGATGAAGAAAAAACGGCTTTCATTACAGACAGTGGGGCTTTTTGTTATAAAGTAATGCCATTTGGGCTGAAGAATGCTAGAGCTACGTACCAGAGACTGATGGATAAGGTCTTCAAGGAAGTCATTGGCCAAGACATAGAAGTATATGTAGACGATATGGTCGCCAAGTCAGAGAATGGCCGAAGTCATTGTGAGGCGTTAAGACGGGTGTTTAGAATCCTAAGACGCCATCAACTTAGATTGAATCCAGAGAAATGCTCATTTGGAGTACAGACGGGGAGATTTTTGGGATATATGCTAACAGAAAGGGGAATAGAAGCAAATCCGGAGAAATGTAGGGCGGTCATAAACATGAGAAGCCCACGAAATGTGAAGGAGGTGCAGCAGTTGATGGGAAAGGTGATTGCGCTGTCACGATTCATATCCAGAATCTCTGATATCGCCACGCCGGTCTTAAGCACGCTTAAGAAAGGGAAGAATTTCGCCTGGACCCCAGAGTGCGAGGAAGCTTTCTTAAGGCTAAAAGCCATGTTGGCCACCCTTCCTATTCTGATTAGACCGGAGCTCGGTCGGCCACTGCACCTATACATATCAGTCACTGAAACCGCCATCAGTTCTGTGTTGGTTCAAGAAAGAGAAAAAGAGCAATGCCCTGTGTACTTCATCAGCAAGACGCTACAAGGACTAGAAAGAAGATACCAGAAGATCGAAAAAGGAGCACTGGCCCTGGTGATAGCCTCTAGGAGGTTACGTCCTTATTTCCAAAGCTTCAGCATCATAGTGCGCACAGACTTGCCCATCCAGCAAGTATTAAGGAAGCCGAACCTAGCAGGAAGAATGGTGGCTTGGAGTGTGCAGTTATCAGAATTTGACATAACTTTTGAAAAGAGAGGACCCATAAAAGCCTAAGCACTGGCCGACTTTATTACGGAACTCACCATAGAACAAGAGTGCACAGGAGGGGAATGGTACTTGTCAGTAGATGGGTCATCTAACCAGGCAGGAAGCGGTGCCGGGGTGATTTTAGAAGGGCCAAACGGAGTATTAGTAAAGCAGAGCCTACACTTCGACTTCAAAGCAAGCAATAACCAGGTCGAATACGAAGCACTTTTGGCGGGCATGAGATTAGCCTTGGAAATAGAGGCTAAAAGGCTGATAGCAAAGAGCGACTCTAAGCTGATAACAGGGCAGGTGAATGGAGAGTATCAAGCAAAAGATCCGCGACTGGCCAAGTACAAAGAGAGGGCGAAGACGATGGCGGCCTCGTTCGAAAGCTTCAGGCTCTTGCACGTACCCAGAGATCAAAATGAAAGAGCCGACCTATTATCTAAACTAGCCAGCACAAGAAGAGGATTACAACGGTCGGTTATACATGAAAACATCAGCACCCCTACGATTGAAAAACCAGAAGTCCAGTGTAATGAGCAGAGAACGACATGGATGGAACCAATAGTGGAATATTTAGAGGGGGGGAAGCTACCAGTTGACCCAGCCGAAGCTGGTAGAATGCGAAAGGAGGCGCCCAAGTACGCCTTAGTGGGACAACGACTGTATAGATGAGGTTTCTCCTCCCCTCTGCTCAAGTGCATCAGCCCTGAGGAAGCGGAATACATTATCAAAGAGGTTCACGAAGGTATCTGTGGAACTCACATAGGAGGGAGAGCATTGGAAGGGAAGATAGCCAGGACGGGCTATTATTGGCCTTCCCTCAAAACAGACTGCATGGATTACGTGAAGAGGTGTGATACTTGCCAAAGGTTCGCCAACAATCACCAAGCCCCAGCGGAACAGATGCATGCGGTGATATCCCCATGGCCTTTTCACAAATGGGGAATAGACATCCTGGGGCCATTTCCCCTCGCACCTGGCCAACTTAAGTTCCTGATGGTGGCAGTGGATTACTTCACCAAGTGGGTGGAGGCCGAGCTGATGGCTACAATCACTTCTGAAAGGGTGAAGCGATTCATATGGAAGAAAATTATATGCCGTTTCGGCCTGCCAGCAGAAATAGTCTTAGATAACGGCACCCAGTTTGCATCCTCGACGACGGCTAAATTTTGCCAAGAATTGCACATCAGACAATCTTTCACTTCAGTCGAACATCCTCAGGCAAACGGGCAGGCGGAGGTAGCCAATAGGGTCATACTTAGAGGACTGAGAAGAAGACTCGAAGAAGCAAAAGGAAGATGGGCGGAGGAACTACCACAAGTCCTGTGGTCATACCATACTACCCCTCACTCCACCACGGGAGAAACGCCGTTCCGCCTGACATATGGGTCAAAAGCAGTCATACCGGTCAAATTAGGAGAGTCGTCCCCTAGGACGGCTTTATTTGATCCGACCGTCAATGAGGAGGAGCTGAGATCAAACTTGGATCTTCTACAAGAAACAAGAGAGATAGCTCATATAAAAGAATACGCAGCCAAGGCAAGGGTAGCGAGGAAATACGACAAAAGGACGATACACAGAGATTTTCGGGAAGGAGATCTGGTACTGAGAAAGATAACACTGGCCGCAGAAAAGAATAAGCTAACGCTTAAATGGGAAGGGCCGTTCAGAATAGTAGAAAAGGTGGGAGGAGGAGCTTACCGACTAGAGCACTTGGAAGGCCGAAAAGTACCCCGCACGTGGAACGCGAACAACTTGAGAAGGTATTTAAGCTGAAGGCCAGGGTAAGCGCAAGTACGTGTAATATACATATGCATGAATTTTGCTAATACAATTGACAATTATGTCTATGTGCGAATTGGACTACCATAGCATCAGGTGAAGGCCTAAAAGACCACGGGAAAGCTACAAGACCCAAAACGGGCGGCCCAAGAGACCGACCCGGGGTCCCTTCGGCTCGAAGCTACGAGACTTAAATTGGGCGGTCCAAGAAACCGATCCAAAAGTCGAAAGAAAATACTTGATAAAGCCAAAAAGGTGGCACCATACGAAGATAAGATCTAAGTCAATCCCACGATCGAAAGAAAAACAGGAACGAAAATAACAAAAGAAAAGCAACAAAGCGTGACATAATTAAGATTGCGAAAACCCACACAAGAGACGGGTAAAAAACCAAACGAGATAGTAAGAGATGATGAACACAGTTGCGATAATGGCACCCCGATGTGAAAATAAAATTAAGTCAACGATTAAGTGTTAAAATAGTAGCATAAAAACCAAAAGTAAAGAGTTTTGATTACAAAGGAAGTCGCGCCAAATAAGAAACATGAATACAAAAATTATTGAGGAGCAGGGGAACTAGGAGCAGGGGAACTGGGAGGAGTTGGAACCAGGACAAGCTGGCCATCCACAAACTCCTTGAAAGGATCCGCCTCTGATAAATCAACAGTCGGGTGGAGGAAGCGAACTTGTTCCAAAGCTTTCGCGAAACCCACCTCAAACTGCTCAACAATGTCGCCACCCATCTCAATGGCAGTCCTTTCATGAGCCTTTATCACCTGATCCTGCTCTTGGATAGCTTGGTCTCGAGACCGGATGGTTTCATCACGAGCCTTTACATCCTCCAGAGCTTGCCTAAGTGAAGATTTGGCTAAGGCCAATTTTGCATGCAAGTCTGAGTTGGAGGTCTCCAAGTCTTCATTCCTCTGCTTTAACAGCCCGACCTCGGCGTTTGCATGGTCAACAGCCATATCCAAGTCGAAGTTCTTGCTCATCAGATCTTTATTCTTGGCTATTGTTTTATGAAGATCCTCCTCAAGAGCAGTGGTGGCCGACCTATATGAGTTTATCTTCGTCTCCTTCTCGGTGCAGACCTTGGATAAATGGAGGAAATCAGCTTGGAGTTTCTGCGCGCTCTTCAGAAGATCGGTTCTGAGACTCCAACCTCCCAAACTCCTTCTCGGCGGCCCGGGCTAAAATAAGAGAATAAGCAGCATACTGCTGCAATGTCTTGCAAGTTCCGGTCATGCCGAGCTGCTGCACTTTATTACCTCCAACTGAGGCCAAACCCTTATCTACGGCCTGCCCCAGAAAAACTAGAGGCCCCATGACGGTTGAAGAGGTCGGATTTCCTGCTATCAAAGTATCCCAGTGAAAGCTGTCAGCAGGTTGAGATCCGGCCCTCACTTCGGCATCTTCAGAAAAGGGCTCCTCCACATGTGAACGTTTGAAGGGGCACCCTTCAGACCGTGGTGAGGAGCCGCCTTCAAACTGCTCAACAGTTGGCGAGGGGGCGGCATTGTTCAAAACCACCAGAGAGGTTGAGTCTGAAGCTTCATCAGTGGTCGCCTCAAGGGGGATGGGTTCAGCAGCCGCTATAGGTTCAGCGGAGGCAACGGCGGCCGAAGGATCAACAGAGGCGGCGGCCGTTGAAGGTTCACCAGGATCAGCAGCTGTTTGCTGATCATTCTCGGCCACCAGAGCTGCCTTCCTTTTCTTCAACTCGCGAAGAGACCGAGAGGAATAATCTGTCAATGAAAGAAATCAGTAAAGTTAGTCAGAAACCACAAATGAAAACACACAGTAGAGCAAGACGGTCACTCACCAACACCTTTAATGATTTTCGCACTGGGTAACAAAGGGAGCTCGCCCAACTCCTTGGCGAACTCCCTTTCCCAACTCTCAAGATCCTCCAATTTGATTGAGATAGAGGCGGCAGGCTGATGAGTCCAAGATAAAGGAAAGAAAGGGCGACCAGAGCGATCCACCAACAAGTTGGGACCGTTGTCGCCAGGAGTCACCTTGAAGAACCGAGCTTTAAATTTTTTATAACTGGCCAGGAAAGGTTGGAATAACTTGCGTTTAGGCCGGCTGCAAAGAGAGGTCCAACCAACCTTCTCGGCCTTCTTCATGGTGTAGAACCAGAAAAAGACACCCAATGTCGGAGCCTTCTTAAGGTCCTCGCAGAGAAGTTCGAAGGCCCTTACATATGCCCAGCTATTCGGATGAAGTTGAGTTGGGGCTATGTTAAGAGCTTGGAGCACGGACCGCTCGAAGTGGCTGAAAGGTAACTTGACACCGAGTTTGGAGTGGAGGGTATCATACAGATAGAAGCAAGGTTTATGGTCGGCCGGCGTTGTAGTACTGACCGACTCCCCAGCACGGCAAGGGGAGACACGAACCGACCAAGGCCCTTTTTGACATACGACCTTCGCCATACCGAGAAGGGAGCTGGAGCGATTTAGCAACGTCGACACCTTCTTCACTTCGGCGTCCACCCAAGAATAAGGATCGTCACTGAGGGAGTCGTGAGAGTCATCACGATACCAGATCTCGAAGGGATAAGAGTCGAAAGAGCTGGAACTAGAGCCTGAAGGTTCGTCCCTAGGGGCTTCGAACCTTCCGCCAGGAGTAGCCTCATCAGGAGACTGGTCTCCTTGAGTGGAGGGGCCAGGTACATCCTCGAAGAGGTCCCCTGTTGACGAAAAAGCAAGGGTCAGTGGAAGACCCTGGCTGAAGGATCCAAACAGAAAATCAAAGACATTCAAAAAATAGTATATCAAGAGCGGCTTGAGAAGAAGCGAGGCGAAGAAACGTACCTTTAGGAGCATAACGAAGACTGGTGCGGAGAGAGCGACGGAGATGGAAATGCGAAGCAAGTGAAGAGAGCGGAGAATAGCAAGCGAGAGAGTAAGAAAAAGAGGATGACAATGAATAAACGCCGCAACAGAGAAGACGTTAAACCCCCAAGGGCTGAAGCTGAAGAGTTGCGCTGTTCCTTGGGAATACGCATGTTAATGATTGTCACAATAAATGAAGAGGCGTCTCGAATTCCCAGGGGAAATTAAAGGAGAAGAATCAAACGTCACCTCTGAGGACAGATACAAAGGGTCAAGTCTGGTCCCAACGAGCACGGAAGGACGCCAGTCACTAGCCGGGCCGAAATTGTAAGCTTGAGTCTCGACTAAGCTTACAAGGGGCTATGTTACGGTCGACCCCAAGACGGCCGTCCACTGAGGCAACATAAAACGGCCTTGACGGCCTAACACACATCTCGGCCTCGCTGATTAGACGACACGAAGGTCAATCAGCATTAATTGTGCCTTGTACAAGTAATACTAATGATGAACCGCGACGTCACCAGTATGATGGGACGGGAGTGGTTAGGCCTAAGGTATAAAAGGCTGGGGAAGGAGTGTAGAGGGAGTTTTTTCAAACAATAACAGTAACATTGCTATCAATTAGTGATTCTAAGATCAAAATGGCAAATAGCACCTCAGCCACCATAAAACATCAATAATTCTTTCTTCTTTTCTCTTAATTCCAATAAACCTCTTTACTTGTACAATTTGTTACATGTTCCAAATATCTCCAAAACATGCATAGTTTTTCAAAATTTGCTCGAGATAATGAAGTCTTTTTGAATTTCATCCTGATTGTTGCTATGTGAAATCACAGGAAATTAATTAAACTCTCTTGAAAGGAAAGCTAAAAAACGTGCTTTATGCCTTTGATATTTACATAGATTTTTCTAGTTAATCTACCAATATTACTTGTAATTTTTTATCTATATCAAATTCTGACTATGATACTTGGCATGCAAGGCTTGGTCACGCCAACTCTAGAATTGTTCATGAAGTCCTGAAAATTGTAATGTTTCATTGATATTTTGGCAAAATCTCATTAGCTTCCTTCCTTTCCTTCTATAACCACGTATATTGCTCCATTACAACTTGTTTTCTTTGATATTTAGGAGTCTTCACCTATTCCATCTTCTAATGGCAATAGATATTACATTCATTTATTGGCACTTACTCTAAACACTACAATAATTTGTTGATTTTGTTACTAATTTTAACTACCATTTAAATTAGTAGCTAAATCCTAGCTAATTAACTATTAATTAACTAGAATATTATTTTTTTCTAGCTAAATTGAAGTTATATTCATTTATACTTCTTATTATTATAAATTAGTTAGAAAATAATTACAAATTTTAAAAAATTTACTACAAATTAACTAAGATTATTTTCTTAGCTAATTTGCTACTTATTTCATGCTATCATTCAATATTATAGTAATTTTGTAGCTAATTATTTTTATTAGAAATTAGTTACAAAATAACTATTGATTTTAAAATTAGTCACAAAATTATTTTATAACAAATTTTAAATTTTCTAATAGTGAAATATACATAGATCTATTTAATTCATACTAAATCACAATCCGTACAGTTCTTTATCCACTTTAAGCTTATGATAGAAAATCAACTTGGAATCCCATTTAATAAATAAAAGCCGATGGAAGGTAAAAAGTATTCTGCTTTTTCCAAATTTCTTCAAACTCATGCAATTATCCATCAATTGAGTTGTCCTTATACACATGAACGAAATGGTTATGCAAAGAGAAAACATAGTAATATCATAGAAATGGGACTGTCTTTACTAGCTAAAGGCTCAATGCCTCTAAAATTTTGGGGAGAAGCCTTCCAAATAGCATTCTACCTTATAAACAAGTTTCCTACCCTAACCTAGCAAAAATCAACTCCTTTTAGCCTTGTATTTCACAAGTCACCAAGCTATCATGAACTCAAAATCTTTGGTTGTTCCTATTACCCATATTTATGGCCTTACAACAAACATAAAATTCAATATAGGTCTATATAATGTATATTTCTTGGATATAGTAGTAAACCCAGGATATTTATGCTTAGCTTCTACTAGAAAAACATATATTGCAAGACATGTTCAATTTGATGAAAAATTATTTCCATTTCAAGTTAATCCAAGCTTTCTAATTAGACATGCACCTACTTCTTCCATACTTGTTATTTCTTTTGTGCCTTTTGTTCTTGTTATTCCTTGTTCTAACATATTTGCTCTTTTGGTTACTGTATCTACTATTGTTCATGATCTTGAGACATCACCTCTTACAACTATAACATCCACAATGCCTATTCTTGTTGTAGTACAATTTGTACCAAACACATTTGAGCAAGTTTATTATCAAGCTATACCTACTACAATCAATTCCTATCCTATGATCACTCATTGGCATCTCTAAACCAAAGGTTTATGCATCTATTAAAGATTCCAATCTCCTTGTTGATGCTCAAACTGAACCAAAGACAATCAAGGTATCTTTGTCTACTCCACATCGGAGGGAAGCTATGCAATAAGAATATGATACCTTTTTAAAGACCAAAACATGGTCTCTTGTTCCTCTTCCACTTGGTCACAAAGCCGTAGGGTGCAAATAGGCCTTTAAAGTGAAAAGTGTCAACAGAATTAGCGGCAACAACAAAGTATATGTGGTTATACATTTATTTGTAATTAATATTCTCTTAATTATGATTAACTGCAAGGTAAGTGTATATATGACAGTTTAACTAATTTAGTGGGTTGATAATTTAGCTAATTTAGTGGGCTGAAAATAACTTGACAGTTTATAATTATTATTCTCTTAGTTAGAATTAACTACAATGTAAATGTATATATGATAGTTTAACTAATTTAGTGGGTTGGTAGTTTAGCTAATTTAGTGGGCTAAAAATTAACTTAACAACTTGTAATTAAATTGTATTAATATGAGAGTTCTCCAACAAGAGGACACACAGTTTTGAGCCTAATTCTCTCTAAGTTTGACATGATATCAGTCTAGGTTATGATCTAAAACCTCGTATATTTTTTTTCTTATTTTTTTCAGACTCATCCAAGTTATAATATCGTTTCACAATATCGTTTCACTTCCCAATCCCAATTACCCTCTCATTTCCTTTGATTCGTTTTTTCCTAGCTCTGTGTCTACTAAAAAAGTATAATGTCTTAGTTGTTTGCCTTAATGGAAAAACTACTATGCTTAAGCATTCATATTCCAAATATTTGTCAAAGGAAAAGATTTGTGGAGTCATGTTGATGGAAACACTTCTACCCCTAATAGAGACCAAGACAATGTTGCCCATGCCAAATGGGAAGTTAAAGATGCATAAATCATGGCCTGGATTCTATGTTTTGTTGATCCCACCATTGTCCTGAATCTTTGACCTTACTAAACTGCTGCAACAATGTGCACTTACTTGAAGAAAGTTTATAGTCAGAATAATGTGGCTCGACAATTCTAGCTTGAGCACGACATTACTACCTTTAAATAGGATAGTCTCTTCATCTATGATTTTTACTCTCAATTCATGAAGAATAACGCCTTCTTACATAGTCCCCCATTGAAGAGTGTAACACCCTAGTTTTTTTTTCTATTTTATTATTGATTGTAAATATTGTATTTTATTAATTAGTATTAATAAGTGATTTAATTGTTTTATGATTAGATAAATAAAATTTTGGGAGAAATATAAGTTGGGTTTTAAATTTAGTTTTAATTAATTAAATTAAGAAAATAAACTATTTAAATATATTAAAAGCTTAAGTCCCACATCAAACAACATAAGCTTATGTCTCACCTCCTTTTCCTATATAAAGGAGTGGGATAACTTAAGTCTCACACTCATGTATTCTTTCTTTCTCTTATATAAGGAGTTAGATACCATGTAAAGGAAGACAAGAGAGTCTCCACACAAATTGGAATTGATGCAAAGCATCAAACCCATAAAGTTTAAATCTTCTCTTAAAATATAAAGGTTCTACAAGAGTTGTCGGACCTTTTGTTTAGATTTTACATGTGCTGATAATAGGAGCTACAAGGCCCATTTTTGGAGCCCATTTTGGGGATATATAAAGGAACAACCACCAAGGAACAACAAAAACGACCTTAAGGAACGTGTTCTCTGTGTTTACGCTTCTCCAAGTAAGGAGGATGAGAAATCTTGCTCAAGTGTATGCATATGACTGTGGGTAGAGGGGTTGTTATGCACTCTTAGATCCACAATCAAGACCTAGCTTCAAGTAAAGTCTATATTAGCCATGAAAATTGGGACCAAATTGAAAGTAGAAGAAAATGTGAAAATGGACAAGAAAGATATGAAGCTTGCCATTAATTAGAGAATTATATAAGAGAAGTGAGATTCGCCACAAGTATCATGGAAGCTTAATAAGAATTAAGGTTTCTTACTCAAAACAAGAGTAGAGAGAAAGCTCTCAAAAGAGTGCAAAACATAACTCAATTTCATTTAAAAATGATTAAGCTAATTACAAAGAGGGCTTATATACCCTTGATTAATTCCTAATTAAGGTTCCCTACTTGTAATTAACCTAAGCTAACAAAAGCCCAAGCCAAATGGCCCAAACATGCAAGCCAACTAGCTCTCGGTCATAGCTATCGAATTAGTGAGGAAACACTTAGCAACCAAGTTAGTGATAGAAAATGCCTAGCTAGAGAAATGGCATTTGAAATGGGCTTTGGCCCTATGCTATGCAATCTTACTTGAAAGGTACTTAAAATACTATGAAAATATAAGAAAAATCCTAGCTTCATGCATTGCCCTCTGATAATTCATATTTTATACCCCTCACAAGGGCTTAAGATGGGTGTTATTAAGATTGTTTAGCGATTAAGAGTCTTGTCTTAGTTAAGATTCGAATTATAGGCCTCGAAATAGGAAAAATATAAATATGTGCTAAAATAAGGATTTTAACTAACAAAAGATTAAACTTGTTTTGCAGGCCTGAAAACCGGGAGCATCTCGATCAAGTAGAAGCCAAGAGCATCTCGGCCAAGTAGAAGCCAAGAGCATCTAGACCTAAAGGAGCATCTCAACCTAAGCCGATTTCAGTGGCAAAAATCACTCCCAAAAGAACGCAGATAGGATTATGCTAAAATTGAAGAATCTATAATGCATATTTGATTTTCCTAAAATTAAGAAATCTATAATACATATATGATTTGCTAAGATTAAGGAATCTGTAATGCAGATATGATTTGCTAATATTAAGGAATGTGTAATGCATATATGATTTGCTAAGATTAAGGAATCTGTAATTCGAGTAAATAGGAATGCAGATATGATTCTGCTAGCAACTAGGGAACTTCCTAAGATTGAGGAACTTGTAATCAGTAATTTGAATTAGAATCTTTAGGATTTGAATTTCTGTTATTAGAATTAAGTTTAGCCGTAACCCTGCATGTATATAAGGGCATGCCTTAGCACGATTTAAGTGTGTGGAATTTCAGTAGAATCTAGACTTAGCGCCGTCAGCAACTACAGACACTCCAAGCTAGCATGGTGGTACACGAAGCTTCAATAAGGTGTCTCTCTCAATCGAGGAGGTACAGGACCAAGATTTGGGAAGCTGGAAGCTATCGTAGGTGTTCGCTCGGTATAGCCGACGCACTTCGTTGGACAGAAACCTCAACGTCTGGCCATCACTGGTGCACCATTGCCACCCTTCCGTCGGCGATTGTCGTGGAAGGCGAATTCTCTGGAAACTTTGACTTTCTCACCTTGTATTTAATTCTATTTTCAATGATATAACTAGTTTGAAATTCTATCTCTTAATTATAATTCCTGTGCTTCAATCTACTCTTCCTTTGTCGTGATTGCACGTTGTTAGAGTAAACCACATTAGACTAAGACCGATTGGAACTAGTTTAATAATCTGATTAGGTAGATAACCTAAAATCAGCCAAGTACATACTCCCTGCCAACTGATGAGGTAGCGATTGTGTAAATTCTCAGTATGACAATGGACAAACGTTCGACGATTGTCTAAGAATCTAAGGTTGATTCGGAGTATAATTCTAAGTAAGAAGGGCAACATGTTGTGCGTTGATTTTTGAATTGGTACAGTAGTTAGTATAGATTAGTTTAGCGTAGTTTAGTTTACTTTCTACACTTAGTTTATTTCCTACACTTAAACACAAAACCCCCCTATTTACTGCTTCCCAAAGTCCGAGACCAAGTCAGTTCGACTCCATCGTGTCCGTCCGAAACCGAGTTAGTCCGAGTCTGCGCTCAACCGAGACCGTGTCAAATTCATCTCTACCAAGACCGAATCGGCTCAGTCCTTGTCGAGATCGAGTAGGCATTCTGCACTAGATATTTTCTACATTAACTCTAATTTTCACACTTAGCATAATCTAAATACATTGTTTCCTTGAGAGAATCGACGTAGGTTAGCTATACTATAGTTAGCTTTAGTAATTATTTGAGGCGTGTAAGATGACTAAAAACCCGCTACCACCCTCATGGAAGCTGAACAAGTGATACACAACTAGGCCTTTTTAGGCCTCCTTTTAGCCCTTAACTATAGCCAACTTGAGTTGCACCTCTTATTGGATTCTCTTGAGTCTCCCCCTAGTCATGGGTCCTTCAAGTGCAGGGTTGGCTTCTTCATTGACACTTTCTTGATGTCCTTGAGTATGTTCTTCCCCTTCTTGAAGGGAATTTAACCTCAAATTTGGCCCTTATGTATCTACAACAAAAAGAGTCAAGTCAATCACATTAAAAGTAGTACTTCCTCCCCAAATTCTTGGGGCATATCATCTTTATAATAATTATTATTTATTTTCTTCAAAATTTTAAATGGGTCATCTCCTCTTGGAAGGAGTTTGGATTTCCTAAGGTGAAGAAAACTCTCCTTCCTCAAGTGCATCCACACAAGGTCACCCTCCTTAAAGAGGATTTCCTTCCTCCCCTTGTTTGCATTCTCAACATATTTTTCTTCTTTCTTTTCCATGTGCAACAATGCCTTCTCATGAAGTTTCTTAACAAATTGGGCTTTGGAAAGCCCCTCATCATTCACACAATAGGTAAAGGAAATAAATCAAGTGAGGAGAGGGGGTTGAAATCATAAGTCAACTCAGAAGGAGAATGAGAAATAGTAGGATTAAACACCATATTATAAGAAAACTCAACATTGTGTATCCAATTCTTCCAATCTCTCAAAATCTTCCCAACAAAGCATATAAGAAGTTGACCTAGAGTTCTATTCACCACCTCGATTTCTCCATCTATTTGTGGATGACAAATGGTGGAGAAGAGTATCTTTATGCCAAGACTACTCTATAGGGACTTCCAAAAATGACCAAGAAATTTTATGTCCCTATCTAAAATGATGGTCCTTGGGAGACCATGTATCCTTGCCACTTCCCTAAAGAAAAGAGTGGCCATATGATAAGCATCATCACTTTTATGACAAGGAGCGAAATGTGCCATTTTAAAAAATATATCAACCACCACAAAAGTAGAATCTTCTACCTCCTTTAGACTTAGGCAAACAAAGTACAAAGTATATAGAGATATCAATCCAAGGAGTAGTGGGAATAGAGAGTGGGGTATATAAACCATGAGGAGAAACTTTAGACTTAGTCAAATTTACACGTTTAGCATCTCTCACAAATATTATGGACATTTTTCCTCATGTGAGGCCAAATAGTGGCTTTTGATTGCATGACCAACCTTATCCCGAGGCTTTTGATTCAACTAGAAATAGTGGCTTTTATGGACCTTGAGCTTACTGAAGTATGTGTTTTTAAATGACCAAATAGGAACCTTCCTAAGGTAAAGAATATTAGGGGTGCTAGACCAGGTCCCTTAATAGCATTAAGAAGTATAATTAATAATGCACGAATGTGAGGTAAGAGAGTTGCATAAATTGAGGTCAAGAGGAAAAATCATAATGAAACCAGAACCCTTAATCCCAAAAGAACTAAAAACAATCTTCTTTATCATTTTCTTGTTTTGGTTGTACTTCTTCTACTCAAATATTTTCTAATTTTGATTGTCTAATCTACACCAAACATTTCGAAATATGACATACTAGTCTCTTGAGTACGATATTTGGACTCACATCCTTATTACAATTGTGATAAAGTACGCTTGCCCTTAAGCGTTAACTAAATTGCAATAGTACATCTTTGGGGAAGACATCCTTGAACTTGTAAAGCAAGTCCTTCATACTTGTAGGAATAGAAACCAAAGAAGAAGAAACATGTAAAAGTATGTTAATTGGTAGCATACAAGGGTTCTCTCTTGGCCAAGAGGACCCTTCTCACCTCCCTAGGCCTTATTAGTAGGGTTTTTTTTTACTCTTTTCTTCTTTCTTGTTTTTTCCTTTCTTAGTAGGGTCTTTCACTTTCTCATTTTTCTCATTCTTTTTTGAATGTTTTTCTTTCCCATTCTTATTTTTTCTCCCACTTTCTTTTTTCCTTTTTCTTTTCTCTTTTCCGTTTCACTCTTCCTCTTTTATTTTTCCACTTTGCTCCCATTTTTTCTCTTTATACTCTCATTTTATTTTGGTCTTCATTCACCTCTCTTGGAGACAATAGTTTAAGCACAATCTTTTGCCCCATATGTATAAAAGTAAACCTATTGGTGACTCTATTATGAATCACCTTATCAAATTGCCACAACCTCCCAAGTAAAAGGTGTGTGGCTTCCATAAGAACCACATTATAAACCACCTCATCTTCATAGCTACCTAGGGTAAGACCACCTCTATTTGCTTATCCACAAGCAAAACTCCTTTCTCGCTCAGCCATTGTAGCTTATAAGGCCTTGGGTGAGCAAAGGTGGACAAAACTAGCTTCTTCACAAGCCTTTGGCTAGCTACATTCACACAACTCCAACCATTTATAATCATAGAGCACAAGTTACCCAAAACAAGACACCAAGAATCGAAAATATTTTTCCTTTGTGTCTCGACCTCATCATTGATTTGACTACTCATTAACCTCCTCACCATCAACAAGTCTCCCTTATAATGAGAATCATCATTAGAAGTCTCAATTTCAGTAGAGGAAGATTTTTCTCCATGAGAATTCTCACTTTCCACCTCTCTATTATCTCTCAAAATCATAAATCTCTTATTTGGACATTGTAACGCTATGTGGCATTTGCTTAAGCACTTGAAACACTTGATATTACTTGTCCTAAGAGCATTAGGTGTAGGGATGATGGCTACCTCTTTTTAGCCTTGAGAAGGCTCACTCTCCTTCTTAAGACTTTTCTGCCTTCTCACTCTCTCCTTCTCCTTCTCCTTCCCCTTCTAACCACTAAACCCAATATAGGTCATCGTAGATGCATTCCTCCTCATAACTTGCATCTCTACCTTAATGGCTTGATGGACCAACGCTCCTAAAGTGCCATAATGTTATAGCTCCATAACATCTTGAATTTCTCTATTTAGGCTATGTAGAAACCTAGCCATGGTTGCCTTATCACTCTCCCTAATTTGGGCCATCATCAAGTCCATTTTAATCTCCTTGCAATACTCTTCCACACTCTTAGATCCTTGGGATAACCTTTGAAGTTTATTATGTAAGTCCCTAGTATAAGAAGGTGGGACAAACCTATCTCTCATCATCCTCTTCAAAGCTACTCAATCCTTACAAAGGTCTTAAATGTCCCTCCTTATATCTTTCAACAAGCCTTACAACCATTCAACCATGGAGGTTAAAACATCCCAAAAATTTCTCAACCTTGAGCTCCCAATTAAGATACACCTTAGGTTTGTAGTTTCCCAAGAATTGAGGGATTTTTCACTTGCTCATGTCTAGTTGTTCCTCCATCCTTTGCACTTCTCCTCTCCTACCATGTCTTTCTCTCCTTTCCTCCCTCATATTTCTCTCCATCCTCACTTGTCTCTCATGTCTCTCTCCCAATGAGGATTGTGAGCTCCTACTCACCTCATTATAATTACCCTCTTCAAAGCTCCATTCACTCATGAATAGAAGCCACCTTAGGTCTCTCCTCTTTTCCTTTACTTAGAGGTTCTACTTTGGCATTGATTGTGTGTCCTTTTACGTAGCTTTCCTACTTGATCTAACTTCTCCCTAAACTTCATTACATCCATAATGTACCTAGACTTTAGGGAAGCAAGAAAAGCTTAAGAAAGGAAGGGAGATGTCAACAGAATTAGTGGCAATAGCAAAGTATATACAATTGTACATTTATATGTAACTATTATTCTCTTAATTAGAATTAACTACAACATACACACACACACACACATATATATATATATATAGGGAGAGAGGTTTAGATAATTTAGTGAGTTGACAATTTAGCTCATTTAGTGACCTGAAAATCAACTTGATAACTTGTAACTAAATTGTTTTTATATGAGAACTCTTCAATAAGAAGACAACTTTGAGCCTAATTCTCTCTAAATGTGACAAAAAAAAAATATAAATGTTAGCATTATCAAACACAAAGCATGATTAGTAGCAAATAATTTTCATGAACAAGAAGGCTTTGTTTAAAAAAAAAACACTTGATAGAGTATTTTTTAGTACTATTTTCATCATTATTGTCTCTCAAAATTAGCCTCTTGATAGAGCATTTTTTAGGCAATTAATAGTGACTTATGTTGGATATATTTTACATCATGTTATGGTTAATATTAACACATTTTTTGAGTCTTGGGCCATTGGAACTAATTGGGTTTAGTTGCTAATCTTTGCTTATTTTTGGATTTAATTCTTAATATGATGTTTCTATTTTGTGCAGGCCACATCTGGAGCTACAGACCTCCAAATTGGACAATCTTGACAGATTTTAAAAAATAAGACAAAGATGTACCATTTCTCTCTTTTTGTCTCAGCCAAGTTCGACCGTCTTTAGTGTCAAAAATCTGCGTGATGTTGCGGCCTCTACACCCACTCTATTGCGACTTTCTTTGTATATTCTAGCCAAATTTTAGGACTTTGGTTGGTGGTGGGCCTTTAGGCTGGAAATTCCTTTGGCCCATACCACCTTCCTTAGCATTCATAGCATGTAATAGTTAGTTATGATTAGTTAGATTTATTTTTAGTTAGTTAGAAGTTAGTTAGACCCTTTTGCGACCTTTTACACTTAGTTAGAGGAGGTTTCTTGGATCACAAGTTTCCTCTCTTCTCATTTTCGTTTTTGCTTTGTATTTTGCTATGTTTTTCTGTGGCAATTGCTATGATTGTGGTTAGGTTTGAGTTTTTGAATTTTCCTTATACAAATTCTAATATATTTCTCTTTTCTTTCCATTTCTTTCCAATTCTTAACTTGTTTTCATGATTATGATTTCGCTTGAAGTTTTGGATTGTGCTATGTTAGGTAATCGATTGATCATCTAAACCAATTATGTGCTTGAATCCATTCTTATTAGGGGCTGAGATTGTAATTTCAATTTGTATGGGTAAATGTTAGGTGATTATTTAATGAATCTTGGGTTGATATGAATTTTCACCCTTATTAGAATTGTGATAACTAACTACATGATTGGATCCTTAGATTAATGTTTCATAGTTCTACTTGATTCAATTTCATTTTGTTTTTGTTTTGTATTTTACAACCTTGCAACTATGTTTTGTTATGCATAATTTTAGTTTTATGCAGAATCTTGTTTTACACACAAACCCTTCTTTTACATTCAATAAGATTAGGCATTGCATAATTGTGTCGTTGAGATATTTGACCTAAGTTAGTCTCTACACGGCAAAAATAAGAGAAACATAGTGATTTTGATAGTATTTTGACACCACTATCAAATTGGTGTAGTTGTCGGGGACACAAGCTATTGTGTCTTAATTTTGTGATATTTTGACTTGTTTGATATATAGATTGTTAGTTTGGGTATTTTCCACTTTTTTTGTACTAGAACACTTTCTATGGAGTTTTGTGATCATAGGGTGGAGTATGACATCTTGAAATATCCCACAAATAACTATTTAGTTTTCTATTTGGATGTGATTGACCAATTAGGTAATAATTATATAAATTTGCATTCTGAATTCTTTGATTTTGATGATTTTACTCACCGTGATTGTACTTGTACTGAGCTAAATGAGTGTTCTGTTTGTATAAAATAATAGTGTTATTAATGCATGTGTAGGAGTTGTAGATATTGCAAATGTGAATATTGTAGGAGATGTAAAGGTTGTAGGAGTTCAACCTCCATTGCTACTCATTGTGCAACCATTACAACCCCTAATAATCATAGCCAATAAACTCCAAGCTAAGCAAAAGGAGAGGTTGTTATAAGACTTGAAGATGCTGCGAGATTTCTATGAGTACCTTACCGAGCATTCCACTTTGAGGTTCCTGTTGAAGAAGCCAGTAGAGGATGTGACATTAGAATTGTTAAGATGGATAAGACTCCCCTAAGAAACTACAAATAGGAATGGAGTAAAGATTTTGGATGCAAAATTTTGCACATCTTTTTCACCTTAGAGGAGTTTTTTTTATTTCACTCCTTTCCTTTGTGGTTATTATTACATGTGTTGTATTCCTGTATGCTTACATTGAGGACAATGTTCATTTTAAGTATGGGAAGTCCTTTATTGTTTGTTGTTTTTCTACTTTTGTTCAATTTTTTTATTGCTTGTTATGTTTCTATTTTTTAGTTTTTGTTTTTATTTTGGAGTTTCTATTTTGCTGTTGTTGTTCATGTTTTGTGATAATTCTGTGCTGCTACTGTTTTGCAAATAATTTTGCTGTATTTTGTTTCTGTTTCTATTTTTGTTTTCTGTTGTTGTTATAATAATTCTATTTTCTGTTTCTATTTTTTATTTTCTATTTCTATTCTTTTTTTGAATTAATTCTATTGATTTGCTATATTTTTGTTTTTGTAAATAATTTAGTGGTATTTTGTTTCTGTTATTGTTTACTATTTTTATTTTTACTGTTTTTCTGTTTTCTGCTGTTTTTCAATTTTGTTATTGACCATTTCGTTTTTGCTAGAAAAAGAGAAATTTTTTTTTATAGCTGTTAGTACTTTTTAGTGAATTTCTAGGTTATGTAAAATATGAATAATTGCATCATTCTTGATTAAGTGGTTTTACAACTTGATATAAAATGATTTTTACATCTATAGTGTAATGAGTAACTTTTAAAGAAGCATCTTCTTTAATTTTTACCTTTTGGTGTAATTAATTAATTCAAACAAAAATAAATTACATACATGCATTGTCGTATGTAATTCATCCACAACCCAACCCCGCCAAAAAAAAAAAAAAAAAAGAATGCAAGCATTTAAATAGGCGAGCACATTGTTTTGAATGAGCTTGGCTCGTTGCGCAAACTTTAGAGTGCTTAGGGTTTTGTTAGCACATATGTAAGGGAGGAAAAATCAACATTAATGATTTAAGAAAAGAAAATAAAGAAATGGCAAGGAGCATTGAAGCTATGAAGCACCTATACTTGCATTTGCTTCAAGTATCCATATCTTATTCATATCCACTTCCGATACTCTTGGATACTTCCCTAATACGTATCTATGAATCCAAACTTAAAAAAAAAAAAATGAAAATATAATACAACTACATAGGAGACATACATAGAAGTATTTATAATATAGAAGCATCGTCTCTTAATGAATAAAAAAAATAAAAAAATTTCCTCTTTATGGATGATCTCAAGCAAGGAATGAAATTAATATTATTCAAAATATGAAGTAATTTATATAAAGCTCTCAAATGAGCCTCACCCTCGTTTAAAAATAAACTACAACAAGCAAATACAACCCTATTAAAATAACAACAAAGCTAATTGTGTAAACTTCGTTATGTGCTTTTAGTGTTATCATTCAATTAGAATTAGTTTTATGTCTATAATTACGTCTATAATCAATAATAATCTTTAATATAAATTTTTAGATCTTTAAAATAATTTTTTATTATTTAGATTATCAAAATTAAACTCTAATTTTAATCGGAGAGCAATGATCAAAATATATATGGAACTCTACATTTAAGTTTAATACTTAAAATAACAGCATGAGATGCAAATTCCAAAATTCCTTACCGCAGTCCTTTGTTGAAGTAGTGAAACTTGAGGAAAGACAAAGGAAACCTTCTATATGAGTATTAAACCCATTTGTCCCGCAAGATTTTTTGCAACTTTCACATCCAGTATTAGAGTATCAGCACACTGAAACAATAGGTGTAATTCAAATTTTATGATTCAAATTTTATGCCTATTTTAACAACAAGAATAAGATATTTAAAAAAACTTAAAAACTTATTTTTTAAAGTTATTCCTAAACGCGTTGAAAATCTTAAAAGTTATCTTTTTAATTGTCAAGTGTCAACACAGTTGTATAGCATAAAAATGAAAAGTTAGACTAACAAATTAAAACACGTCATTAACAAATTCAAAGAAAAATTGTTAAGATATCACGGATTAAATTTTTTAGGTAAATGCATTACACCAATTTCATAACCAAACAGTACGAGGATTAAAATAATAACAGTAGAATTTGTATTACATTATACATTAAATTCCAAAAGGCATATTTTAAAATCAATTCTTGTGGGGATGTAGCTCAAATGGTAGAGCGCTCGCTTTGCATGCGAGAGGCACGGGGTTCGATCCCCCGCATTTCCAGTTTTAAAATGAACTTTTAATTTTTATGAATCTTTTCCACTTTTAATTTTTATGAATCTTTTCCACTATGCTTAGTTCCAATGAAAAATAGAAAAAAGTAGTTTTTCTTTAGGTCCATATCAAAATTTATTTCTTTTCAAATGAGAGAAAAATTTGTGTGAATTTGAGTTTAAAAAATAAAAATACTCTTAAGTGGTAAAATATTATTAGTTTTGTTTTATTTTATTTTAAGTGGTGAAATAAATTTTTTAGATTTATTTTTATTCTTTTAATTTATTTTGTATCTTGGTTAGTTTTTATTTTTTGTATTATTGAGAACATATATTTATGTTTTTTTATTATATTTCAGTTTTGTTTAAGGAAATTTATGTTATTTTACAAATATATACTTTTCTTTTTTCTTATTTTATATTCATATAGGCATACAAGAGAATTTTTTTTCCTTTCCTTCAATTTTCTTTCTTATTATACAACTAAAAAGTTACTTCACTTTATTTTTTACTTTTCTTTCTCAACCAAACATAATATTAAATTTCTTTTAATTTTTTAAAATATTTATTTCTTTAATTTTTCTTTAATTATCACCGTAAAAATAAAGATTTATACGAACAAATATCAACTCAAGTCATTAACAAATTAAAAGATAAATAATTAAGATATCTCAAGTTATTATTGTTTTTTTTTTCAAAAATGCATTACACAAATTTCACACCCAACAAAGATAAAAAAAAAAAAAATAGAGTAAATAATTTGTACACCGATAATATAAAAAAAATATAGTACTATCTATTTACTTTATTATATATGAAATGGAAAAGTTATGTTATTTATCATTTTATTCTTATAATTATACATGTCAGCTTTCGAGAAATATTTTTTTCGCCAAGTATTTTCAATTGCTTTTACTATTTTTTTCTTCTTTTTTTAGTTAATCAATATTGTATTTTTTTCTCTTATTATAATCACAACACCCATAATTCTCCCTTTTTAATTTTATTTATTTACTTTTAAAACCGAAAACTTATTTTTTCCACTCACATACACAAAACAAAAATAGTAATCATCGCATTTTTCTTTCTCAATCGTGCACAACACCTACAATTCTCTCTTTCTTTCTTTTATTTTAATTTTATTTATTTACTTTTAAAATTGAAAACTTATTTTTTCCACTCAAACATTAAAATAACAATAGTAGTCACCTAATTTTTTCTCTGACACACTTATACAACTCCCACAATTTTTTATTTATTTTAATTGTTTATATTTTTTCTCTCACTTCACCATAACACCCATGGTTTTTTCTTTTCTTTTAAATTTTTTTATTTACTTTTAAAATTTAGAATTTATTTTTTATAGACTATCAGTGCCGAAATACTTCATTCATGACTCTACACGTTTGATTCAGTAGGTCAGCGTCAATCTACCCCAATCTTAAATCATAAACATCAGTTGCATGTATGTCTCTCTTTTAAATAGTTAAACATAGGATCCAATCATTTAAAATGTTGGAGCTTTTTATTAATGTTTCGGAAATAATAATTGGAGCCTTGAAAGTGTAATGGTCTTATATTTTTTTTTTCCATTTGCATATATTATCCTCCCCTGCATTTAAGTGTTCATGAGGATGGTATATATTATCCTCCCCTATAATTGATGATTTAGAAAAAGTACTTAATTGATTAAACCAAAACAACTTGTGATAAGAAACTATGAAGTCTCTCATCGTGCATAACAAAAATCAATTTTGACTAAACCATCATCAACCTACAACTTGTTTTTTTCTAAACACAAATAAGACTAATTTTACAAGCAACAGAAACAATAGATGCTTTAATATTTTAATATAACTAGGAAAACTTAATTTCCAACATTTTTTAACAATTTGAGATTGAGAATTATTTCTTTACTATTTTTAAACTTATCATGTAAAATTTATGAAGAGGTCTTTATGAAAAAGAGTTTTTTATGTGAAAAAAAATGTCTTTAGAATAAAAGCATGCAAGAGCACAATAATTATGAGCTTGCATATATATTTTATTATCTAATTAACCATAGACAATATGTAAGAACTACCATAAAGAAAGCTAATAATTATAAATAACTTTGTGATTTTTTTATAGGATTGTTTTCTTCAATCTTGCAATCTATTGTATTATCTTGAGATGATGACATAATTATTATGCTTGGGTGAATAATTTATCCTTTTATTAGTTTTAAATGTTAATCATTTAGGTTTTGTCATGCTTGATCTAGATGTAAAAATCTTGAACTCAAGCTCATATTTTAGTTGTCTCTTTCTTTTTCTACATGAAACTTCACTTTATGACTTTTAATTTGGTCTATACTTTCCATCTATACAAATAAATTTTACTTTATGACTTTTAATTTGGTCTATACTTTCCATCTATACAAATAGATAAATCAATGATCATTTGAATGAAGGTCAAAGTCTTCAATTTGACATCAACTTATTTTTCATGACAATTTCAAATTATTCTATTATTAATATTAACAAAAATGTATTATTAATAGAACACTTATAATATTCATGATAAACACTTTATTATCTCGTCCATTACACAGGTATTAAAACTGGTTATACAACAAAGTCAAGTCACCACTACTAGTCTATCATATATAAATCCTTGTTAAAATTTCATTGACTTCTCGCAAGATCTTGACTTGAAGATTACTATTCTTTTCAGGAAGACTAGTTAATTAATTACCACATGCCAAAATTCACATCCTGCCACTTGTTCCACCAAACCAATCCTCAAATTGAAAAAATTAAGCCTTTCATCATGTTAATTGTTCTTCTTATCATTTGCTTCATTCTTTTAGTACTTCTTCCAACAATATATTTTGCAAAATGTACGCTTAAGACCAAATTTTTAGGGACATCAAGTACTACATTGGGACTAGTCCATGTGGTAGTGTCTATAGAATGGCAAAATTGTTGCATTAAAGAAACTTCACAAAATGGAATCCTAAAATCCATCTTTTGGCAAAAGTTTTCGTAATGAGGTGAATCTTAGTAATACTTCAAGTTTCATTAAAGACAATACCCTCCTAATTGCCACATGGTCTAAGAGATTTTAGTAGTCATTCAACCAATAGCTCTAAAGCAAAGCTTGTTCCTCATTTGTGGATTAGGAAATAGAAAGTGGAAACAAAATATAAGAAGAGGTAGAGAGATAAGTGAAAACCCCAAAGAACAAGAAAAATGATCCCGGGGAACTCGTTTTTTATGTCTACACTTCTCTAGGCAAAGGGGGTGAGAACTCTCGCTTAGCCATACGAGTATGACTGTGGGTAGAAAGGGGGTTTCCCCTAAACCCCAAAGTTTTTTGTTCTTCTAGTTAAGGTAAATTGATAAAGTACAAGACTCTTAACATTGTGATCATGGGTTGAGGGTTTCGCTGCACCCTAAAGTCGTCTGTTCTTAATGCCTTTTGAGGGTTTACTTTTCATTCATTAAAGATTATGGTTTTTTTTTGTATTTTTTATTTTGGAACCTTATTTGCAATTGGTTTTGTGTGTGCAAAACGTAGAAAAATCATAGGGTACCCTTTTAGGCTTGGAAGTCTAGGTGAGAATTTCGAAGAACTCGATAATAGGCCATCGAACACAATAGCGTAGAACCTGTGCATGCCCATGTAGGTTTTGTGCCCACCCATGTACAATCACATCGATTATGCATGCTTATGCTAATGGGAGCACACTCACGTTACCTTATCTAGACTGAACAAATGTTGCGTTACAACTGAATTTACTACTATATTGTGATTGAATTTATTGTTGACCTTTGAACATATGCTATGCAAAGATAATATTGTTGTGATTGTTGAAAATGCATGAGAAGTGCAAAGTTAATATTATTGTGATTGTGGAAAAAGCATGAGAACGTCGATATATGACATGTAAAAGTGCATAACAAACGGTAAAGGTAAATGAGAAGGGTGACCTAGTCTGTGATGGAGGAGAATGCCCCCAAAGGACATTTATCCTACGCGTGCTTAAGCTTGGGAGGGGCTAGAAAGGTACTCATGAAAATGTGTGATGGGTCATGGATGGGGTAAAAGGGGCGAGAATGGTCCTCATCAGCCTAGTTTGAGAATTTGTGATGGGTCATGGATGAGGTACCTAGGCCTAGAGTGGCAAGAATAATCCTCATCAGTCCAATTTGAGAATAATTTGTAACAAGAGAAAACAATAAAAATTAAATTGCATTATGCATCATTTAATGAAATTGGTGTGAATGGAATGTAGATGTGAACCCAAGTGGAAAGGTCACTAGACCTCATGGGGCTACTTGGATGTGTTCTAGTGGTTGTGACTAATCCCACATGCTAGACTTGATAGTGCAAGCTGAGTAGTACCTGACGTGCTACCAGAAGGATATCACACTAGAATGACATGGCTAACTGCAAAGGTGGATATTAACAAGGTTATGCCTAGCCTACTTCCTAAGTGAGAGTTGGTATCACATGACATCTGATAGTATCTTAGGAGTGCATTCTAGCATTCATGTGCATAATTGTTTGTGATTGTCTATTATTGTAATTACTTATTGTACGATGATTGTCGTGTGTGTGTTCTATTTATCTTGTGCTCATATCGTGAGTTGAGTGAGTCTCTTCAATTTCTATTTTTCTTTTGTTCTTATTTTTGGTGTGAATTTGAGTTTAAAAAAAAAAAAATACTCTTAAGTGGTAAAATATTATTAGTTTTGTTTTATTTTATTTTAAGTGGTGAAATAAATTTTTTAGATTTATTTTTATTCTTTTAATTTATTTTGTATCTTGGTTAGTTTTTATTTTTTTATTATTGAGAACATATATTTATGTTTTTTTATTATATTTCAGTTTTGTTTAACGAAATTTATGTTATTTTACAAATATATACTTTTCTTTTTTCTTATTTTATATTCATATAAGAGAATTTTTTTTTCCTTTCCTTCAATTTTCTTTCTTATTATACAACTAAAAGTTACTTCACTTTATTTTTTACTTTTCTTTCTCAACCAAACATAATATTAAATTTCTTTTAATTTTTTAAAATATTTATTTCTTTAATTTTTCTTTAATTGTCACCGTAAAAATAAAGATTTATACGAACAAATATCAACTCAAGTCATTAACAAATTAAAAGATAAATAATTAAGATATCTCAAGTTATTATTGTTTTTTTTTCAAAAATGCATTACACAAATTTCACACCCAACAAAGATAAAAAAAAAATAGAGTAAATAATTTGTACACCGATAATATAAAAAAATATAGTACTATCTATTTACTTTATTATATATGAAATGGAAAAGTTATGTTATTTATCATTTTATTCTTATAATTATACATGTCAGCTTTCGAGAAATATTTTTTTTCGCCAAGTATTTTCAATTGCTTTTACTATTTTTTTCTTCTTTTTTTAGTTAATCAATATTGTATTTTTTTCTCTTATTATAATCACAACACCCATAATTCTCCCTTTTTAATTTTATTTATTTACTTTTAAAACCGAAAACTTATTTTTTCCACTCACATACACAAAACAAAATAGTAATCATCGCATTTTTCTTTCTCAATCGTGCACAACACCTACAATTCTCTCTTTCTTTCTTTTATTTTAATTTTATTTATTTACTTTTAAAATTGAAAACTTATTTTTTCCACTCAAACATTAAAATAACAATAGTAGTCACCTAATTTTTCTCTGACACACTTATACAACTCCCACAATTTTTTATTTATTTTAATTGTTTATATTTTTTTCTCTCACATCACCATAACACCCATGGTTTTTTCTTTTCTTTTAAATTTTTTTATTTACTTTTAAAATTTAGAATCTATTTTTTATAGACTATCAGTGCCGAAATACTTCATTCATGACTCTACACGTTTGATTCAGTAGGTCAGCGTCAATCTACCCCAATCTTAAATCATAAACATCAGTTGCATGTATATGTCTTTCTTTTAAATAGTTAAACATAGGATCCAATCATTTAAAATGTTGGAGCTTTTTATTGAAGTTTCGGAAATAATAATTGGAGCCTTGAAAGTGTAATGGTCTTATCTTTTTTCTTCCATTTGCATATATTATCCTCCCCTGCATTTAAGTGTTCATGAGGATGGTATATATTATCCTCCCTATAATTGATGATTTAGAAAAAATACTTGATTGATTAAACCAAAACAACTTGTGATAAGAAACTATGAAGTCTCTCATCGTGCATAACAAAAATCAATTTTGACTAAACCATCATCAACCTACAACTTGCTTTTTTCTAAACACAAATAAGACTAATTTTACAAGCAACAGAAACAATAGATACTTTAATATTTTAATATAACTAGGAAAACTTCATTTCCAACATTTTTCAACAATTTGAGATTGAGAATTATTTCTTTACTATTTTTAAACTTATCATGGAAAATTTACGAAGAGGTCTTTATGAAAAAGAGTTTTTTATGGGAAAAAAATGTCTTTAGAATAAAAGCATGCAAGAGCACAATAATTATGAGCTTGCATATATATTTTATTATCTAATTAACCATAGACAATAAGTAAGAACTACTACAAAGAAAGCTATTAATTATAAATAACTTTGTGGTTTTTTTATAGGATTGTTTTCTTTAATTTTTCAATCTATTGCATTATCTTGAGATGATGACATAATTATTATGCTTGGGTGATCAATTTATCCTTTTATTAGTTTTAAATGTTAATCACTTAGGTTTTGTCATGCTTGATCTAGATGTAAAAATCTTGAACTCAAGCTCATATTTTAGTTGTCTCTTTCTTTTTCTACATGAAACTTCACTTTATGACTTTTAGTTTGGTCTATACTTTCCATCTATACAAATAGATAAATCAATGATCATTTGAATGAAGGTCAAAGTCTTCAATTTGACATCAACTTATTTTTCATGACAATTTCAAATTATTCTATTATTAATATTAACAAAAATATATTATTAATAGAATACTTATAATATTCATGATAAACACTTTATGATCTCGTCCATTACAGAGGTATTAAAACTAGTTATACAACAAAGTCAAGTCACCACTACTAGTCTATCATATATAAACCCTTGTTAAAATTTCATTGACTTCTCGCAAGATCTTGACTTGAAGACTACTATTCTTTTCAGGAAGACTAGTTAATTAATTACCACATGCCAAATTTCACATCCTGCCACTTGTTCCACCAAACCAATCCTCAAATTGGAAAAATTAAGCCTTTCATCATGTTAATTGCTCTTCTTATCATTTGCTTCATTCTTTTAGTACTTCTTCCAACAATATATTTTGCAAAATGTACGCTTAAGACCAAATTTTTAGGGACATCAAGTACTACATTGGGACTAGTCCATATGGTAGTGTCTATAGAATGACAAAATTGTTGTATTGAAGAAACTTCACAAAATGGAATCCTAAAATCCATCTTTTGGCAAAAGTTTTCGTAACGAGGTGAATCTTAGTAATACTTCAAGTTTCATTACAGACAATACCCTCCTAATTGCCACATGGTCTAAGAGATTTTAGTAGTCATTCAACCAATAGCTTTGAAGCAAAGCTTGTTCCTCATTTGTGGATTAGGAAATAGAAAGTGGAAACAACATATAAGAAGAGGTAGAGAGATAAGTGAAAACCCCAAAGAACAAGAAAAATGATCTCGAGGAACTCGTTTTTTATGTCTACACTTCTCTAGGTAAAGGGGGTGAAAACTCTCGCTTTTAGCCATACGAGTATAAGTGTGGGTAGAAGGGGGGTTTCCCCTAAACCACAAAGTTGTTTGTTCTTCTAGTTAAGGTAAATTGATAAAGTACAAGACTCTTAACATTGTGATCATGGGTTGAGGGTTTCGCTGCACCCTAAAGTCGTCTGTTCTTGATGCCTTTTGAGGGTTTAATTTTCATTCATTAAAGATTATGGTTTTTTTTGTATTGTTTATTTTGGAACCTTATTTGCAATTGGTTTTGTGTGTGCAAAACGTAGAAAAATTATAGGGTACCCTTTTAGGCTTGGAAGTCTAGGTGAGAATTTCGAAGAACTCGATAATAGGCCATCAAACACAATAGCGTAGAACCTGTGCATGCCCGTGTAGGTTTTGTGCCCACCCATGTACAATCACGTCGATTATGCATGCTTATGCTAATGGGAGCACACTCACGTTACCTTTTCTAGACTGAACAAATGTTGCGTTACAACTGAATTTACTACTATATTGTGATTGAATTTATTGTTGACCTTTGAACATATGCTATGCAAAGATAATATTGTTTTGATTGTTGAAAATGCATGAGAAGTGCAAAGTTAATATTATTGTGATTGTTGAAAAAGCATGAGAACGTCGATATATGACATGTAAAAGTGCATAACAAACGGTAAAGGTAAATGAGAAGGGTGACCTAGTCTGTGATGGAGGAGAATTCCCCCAAAGGACATTTATCCTACGCGTGCTTGAGCTTAGGAGGGGCCAGAAAGGTACTCATGAAAATGTGTGATGGGTCATGGATGGGGTACCTATGCATAAAGGGGCGAGAATTATCCTCATCAGCCTAGTTTAAGAATTTGTGATGGGTCATGGATGAGGTACCTAGGCCTAGAGTGGCAAGAATAATCCTCATCAGTCCAATTTGAGAATAATTTGTAACAAGAGAAAACAATAAAAATTGAATTGCATTATGCATCATTTAATAAAATTGGTGTGAATGGAATGTAGATGTGAACCCAAGTGGAAAGGTCACTAGACCTCATGGGGCTACTTGGATGTGTTCTAGTGGTTGTGACTAATCCCACATGCTAGACTTGATAGTGCAAGCTGAGTAGTACCTGACGTGCTACCAGAGGGATATCACACTAGAATGACATGGCTAACCGCAAATGTGGATATTAACAAGGTTATGCCTAGCCTACTTCCTAAGTGAGAGTTGGTATCACATGACATACGAAGTAGTACTAGGAGTGCATTGCTAGCATTCATGTGCATAATTGTTTGTGATTGTCTATTATTGTAATTACTTATTGTACGATGATTGTCGTGTGTGTGTTCTATTTATCTTGTGCTCATATCGTGAGTTGAGTGAGTCTCTTCAATTTCTATTTTTCTTTTGTTCTTATTTTTGGTTTTGGTCATGCTCTGTTAGGACATGTGGCATTGGGGTGCCTTTTTTTGTAATTAAGTTTTATTTACATTCTATGACATTAGAAATTGGCCTTTGGAGTGCGATAAGGACGCGTTTTTGTTTTCAATTATCGTATATGACTAGATTTTATGAATCCTTTATCAATCGATATATGTTTTCAAATGTAAATTCATTCTAAGATTATTTATTTAGTATTGTTAAGTATTGGGGATAGAGGGTGTCATAGCTTGCATATATATATATATATATATATATTAATTAACCCTAGACAACATATAAGAACAACTATAAAAAGCTAACAATTATAAATAACTTTGTGACTTTTTTACTTGATTCGTAAGATTGTTTTCTTCAATCTTGTGATTTATTATATTACCTTGACATAAAGACATGATCATTATGCTTGGGTGAATCAATTTATCCTTCCATTCATTTTAAATGATGATCACTTAGGTTTTGTCATGCTTAATCCAAATATAAAAATCTTGAACTAAAGCTAATATTTTAGTTGTCTCTTTCTTTTATTGCAAGAAACTTCACTTTGTGACTTTTTTATACGAATCACCTAAGCATCAAATTCTCTTGGTCGATTTAGGCCAAGTCTCGACCTCACACTTAACATAATTGTCAATGCAGCAAAGATATAAGCAAAATTATCGTTAATCCGAAGTAGATTAATAGAAAACAAATAAGATTCAGAAATATCTTGTCACTGATTTCATGGAAATCATATAAGAAAAAATGAGTTTCGCCACAAGTCTCATGGAGAACTTGATGAAAATTAATTGTTTTAATCCAAGAATAAGTCAAGAAATGTGAATAACGCTAAGCCTTCTATGGACGCTTCTTCCCCTCTTAGGAGTTCTAACTTCTTTTAAACTTCTTCCTCTAGCCTCTTAAACTTCCCTCTGGTTTGAGGTCTCTAAAGGGTTTCTACCTCCTTATGCTTAGTGTCCTCCCTATGTTCTACCTGCCTTCTCGAATTCATATCACTTTTAATTTGGCCTACACTTTCAATCTATATAAATAGATAAATTAATTATAGTTTGAATAAAGGTCAAGGTCTTCAATTTGGCATCAATTTTCCTTTAATGACAATTTCAAATTATTCTATTATTAATATTATTAAAATAGAATACTTATAATACTCATGATAAACTATTTATGATCTCGTGCATTGCACAAATATTAAAACTAGTATACAACTAAGTCAAGTCATTTTCTAGTCTATTGTATATAAATGTTTGTTACAATTTCTTTGAATTCTCACAAGATCTTGACAGAGTTACTAGACTACTATTCTTTTTAGGAAGACTTGTTAATTAACTACCACATGCCAAATTTCACATCCTGCCACTTGTTCCACCAAACCAATTCTCAAACTAGAAAAGTTAAGCCTTTCATTATGCTAATTGCTCTTCCCATCATTTGCTTCATTCTTTTAGTACTTCTTTCAACACTATATTTTGCAAGATGTACACCTAAGACCAAATTTGAAGGGACATCAACAAAGAATGGAGACTTGTTTTCTATATGGAATTATGAGGGTAAAATTGCATTTGAGGACATCATTGAAACAATTGAGGAGTTTCACATTAGGTACTACATTGGGATTAGTGCATATGGTAGTGCCTATATAGTGGCAAAATTGTTACGGTGAAGAAATTTCACCAAATTGAATCTCAAAATCCATCTTTTGGCAAAAGTATAGTAATACTTCAAGCTTCATTACAAACAATACCCTCAAATTGCCACATAGTCTAAAAGATTTTAGTAATCATTCCACCAATAGCTCTAGAACAAAGCTTGTTCCTCATCTATGGATGAGGAATTAGAAAGTGGAAACAACATATAAGAAGAGGTAAAAAGATAAGTACAACTACTAATAAACTACAATTAGAGCTTACCATGCTTGATTGATTCAAATTTGAATGGCTTTAATTACTTATCAACACTATTATAATGCTATTATGCTATCTACCCTTGGACTTGATTAGTATATATAATTATGGGTAATGGCACGACCAACATTAGGGAGTTCACTAGAAAGGTTGATAGACCATACACTACATATCTAATCGAAACCTAAAAACATCGAGCATATAAGTCACATATTTTATATATCTTTCATGTGAGTTATTTCCTATCCAATAGAAAAATAAACTCACTTGAATTTTGATACTCTACATGTTCATTTGAAAACTTCCTATAGATGTCCAAAGACACAATTTTACCAAAAGGAACTTTGAATGATTGGTTGTAGGGGGCATATTTGTGGAAAGATAGAATAAAGGTGTGAGGTGTGTATTGCATGTAGAATCTCTATGAGAAAGTATAGCGCTTGCTAGTTCATTCCATACCATGTTTCTCGCTCATCCAAACCCATTTTCTTGATGGCTGCACTACATTCCAGTCTTTCTACACACTGTACATGTAAGCACTTTGAGTAAAGTTGGTAAAATTATTTGTTAGAACAAATTTTGATCAAATTATTTCATTGTGTGCAAACCCACCTCAAATATGCAAATGGATCTTACTAAGTTATCATTCTAGATTGCATTTCTATTGTTCTGTCATATGGTTGATTTTGAAGACTGGGTAAACTTTGTTTAATATCTTTTAGTGGATTGCTTAAATATTATAAGGTGTGGTTAGTAACTTAGAATCAATGTTGCAGATAATTTTTCTTAATTACATGCCTCAATACAAAATTGCCTAAAAATGTGATGTCTAGTCTATTGCTTTGAAGTTATGACACTAGAAGCATCTATCAAAGCCTTCCAGTGTAAAAACATGATGGTTAGTGATCCTTAGGAGATGATTTTCATATAACCAGAATATTTTTAGGAATTTTTCTAATGTTCCACAGTGGGGCATGTCCTAATAAGGTCCTTCAACAATGTATTGTAACATCATGTTTTGTGTGATTAATTAAGTAATTGAAATAAGCACACGATGAAACTAATTTTAATTTCAATATGAAATTTAGATAACAATTGGAGTTGCACATTTTTTTGAGAAAAGACTCAAACAAGACTAGAACAATCTAATAAGCGATTTTAAGATACCAACTTTTCTCGATTGAATGAATTCCCAATTTAAAGATATCGAGAGTCAGTAAAATAATGTCATTTACATGCTTCTTGAGACAATTAGCACATACTTCATGATAAATTATGGGTTGACCTTCTATTTTTAGCAAAAGGTGATTATACTATTTATAGCTAATTACCTTACCATTTATAGTATAAAATACAAAAGTAAAACTTACCATTTAGGGCATTTTCTATCAACCCACTTCTCCATTTTTGGCAAAGTATACTTTATCATGTTTTCCTTTAACCAATGGATGTCGGGAATCTCCTTAACCATTGGACCAAAGGCTACCTGAAGCTCTCTTTGAGACTCAACTTTAATTGAGAATGATAGAGCTCTTTCACCTTATCATGCTTTGAATCTCGTCCATGTCCTTACCACCTCCATTGTTGCAAGTGTTAAGCTCCTTCACTAAAGTTTCCATACCTTTTTTTTTCATTCCAGGTAAGGGAAGCTTACCTCTCTTTATTTTCATGGTTGAGATATGTTATATGTTAGTCTAGAATATGTTTAAATGTGTCATACCATACTATATTGATCTGTTTAAGATTTGTTAAAGATTTCTTGAAAACATGAATGTACACATAAAAAATCTTTGAATTTATGATTTGTTGTGGTAATGTTGTTTTTGGTGACAGAATCATATTCATGATGCTATCTAATGATGATTTGGATTGTTTTTATGAGATTTCATACGTGATTTTGATGCAAAATTGTGTTGGGTTTTAAAATTGTTTTGTGTTCTTGCTAAGAGAGTCACTTCACTCACCCAACAAACCTTGGTTTCTAGGAAAATGTATGAGTGCTTACTAAGTGAGACCTTTCTCTTGCTAAGCCCCTTAAAGATAATACTCAAAATCTAGAAAATTGTTGTTTTTTGCTAAGCTAATCCTTGTGTTCACTAAGCAAGTATTCATAGGCTTCATAAAAACCTAGAAAACTTATTTTTTTCATTAAGGAAAACCATGTCTTATTGAGTGAAGATCTTAAAACTTGTAAAACTCATGTTTTCATGAAGTGAGAACCATGTCTAGAAAACTCATTTTTTTGCTAAGCAAGAACCATGTTTTGATGAGCAAGGATCTTAGAACTTAGAAAACCCTTCAACTACTAAGGGAGTTATTTATTTGCTGAGCAAAGACTAAGGACTTTGAAAATTTTAGATTTCCTAAGTCAATTTGCTAAGCGATCTCATAGTCTCACTAAGTGACTAAAACAATACTTAAAAGTGAAAATTCTTTATGGCTCAATTCACTAGGTGAATCTAGAATTTGCTAGGTGAATTATGGAATAGATCTCTTTATAGTCCCTTCTTACTTCGGTAAAGTAAAATGCTTTGCTAGGTATGTAAAATGCATAACTTGTTAAGTGAGTTAAGTGAGTTAAGAGAATCACTAAGCAAGTAGGTCAAACCTAAATAAGTATGACCTTTGGTGAGAAGACTTGCTAGGCAAGGGAATATACTCGGCTAAAGCGAGAGAGAAGACTTGTTTGGAATCTTGCTAGGTGAACCCACTAAATCACTAGGAAAAAATAATAGAAGTTAGGAACTTAAGAGAATTTCTTCCTTAAACCAAGATGCCTACTTCCTTCTAAGTTATCCTTAGAAGAATAAAAAGGTAAATGGTTTGAAAACTTCAAGTGAAATCTTTAAGGATCAATGATTCATAAAACTGAATGAATTTTCCCTTTCATTCTTGAGGCAAAGTTTATAAAGTGATGTTTGGATGATATTTGTGTCTTTGTGGCATATTGAGTATGCGGGTCAAGAGTTATGTACTATGTTGTGAGTAAGCATGTAAGCTTAGTTGACTATCCAGACTAGGCCTCTGAGCCCAATGCTGGATAAGAATTGTAAGACATTGATGTCTTAGAGATAGGGTAATAGACAATTCCACAAGGATCTAAGGTCATTGCAAACCTTGTGTCGTGGTGAGCCACTACCCACATATGTTTATCCCAACAAACCACTTAACTTATTTATAGATTAGATTCTAGCATTTCCCTCAATGGTTCTTTGATACATGTCATGTTGTGATGACTTGGTAGTCATGTATACTATGTTAAGGGAAAATATTTGGTTAATCGCTCAAAAGTTAGAGTCTCTATCAAGTAGGACTGATCTTGTTTGTTGAATGAGAGTTTGGAATTAACGAACTACATTAGATGTTTATGCTCATTAAGATTTTTGGTGTTTACTTTACAATATAATTGTATATATTTTATTTCATGAGCTTACCTTTACCTTCCTATCGCGTATGTGCAATTGCAATGACATCAAAGGACATGTTCAATGGAAATAGATGTTGAGGTTGCCCTAGAGCTGGAGTTGTTTGCACATTCAATTGAATCCATTTGGGACTGTTTCGACTATGCTTCCTAGAAATCACTATTGGCCCACAAAGGGCCTAGTTGATTGATTCTAAATTGCAAAGAGATAGGTATTTTGGCGACATCATTATCGACTTCATGTCGTGCATCAACACTCTATTCTCTGTCACCTTCTATGCCACATGAAGTCATTTGATCCATTTGACCAACAATCAATTGTCTGGCATAGACCGCCATCATCCTTCTCGCTCAGGACCTAGATTGCACTGTCATACGATGAATGCCAATGATACCCCACTAGGACAAACTTCAGATCCTGCTCCTCCTCTTGTGTAATGTAGTTAGTGTTCGACCAGCTTAGGAATGTGTGTGTGTAAGTTATGTATCTATTCCCTTCTTTTGTTGTAATGGTGATGTATTTTGGAGCCATGTTTATTTCTATTTGGTTTGTAAGTGGAATAAGGCATAAATTATTATACTTTCTACTTGAACCCTTATGTTTTGATTTTCATGCAATGATATTTTAATGATATTTTCACACAAATTTTCATAAACAAATTAGTTAATGATATTTACCAAACTAATTGAACCTTACATATTCAAGTTATTTTAAATTCCCATTGTAGTGACTCGAGGGTCGTTACAATAATCAACAAATACCTAAATGTAAAGAAGAAGTAAATAAATTTTTCTAGGCCTCATTTTAATTTCCTAGTCCTCTAAGAAACGACATGTATTGTTTAGGTCTAGCATAGAGACTAAATATCGTAGCATAATTGCTATCATAGCTGAGTTAACTTGGTTACAACATTTACTATCAAAACTTAAAATTCTTTATCTTAACTTCTTAGTGTATATTGTGACAACTTAAGTATTGTCTAATTGGTTGCAAATCCAATTCTTCATTCCGTACTAAGCACTTTGAACTTGATCCCTACTTTGTTTTGTAGAAGATTCAACAAAAGCAATTGTCAGTTCATCACATACCTTCAACTGAACAAACAACTAATATACTTACTAAACCTATCTCTCTTGGCCTCTTAACTTTCATGAATGTAGATACAAACTTCAGGTTCATGAAACTTCACCCATGTGTTTGCAAGGGGTGTAAGAGTTAAGTTAATTATCAGAGTATATATATATATATATATATATATACATATATATATAGAGAGAGAGTATTAAGTGAGAGAAGTAAATATGAACCATACAATCATACATGAATGATTAGGATTGAAAGTTATTAAATATTCACATAATCACCTAAAAAAGACACATGATTTTATGATTTAATACAAATCATCCATATATGATTTGTATGATCTAAATTTACTCTTGTCACTTTTTCATTATAATCTCACTTGATACAATTCTTATTAATAGTTATTTGATAAAAATAAAGAAAACCTTCTGTATGAGTATCAAACCCACATGTCCCACCAAATTGTTTGCAACTTCCACATCCAGTGTCAAGCACACTGGAAGAAGTTAATTGACATATCTATATGAGCTCAATCATTATTTACAAATACAATAGTTGTAATCTATTCGTTTGATAAATAATATAATTCAAAATTTACGTACATTTTAATAAGAAACATAAGATATTTTAAAAAAAAACTTAAAAACTTATTTTTTTAAAAGTTATTCCTAAACGCGTTAAAAATCTCCTAGTTTAGTTTAATCCAATTGATTGAGTATGATGTGTAAGTATTATAAATTTTTTAATATTGTATTCAATTTCGACGGATAAAATGAAAATTTAGACCAATAAATTAAAACTAAGTCATTAACAAATTCAAAGATAATTAGTTAAGATATCTCGGATTAATTCTTTTTACCCAATGCATAACACCAATTTCATTCTCAAATAATGATAGAATTTGCATTATAGTATAAATTAATTCTTAAAGTAATTTTTAAAAACAATAGTTGTGGGGATGCAGCTAAAATGGTAGAGTGCTTGCTTTGCATGTGAGAGGCATGGGGTTTGATCCCTCGCATCTCCAAGTGTTTTATTATAATTTTTCAAAGACCTTATTCATAAGGATTACACATTTGATAATTCAAGATTTTTACCTAATCTTTGTATCTAAATGTTCTTATTGGTTTCATTGAAGGTAGATTAATGTAAGGTAACATTCATTCCCTTTCATGATATAGAGATGTATCTAAATGAATTGATTCATAATTCTGTAGTAATTGTGTTCAATTAGGTCCATTAAGTTCATTGTTAATATATTGAGTCTCCAAAGGATTAAACCTAATTTTCTAGCAACAATTAAGTTTGTTTTTCGATTCTTCTCTAAACGTATAAAATTATGAAAAATTGAGGCTAAACATTTTACATATATAAATTAATAGAAAGAAGAATAAAAAAGAGAAACCAAAATATTATGAAATTAGTTGTCAAAGATTAGGCCCTAATCCTTGAACAAAGATGACTACTCACACAGAATCAAAACAACAACATGAAGAAGGTATCAAACTAGTAGAAGGAAGAGCCAGAAGACAATCTCTAACTCTAGTTCTAGCATTAAGCTCTTAATTGTCAAGAAGACAATTAGTAGTAAGATTCTAATTATTAGATTGTTTTGATATTATATTACTAAAATGTAATAAGATTATTTCTTGTTTAATTATTTTAACATGTATATTTTTCAAACTTAAAAACTTTTATTTATGATTGATTCAAGTTAAAAATGAATTTATTTATATTTTATTTATTCTATTTATTGCTAAAGATAATTATATATTACAAATAAACTATTTAATTATTTAAAAATAAATAAATAAATAAAAAATAAAAAATTGTTGTTAGCAAATTTTTTGTTGGTAATTTCTTAGGGAAAAATCCGTACATAATTTCCTATAAAAAAAATTTACGTAAATTTTCAACAACTAATGGTAGTAGTATAGATCGATCATCATATATAATCACATTTGTTGAGACATATTGACTTTCACACATAATTAACTATGTGTGTAAATATGATTATTTTTGTTTCACAAATGGTTAAGTGTAAATGAACGTGATTGTATATAATTATTAATATAATTAATAGTATCATGTGATTAACGTGATTGTATATAATTATTGATGATGGTGGTTGTGAAGGTCTTTAAGAGTCATTCTTCATAGTGTTTTACCCATTGGCCATTTACCTTAAAGTTGGCCCCGCTTTCAGTCATGACTTCTATTTTGTGTGGGAACACTTTCGTTACTGTGTAGGGAGCATACCACTTGAATTGCAGCTTTCTTAGAAATAGTTAGAATCAAGAGTTGTAGAAGAGTACTTTTCCCCTTTATGAAAATTACATTGCTAAATGTGTTTGTCATGTCACTTCTTTGTCTTTTCTTTGTACAACCTAGAGTTTTCATAGGCTCTAACACGAAGCTTATCCAACTCATCTAGTTGCATCAGCCTATTACTTCCTGTAAGCTCAGAATCAAAATTTAGAAATTGAAGAGCCCATAAGACCTTGTGCTCTAATTCAATAAGCAAATGACAATTTTTCCCAAATACTAGTTTATACAAGGACATTCTTATGGATGTTTTAAAGACCAATCTTTTCTTGATGCATTGACTGTCTTTTCTAGAATCATCTTTAACTCCATGTTAGATATTTCTATGTGTCCACTAGTTTGTAGGTGATATGGGGTGGTCACCTTGTGCATCACACCATATTTGCATATTTACTTAGAAGGTTCTCAAACTACTTGTTGCAAAAATGTGCGCCACCATCACTAATGATTGCTCGGAGTGTGCAAAAATGGATGAAAATGTTTCTCTTTAAAAACTTGACAACAATCTAAGCATCATTAGTGGGCAAGGCTATTGCCTCCACCCATTTTGCTATGTAGTCCACAACCACCAAAATATACTCATTAGAAAATGTTTTTGGGAATGGACTCATGAAGTTAATTCACCACACATGAAATAATTCATACACAATAAAAGCCATTTTGTAAGACCTTGTAGGTAGTTCAAGTGGACCCAAAGTGGTCCCTAGCCTCCATGGAGTGACAATGTGTGAGTATGGAGTGCATTTCATCAAATAAGACACACCTTTTTACCATATTGCCGCACAAACCTTAAAGAGGTATGAGTCACCCCATAGGTAATGTTTTACATTCAAAAGGAGCTTCTTCTTTTCTTGTGGGGTGAAGTTAGATGGAAAGATTCGACCAATGGTGTAGTTGACTATGTCTACGAACCATGGTGCTAGAAAGGATATAGCGATGGCCAAAAGACGCTTGTTAGGGAAGGTTTCCTTGATCTCTCCATCGTCTACAGGTTGCATAACACTTTAGTTTAGGTGAGATAAGTGGTCTGCCACCTGATTCTCTGTCTCTTTTTTGTCCTTGATTTCTAAATCAAACTCTTGAAGCAACAAGATCCATTTGATCAAGTGTAGCTTGGCGTCTTGTTTTTCAAGCAAAATCTTAATAGTATAGTGGTCAGTATAAACAATAGCTTTGGATAACACTAAGTAATGCCTGAACTTATCAAATGCAAATAAAACTGCTAATAGTTTCTTCTTTATGGTGGTGTAGTTTTGTTGGGCTTCATTCAAGGTACAACTAGCATAGTAAATGTGTGTGGAATACCTTGTCCTTCTTTTGGCCCAACACAATCCACAGAGCAGTGTCATTGGCATCCCAACATTAATTCAAATGGTGAGGTCCAGTCAAGGCTGCTACCACAGGTGCATTAATGAGTTTCTCCTTTAATAGTTCAAATGCCTTGAGGTAGGCATCAGAGAATTCAAACTCAATGTTCTTAGCTAAAAGATTTGTCATAGGTTTGGCAATTTTGGAGAAGTCTTTGAAAAATCTTCTATAAAAGCCCACATGACTTAAGAAACTTCTTACCGCTTTAACTAAAATAGGTTGTAGCTTTGCAATTACCTCTACATTTACGGGCTCCACCTCGATCCCTTTCAAGGATACTTTGTGTCCTAATACAATGCATTCTTTCAGCATGATTTGATATTTTTTTTCCAATTTAGCACTAGGCTGGCATTCTTGCATCTTTTCAACACTAAATTCAAATTATATAAGCATTTATCAAAAGATGGTCTAAAAACAAAGAAATCATCCATAAAAATTTATATACACTCCTCTTTTAAATATGAAAATATGGCCATCATACACCTTTGAAAGGTGACAAGAGCATTGCATAGACCAAAAGACATCCTTTAATATGTTAATGTCTTGTATAGGCAGGTGATACTGGTTTTCTCTTGCTCTTAGGCTACCACCGAAATTTGCATATAATCGAAGTACCCATCCAAACAACAATAATATTCATGTCCTACAAGTTTTTCAAGCATTTGATCAATGAACAACAAAGGCAAGTGATCTTTTGAGTGGATTCATTTAGCTTCATATAATCTATACACATTTGCCACCCAATTGTTTGTCTTACTACTATAAGCTCCTTCTATTCATTCTCCATCACTATTGTTCCTCTTTTCTTAGGTACACACTAGATAGATAGGGCTAACTCACTTCTTATAAAAGATAAGATGGATGATTCCTGCATCCGGTAACTTGAGTACCTCGCCATTCATCACTTCCTTCATGTTTGAGGCAGAGTTGAGATAATGCTTGAGGTTCATAAGTGTCCTCCATATAAAACCTATGGGTGCATATGGTGGGGCTAATGCCCTTTATGTTGTGAATGGTCCACCTGAAGGCTTCTTTATTATCTCTTAGCACTTTTAGTAACCTGTCCTTTATTGGTCTTGTCAATGTTGCAAAAATAATCACACGCAAAGTTGGGGGTTTAAGGAAGGAAGTTTTCAAATTAAAGTAGAGGGGCTTTAGCTCTAATTGAGATGCTTCCTATAGAGAAGGTTTTAGTTTGGGCTTCTGGCCTTGTCTCAAATCCTCAAACTTTTGATTTCCCCAAGGCCTTGGTTCTTGCTAAAGTTGAAGATACTTGAGAAGTTCTTCTTCCTCTTCACTTATAGCATTGTCAGAATTTTCCAAGGTTAGTACTTTTTCAAGGGAATCTTTCCTCCGTTTTCTTGAAAGTGTGCTTGTTACTAATGCTTCTATTGGGTTCACCTATTGTATGAAGTTGTAAGAGGCTAAGGTAGAGGGGATTTTTGGAGAGTCCAAAATGCTAAACACTACTTCTTTATCACCTAGCCTCAATGTCAACTTTCCCTATCTGATGTTAATGAGAGTTCTTCCTATGTTTAGGAATGGTCATCTTAGGATGATTGCGACTTTCTCATCTTCCTCCATGTCCAAGACCACAAAATTTATAGGGAAGATGAATTTGTCAATTTTTACGAGGACGTCCTCTATTACTCCTATTGGATGAGCTATTGTCCTAACTGCAAGTTGAAAAGAAATGTTACTAGGCTGGGGTTCTTGCATCCCTAACTTTTTAAACACAAAAAAGGCATTAGGTTGATGCTTGTGCCAAGATCACATAGTTCTCTCTCAAAGTGGGAGTTTCCTATGGTGTAGTAAATTGTGAAACTCCTTAGATCCTTGAGCTCTAGTGGCAATTTTTTTAGTATTATTGGGGAGCATTCTTCATTGAGTTCCACCAGTTCAAACTCTCCTAGTTTTTTTTTATTAGAGATGACTTCTTTCGTGAATTTAGTATAGTTAGGCATTTAGGCTATGGCTTCAACTAAAGGAATATTTACATGTAGTTGCTTGAATATTTCTAAAAACTTGGCAAATTACTTATCTTTCTTCTCATCTTTTAGCCTTTGAAGGGAAAGAACACTTACCTGGTTCGATGTTACCACGTTCTTGCCTTTATCACGGGTGTCAATCGAGCTCTAACTGATGGTCTCATCCTTTAGTAGGCCAGCCTAGGTCTCCTTTTTTTAAGGTCTTGGGAGTTCCTTCACACTCCTGACTGTGACAACTTTTATATCTTCTTTTGGGTTTGGTTGAGTTTAGGTTGGTAGTGAGCCTTGAACCCATTGGGTCATGAGGGTGGCCAGAGTAGGGATCTGAGACTCCATTGCCTTAAATCTTTCATCATTCTTGGTTATGTATTGAGTTATTGTATCTTGTAGGCTTGACCTCTTTTCCTTTTACCTCTACCCTTAGTTCTATTGTTGCACGGGCAAAGGTCTATAGACATTTTAAGTTTGCCCTCTATGTTGACCTCCCTAGGAGAAGTTGGGGTGTTCCCTCTAGCCCGAGTTGTAGTGAGAGGAATAAGGATTATTTTGGTTCCAAGCAATGAAGTTTGCCTCCTCTATGAATTTGGGGAAGAATTTGCTTATCTAACAATCTTTTCTTTCATGGCCTAGAGTCTCACATTGCTCAAAACTGAGAGGAGGGGGTGGTAAGAGCTGGGAGTGTGATAGTTTTCTCAACAATAATCCTCATTTCCCCTATCAAAATACTATATTTTCCTAAGCTATAGTAGCATAGGGTCAACCTAGGTCATTCTTCTCAAGGACACATGGTTTATATATTTCCAAGGTTCAAGACTAGAAAGGGATGAAACTAGATAGAGGATGTAGACTCAATAGGAATTAAAAAATGGGATTTTTATACAAGAAAGTAAATTGCAAGAAGTGTAAAGACTATCTAAAGAACTGACAGAAAGATAAAGAATTGCAAGTTATGTTTTTCTAACGTATATTTAAGATACAAAATACAATGAAGTCAAAGAAATGTTCAGTTCCACTTTCTTAATCATACCAGTATATTCTTGCTAAACTATTTCCCAAGGAGACCGCCTAACATTCGTTTTTACCGATTGAGGACTTATACAATCTAGGGCCTCGAGTGAGTAGGGATTAAGCTCGTGGTTAACGTAGATTATCTAAGGATGTTCTATAGTATTACCTAGGTAGTTTCTAGCCAAACCCTAATCTAGGCGTGATCTAGTCTTAACCATGCATAAACATACAAATCAAGAGCAAATTGAATTTCCAAGAATTATAGGCATGTAAGTGTAAGAAACTTATGCATTCACTGATTAGTCAAAGTACCGATACAAGAAGTGGATTTAATGGAAAGATGATGATCAACTTCCTCTAACAACCGTCAGTAGTAGCTGTAGTGTTCCGCCTATGATGGCCAGGATACAGAGGGGAGAGTTATCAAGTAGTGTGCCAATGCACCCTGACAGTCTCCACTTAACAATCAACCCAATACTCGGCTCCTGGTCCTATGTTCTCTTGAGCCTGAACGATCACCGTACTGAAGCACTATGGAACAAAGAGGTATGAAGGGAATTTATGCTTGGGGGAATGGAAAGTGTATAGGCTGGGCGCAGTTGTGTTCGATCGATCTCGCTAACCTTTGAATGCTGATATGCATCGCCTTTATACATGTACTCTTAACCGACTCTATAACCATACTAACTAAATTAATGGATTTAACTACTTGTTCTAACAGATTTACCAGAAATAATGAATCTAACTACTTTCCTAATCCCCGCACGTGCTTAATTATATTCACACATGTTTGAGTCTTTGCCTTTGGTGGAGTTGGCCTTTTGGAGTCGGGATGGATCTAGTTCCAGATGAGAGTCGGCTTTGCTTGAGGTCGGAGTCGGTCCAGAGGAGTCGGCTTTGTCTGGCCGAGATGATTTCTTCGTTGACTTTGACTTCATTCTTAATCTCTTCTTTGACCTGTAAAATAGTACTTTGCCTTTTTGTTAGTTAATATCAAAAACTTAGCCATGGTTTGTACTTTCCTTAGTTAAACTCAGGAAATCTGAATCTTAGCTAACACCTAATTCTTAACCATTATTTATATTATATTTCACCCATCTTATAGACCTAATAAGGGACATAAATTGTGTATTATTAGCGTGTTCCTACATCAAAGAATTGATCTACTTGGTGAGAGCGTCTAGCTTCTTTTCCACCATCCTTCTTATTTCTACTTGGTGTACTTCAACTGGCCTATACGTCACATGCTTATCACTTGAAGAGTAGTAATAGGTGTTGAAGGTCATGTCCTCTATGATATCATATGCTTCATTTTGGGATTTCTTCCTGATTGTCCCACAATATGCAGTGTCAATACTGGTTCAATTCAAGGTAGAGAGACCATTGTGGAAGATCAGATCAATTTCCCCTTGGGAAATCATGACGAGGGCACTTGCAAAGCATTTCCTGGAATCTTTCCTAGGCTTCGTCTAGGGTTTGTTACGTAAAATGAGATAAGTTCACAATGTCCTTCTTCAATTTGTTAGATTTAGACAGAGGAAAGTACTTGAGCAGGAACTTATGTGTGCACTCATCCTAGGTGGTTATGGCCCCATCTAGAAGGGTTGTGATCCACTCAAGCACCCTATCTACTAGTAAGAATGGGAACAACTTCAATCTGATGATATCTGTGGGGATGTTGTTTATCTTTAATGAGCCGACAAGCCGTAAGAACTTCTTTAGGTGAGTGAAAGGTTCTTGAATAGATAATCCCATGAATTATCCTAAATTCTGCATCATGCTTATCATGGTTAGCTTTAACTTGAAGTTTTTAGCCCTTACCAGAGGATGATATATGTTGTTCATCATCCTAATGGATGGGATGAAATAATCTTGTAGCGTCCTCTTCGTAGGTCTCGACCATAGTTATGGTGCTCTTGAGGACAAATTGTAGTTGAGGCCTTTGGGATCAAGTTAGCATAAACAAAGAACCAGAAGTAAAGATAAATGAATATGAGAAGATGAGTGAGGAGTAGAGATGATTTTTTCTTTTTTTTTTGTATATAAAGAAAAACACATGAAAAAGAAAAACAAACAAATAGAGATAAATAAGAGATAAAGGGAGGAAATGAGAGTCTAATCACCCTAGAACTTCCTTTCTTCTGATATCACAACTAATCACTTGCAACAACAAAAACTTGTTGCATTTTGGAATGTGCTTAAGGGTAAGCATACACTATCGTGATAATATAAGAATATGAGTTCAGATATTGTACCTAAGGGACTAGTGTGCCATTTTCCAAGAGCTCTTATGTAGATTAGACAAATAATTTCAATTATGGAGAGAATTATGCATAAAAATAGTATTAAAAGCAAAATAAAGCAAAGAGAAGTAAATTGAACAGACAAGAAGAATTGAATTTAACTTTATGACTTAAAGGTTGTAGTTTTATTTATGTTTTATCCTTGATAACGCATTTCTAGTCGTCTTCTGTTTATCAAATCTCTCAAGGACGCAATGTGTTCAATTATGACTTAATGTAAAAATTAGAGTTTTATGTAGAAAACGCTAAGTGTGTGGAATATCGACTCGCTCTTGGCAGAGACGGATCCGCTATAGACTTGACAGAGCACGACTCGGACACAGTCTCAGCTAAGCACGGACAGACGTAACGGAGTCAAACTAGACTCGGTCTCGGATTGAAATGCAGGAAATAGGGGGGGTTTGTATTAAATTGCAGAAAGTAAACTAAGTACGGAAGTAAATGCAAACTAAGCTACACTAACTAATGCATCAATACCGAGATTCAATAAGCAATTTGTTCTCGATTCTTCCCTCAAGTTTGTGATTCCAAATCAACCTAGAGTTCTTACGATGACCATCGAAGGTTTGTCCATTGCCATACTGAGGATTTACACGATCCTTACCTCATCAATTGGCAGGAAGTATATACGTGGTTGATTTTAGGTTCTCTTATCGATTACCTAATTAAGTTGTTAAACTGGTTCCAACCAGCCTAGTCCAACGTTACTCTACTCTTACAAATGTGTAACCGTGACAATGTGAAAGCACATTAAAAGTAGGATTCACAATCAAGAGATAAGATATGCAAACCAATTATATTACAAAATGACGACGATGGTTCACCAGCGATGGCTAGGACACTGAGGATTCAATCCACCAGAGTGCGTCGGCTATATCGAGTGATCACCTCTGATAACCTCTGGCTTCCCAATTCCTAGCCTGCACCTCCTCAACCGAGAGAGACACTGCACTAAAGCATCATGCACCACCGAGAAATGGAGAGCTAGAGCGAGAAGATGAAGCACAAATAAAATGGATAAAATTCTAAATTCAATAATAGACTAGAACGTGCACTAGCACCCCTATATATACATGAGCTGGGTAGCTTGTAATGCACGCCTAGACCTAACAAACTCCTAACTGATTTATAGATTCCTAATTGACTTTCCTACCCCTAAATGATCCTTCATGCGCTGCACGCTTCTCGTGGAATGACTTGGGCCATTGAGCTAGGAAGGGGTTTGTCTGGCTCGGATAGCTTCTTCTGGGCGGAAATGCTCTTATTGGGTTGAGACGTCCTTAGCTTTGGCCTGCAAAATGAATCCAATTTTTTATTAGCTAAAATCCTCAAATTAGCACAAATTTATATTTTTCCTATTTCTATGTCCCTAATCCGAATCTTAGCTAAGATACGATTCTTAGTTACCAAATAGTCTCAATAAAACCCATCTTAAATCCTTGTGAGGTATTTAAAATATGACTTATCAGTCCCCACACTTACACTTTTGCACTCCTAAGAAAAATCAGATTTGATCATCTAGGAAATGAAAGAGAAGATGTGTTTTAAAATGAATTCCTCAAGTTTGACAGAACATATTAAACACACATTCATCTCTGAATCAAGGTATTCAAGCAATCTATGAAAGTTACTTTCTCCACATCAAAGGTAAATAAGCAACCTGCAAACATTAAAGAGTAATCGAGCTCTCTCTCAGGGGATATTCTCTCAATCTCTCAAGTGTTTAGGATTGTATATATACTCAAAACATCCTTTGTCAACCGGCACTACCAAATTTTGACTAGCCTCTCCTTCTACACCTTCAAAAACACATGTAGTAATGATCGATAGGACTTGCTTTTAGGCTTGTAACGTGGCCAGGGTAGAGGGTAAGATATAGGATGGTAAATTGAGCTTTAACAACCACAAGAGAGAGAGGAGCAATGGGGACTAAGTTCGTAAGCATGGAGGATATCCCCAAAGACACTACGAGTCTGTTTTAGAACATCCTTGCTCATTGCTTTTCTTTCCCTTTTTTTTATTTCTTTTCTTCCTTTTTCTCACTTTTTATTTTGTAGCCTTGTGTTGCATTTTTTCTTGCAACTTGTTACTTTTGCTGCTTTTTCTTTTCTTTGATTCATCCTACATGTTTTTTTTTCTTTTCTTTTCAACCTTTTTCACTACAACAGCCACTTCTTTTTTAGATGCACTACCCTTGTCATGTCCCTAGGTGTCACCCCCACACTTAAGCGAGACCCATTCCCAAAATAATTCCAAAGCTCCTCTGACCCCTGAGGTTGAGGGTGATCATGGTTTTCCAGCTTTTGGCTTATAATGAGTTGTCATATCAGAAAAAATGGTTATACAGGCTCATAGAGGGTAAGCAAGGGATTCACTTTGCAAGGTAGGTCTATTTGGCTCGTAGCTTGTTAGAAAAATGGCCTAGATCATGTCACTCATGCATGTGAAACCAGGTATATTTAGAGAGTCAAGGAAAAATGTAGAGTACACAGTTAACATGGATGCAAAAATCACACCAGAAAGAAGAGAGTGACAAGATGCAAAGTCATCATTATATACAAGGCTCAAAAATTCTCACACGGATAATTGCTCTACCACTAATGGTTTATCATTTTCAGTTTTTCAATCACTTACTACCTAAGGATGCAAAAATTTCACTCTGTGTTAAGTTGAGAGACCTCTTATCCAAGGTTATGCACTGCCTCTTCTCTGTTTCATCTCTCCTAAAGAAATCCATTTAAATTTTCAAAGCAATTTTTCTTAATGATCAGAAATCAGAAATAAGCTAAGGAAAACAAAGTAAAAAATGAAAAATGACAACAGGAATTGAAACAGAACCAAAGTCGGTCCGGACCCAGTAGAGATGGAACCAGAGCCGGCACGGATTCAACGAAAACAACTTAGGAAAATGAAATAACAAAAACAAACATTAACAAAAAACAAAAAAAGACCAACAAAAAGCGACAAAGTGGAGCCAGCATGAAGTCTAATCAGAGCAAGAAATTGTAAGAACAAAAACTGAGCAAGCCCGGAATAACTACACCCTCCCCCCCACACTTGAATGATGCATTGCCCTCAATGCATGATATGGATATAGAGGGGATTTTGAGGCTTGCTCAGGGTGTGTCATCCGGTAAGGCTGGTTCCATCAGTGAGATGCTCTCCATCTCACCCATTATCGATGCTGGACCTTCATGGAAAATCTTTAGTTGATGCCCATTGACCTGGAAGGTGCTATTGGTAGCTTCATCCTTTAATTCTACTGCACCATAGGGAAAAACATTAGTGATAACAAATGGTCCATCCCATTTAGAACGAAGCTTACATGCGATGAGCTTTAAGTAGGATTTGAACACAAGCACTTTTTGGTTGACCTCGAACTCCTTAGGATTGGCTATCATGGAATTGTTTTACCGTTTGCTTGTAGATTTGGGAGTTCTCATATGCTTCCAAGCAGAGCTCCTCTAGTTCTTGCAACTAGAGCTTCTTTTCTTTGCCAGCTTGGCCATAGGCCATATTGCATTGCTTGACTGCCCAAGAAGATCGATGTTCCAATTCAACCAGTAGGTGGTAGGCTTTACCAAAGACAATCTGGTAGGGAGACATCCCCAACAGAGTCTGATATGTTGTCCTGTGTGCCTAGAGCGCGTCCTCAAGGAGTTGGCTCTAATCCTTCCAGTTGGGATTCGCCATCTTTTGTAGAATTTTCTTGATTTTCCTATTAAACACTTATGCTTGGCTGTTTGTCTCGGGGTGGTATGTTGTGCCAACTCGGTGCACCACCCCATACTTTTCGAGTAAAGAGGACATGGCTCTGTTGCAAAAGTGGCTCCCTTGGTCACTTATTAGAGCTTTTGGCACACTAAACTGGTAGAAGATGTTGGATTTTAGGAAATCCGCAATAGCTTGGGCATCATTGGTCTTGGTGGCTGCAACCTCTACCTACCGCGATACATAATCGACGACAAGCAGAATATAAGAGTATCCATTGGAGACTAGGAATGGTCCCACAAAATCAATACCCCAAACGTCAAAGACTTCACAAAATAAAATTAGTTGTTAGGGCATCTCGTGCCTTTTGCTTATGGCCATTCTTACTTTTTGACATTGTTCGTAGGCCGAGACAAATAAGTGGGTGTCTGGGAAAATAGTGGGCCAATAAAACCCATAGTCAAGAACTTTCAAGGCTGTCCGAGTTGATCCATAATGGCCACCTCCATATGCTGCATGACAAAATTGGAGGACCAAATTGATCTCAGAATCTAGAATGCACCTACAAATGATTTGATCATTGTAGAGTCTCCAAAGATATGGATCATGTGCTTCCTTTTCCATTAAGATTTTATGCATGCAGATGGAAGGGTTTATGCCTAGAAGGTCATATAACTTCCACCCAATTGCCTTCTTATGTTGCCTTAAGACATGCGGCAATTTCTCCTCTTACTCCCGATGGAGGTTGTTAGTAATTATTACAGGGGATTACTGATCATTGCCCAGGTAGGTGTACTTTAAATGACTCGGCAACGACTTAAGCTCTACAGGTGGTGATGGCGATGGAGAGATATCATCAGTTGGTCTCGGATCCGGTTGACCGACTTGGTTTAGATTTGGCACTAGGTGTGCCAACTTGATCTTGGCCTTTGATTGCTTCCGACTCGAATTGGCCGAGTTAGATTTGGCTCCTATCTGGTTGCTGGAGTCGGATTAGGCTTTCTTCTTCACATTGAAGTCAAGTCCAGATGGAACTAGGTTTCAGACTCGGTTGTCCAAAATGGATTTGGCTTCGACTTGCTTCCAGTCTTCACTGTCTAAGTTTCTTTCAACTCTCAACTATATACTCAAGTCTGATTCAGCCTTGATCTCTTTGACCGAGTCACTTTCGGCCTTCATCAGATCTCGGTCTTTGTTGGTCGAATCATACTTGGCAGTAAAAATTGTTGCCACTTATGCTGATAATGACTTTTTGGTCTCAGCAACTTGGACTTCTACACACTTTGAGCCCTTCGGTTCTTCATACTTGCACACTTGGTCAAACAAATCAAAAAATTTAGTCTCATGACCCAAGTTAGCAAGGTTAGCAATATCATCCTCGAAGTCAAAAAGATTATGTACTTCCCATAATTTATAATAGTCGGCATCATTTGATATAGACCCTAAGCAATCAAGTACATCTATGTCTCCAGCAAATTTCAAAAATTCAACATTACCGGTGTCTAGTTGCATGTGTTCTTCAACTAGCTTGTCAATTATGTCAATACCAAAGAGAGTAGGGTACTTGGTGGGGTGCTTCATTGCTTCAAAAATGTTGAACTGCACCAAATTATCATTGAACTCCATCAAGAGCGTCTCAACATGCACATCAATCTTTGTTCTAGCAGTCATAAAAAATGCTCATCCTAGAATCAAGGTAGACCCCTTCCCTGATGTCTCGTCCTCCATATCCAACACATAAAAGTCAGTTGGGAAAATCAGTTTATTAACTTGGACTAGTACATCTTCGAGAACACCCAAGGGTTGAACAACACTTCTATTTGCTAGTTGTATTGTCATTCTACTGGGCTCCAGATCATCGAAATTTAACGATTTGTAGATTGATGTTGGCATGGCATTTATTGAGACTCCTAGGTCCAACATGGCATCGGCAAAGGTACAATTGCCAATGTTGCATGGGATAGAGAAAATTCCGGGGTCTTGGCACTTCTTTGGTAGGGCTTGTTGTGATCCGACAATGATGTCATCATTTCTGGTCAACACCAATACTATTCCTCCTAATTCCACCCTTCCTTTCATCCTTTTCCTTTTGTGCACGCATAACTCCTTAAGAAATTTTGCGTACTTGGGAATCTGCTTTATGGCATCTAAGAGTGAAATGTTGATTTCCACCTTCTGAAACATCTTCAGCAACTCTTCATCAGATTCAGGCTTCCTTGTTGAGTGATTCCGAGTTGGAAATGGCAATAGGACATATCTAGCCTACTAAGGCAACTGTGAGTCGACATCTAGCTCAAAATCGGCATCAATTGGTCTCAACCTTTGCTGTGATGCTGCTTGTGGTAATTCTCTATCACTTCTCAGTGATACGACGCTTGCATTTCCCCTCGGATTCGAAATTGTCTATGAGGGAAGGTTTTCGGACCCCGTCGACTGTAGATGACTCACAATGTTGGCTAACTATCCAATCTACGTCTTGAGGTCTTGGATGGTGGCGCTTATATTTTTCTAGAACTATATGTTGCTGGAGTTCATGTTTTGTTGGAACTCTAGATTGCTTGTTGCTAACTACTTCATCAAGTCCTCCAGAGATGGTGAGTTTCCTTGTGATGGCATTCTCTGTTGTTGTTGTTGTTGAAATGGTAGTGCTTGGTATTGCGGACTCGATTGTCGATAACCACTCTGACTTGAAGGCGCACTCGGGGCAGATGCAAATCATTGAGCCGAATATGGCCCCTGACTCGAACTTGGCCGAAATTGCTGCCTTCCAAATTATTGATTATCAAATTGCCAACTCTGGTATGGCTACTTCCCGTATTGATAACCACCTATTGCTCCAACACTCTCTGGATGGTCTGACTCGGTTTCTTGTAATGTAGGGCACATGTCAGTTGGGGTGCTCACGAAAGTACAAATGCCACAAACTCTTGCTACCATACTTGGTTGATGTTGTCCAATAGCAAGCTTCCTTACCAGTGATGTCAGCTTGGTTAATTGGTTTTCCAATTTTAGGTTGTCAATTGCACCAACTTCATTCACCATCCAAGATGGGTTGACTACTCTAATCCCAAATTGTTGTGTATTGCTTGCCATATTGGAGATCAGGTCTCTTGCTGCTGGTGGTGTCTTATCCATTAATGCTCCTCCACTTGCAGCATCAATCATGCTTTTGTCTATCATCGTCAGACCTTCATAGAAATACTAAATTAGCAACTACTCGCTAATGTGATGATGTGGACATGTGGCACACAACTTGTTAAATCTTTCCCAATACTCGTGCAGAGTCTCTCTAGAATGTTGCCTTATCCCACAAATCTCTTTTCTGATGGTCGCGGTTGTGGATCCTGGGAAGAACTTCTTTAGGAACATGCGCTTCATATCTCCCCAAGTGTTGAAAAGAACCAGTTGTAAATACAGCCAATCCTTTGCAGCTCCATCCAGAAAAAACAAAAACGCGTTCATCTTAATGTAATCTTCGGGTATCCCCTACGGCCTCATCGAAGCAAATCACGTGAAATTCTTTTAAGTGCTTGTGGGGGTCTTCACCTGTAAGATCATGAAATTTGGGCAATAAATGTATCAAACCGGATTTTAATTCATAAGTTTGAGCTAGTTCTAGTTACAGATACTGGATGTACCAAGGTTGGTACACCACATCCAGCGTGGCCAACTCCTTGAGCGTTCGATCATTGTTCTCCATTGGTTCCGGCTCTTGAAAATTACTTAAACCAAAATTACAATCAGAGTTAATGTTAGAGCTACTACACTAAGAAAAATCAGAATTGTTAGTTACAGAAATACTATTGTTAGAATTAGAAGCAGAAGTAGAACTACCACAATTACTTACTACAGTATTCCTAACTTTCCTTAACCTACATAAAGTTCTATCTATTTCAGGATCTAATTTGTGCAAGATGTAAGAACTACTCCTAGTCATGCACTAGAAAAAATCATGTAGAAAATTGCAAAATCAAATACATAGAAGATTTAAAGTCAATTATGCATAAAAGTTAGAGTCAATGATGCAGATAATTAGTGTCAGTTATGCAAAGTAGGAAACAAAATCAGTTATGAAAAAGAATGACAAAAATAAAAAAAAAATACAAAGTCAACAATTATTCATGTGAAAGAAATAGCAAAGCAATGATCTAATAGTTTTTTTTTCTAATCAATACTAAAAATATATACAACAATAAATTTTAACACAAACTCAGCATGTTGTAAAAGACATGAAGGAAAGAAACAATTGCAAACATAGATAGATACAAAACATATAAAGACTGAATCAAACTAAATCAAAGAAAAAATAGACTCGGTATACCAAAATGATTGACCTAGCATTCTATAGACTTGAGATTCAGCATAAACTCAGATTTGGCACCCAAAGACATAAAGGAACTAGAGCTAACTATAGCATAGTGCAACCCTAGGTCGAATCTCTCAAGGACACAATGTGTTCAATTATGACTTAATGTGGAAGTCAAAGTTTTATGCATAAAATGCTAAGTGTGTGGAATGCCGACTCGCTTTCGACAGAGACGAATCTGCTACAGACTCGGCAAAGCACAACTCGGACACAGTCTTGGCTAAGCATGGACGGACGCGACGGAGTCGGACTAGACTTGGTCTCGGATTGAAATGCAGGAAATAGGGGGGTGGTTTGTATTGAATTGCAGAAAGTAAATAAAATGTAAATTAACTTCGGAAGTAAATGCAAACTAAGCTACAATAACTAATGCATCAATACAAATATTCAATAAGCAATTCATTCTCGGTTCTTCCCTCAAGTTTGTGATTCCAAATCAAACTAGAGTTCTTACGACGACTGCTGAAGGTTTGTCCATTGCCATACTGAGGATTTAGACGACTGCTACTTCATTAGTTGGTAAGGAGTATGTATGTGGTTGATTTTAGGTTCTCTTATTGATTACCAAATTAAGTTATTAAACTGGTTCCAACCGGCCTAGTCTAACGTTGGTCTACTCTTACAAATATGCAACCGCAACACCAAGCAAATTTAAAGCATGATTCACAATCAAGAGATAAAAGACGCAAACCAATTATATTACTAAAACAGAGTATTGATACAGGGAGTGAATTCATGGATTTCGACTTCCACAACGACCGCCATTGAAGAATGGCAACGCTTCACCAACGATGGCTAGGGCGTTGAGGATTCAGTCCACTAGAGTGCGTCGGCTATACCGAGCGATCACCTCTATCGGCTTCCTAGTTCCTAGCCTGCACCTCCTCAACCGAGAGAGACGCTACATTGAAGCACCATGCACCACCGAGAAATGGAGAGCAAGAGCGAGAAGATAAAGTGAAAATGAAATAGATAAAATTCTAAATTCCACAACCGACTAGAACATGCACTAGAACCCCTATATATACATGAGCTGGATAACTTGTGACGCACACCTAGACCTAAGAAACTCCTAACTGATTTACAGATTCCTAATTGACCTTTCTACCCTAAATGATCCTTCGTGCGCTGCATGCTTCTCCTAGAGTGACTTGAGTTGCTAAGCTGGGCTTGGTTGGGAAAGGGCTAGTCTGGCTGGGACAACTTCCTCTGGGCCGAGATACTCTTATTGGGCTGAGACATCCTTAGCTTTGGTTTGCAAAATGAATCCAATCTTTTATTAGTTAAAATTCTCAAATTAGCACAGATTTATATTTTCCTACTTCTAGGTCCTTAATCTGAATCTTAGCTAAGATGCGATTCTTAGTTACCAAATAGTCTTAATAATACCTATCTTAAGCCCTTGTGAGGTGTATAAAATATGACTTATCACCCATTCAACCCATTTTCATGCAACTTTCTTAACCAAATCACTCATGTTACTGATTTTACTTCTTAATTCTATTAGGAGACCTTGGTCCAATACTCCTAATATTTTTGTCATATAGAAACGCAAACTCAAGCAAACATTAGGTATATATAAGATAATTAATAAATAATCAAATCAGAAATTTAGAGAAAAAGGTTGGTCATGCAATCTTCCTAAACCCAATTATTTTATAAGTTCACCAACTAACTATGGTATGATCACCACTAATTAATTGATTTAGACATACAAGGAGTGATCACTTCCTTACAAGGATATTAAAGCAATAAAATAATTTAATCAGTGAAGGAAAGAAAAATAGGAAATTGCATATAGATTGAGGGTTCCAAGTACAAAATACACCATAACCTTAAAATATGGTTTAGCTACCAATACACATGATGAAAAGAAAGCGGACTAAAGCAAACATAAGAAACATGGAAAAGAAAAACTTGTGATGGTAAGGAGTTCCATTCCTCCACTTTATACCAAGCTTTGAGCCTTGTAAAACACCTCATGGTGCCTTCAAAGAGTTTTGGAATCAAAGAAAGACACAAGAGGGATGATGAAGTATGAGAGAATGGATTGTCGAGTGTTGGGATGGTTCCTTCAGCTTCTTGGCTACCCGTTTTATGCTATGTGAACTGGGCCTCCTTGGTGGGCTTGCATGAGTATTCAAAGTTAAGCACAATCACGTTGTCTATCTTTCGTGATGTTGCATGTGCAAAGTTGAGCACAACTATGCTATCTGTCTTTCTTGTTGGTGCATGGATGTGCTAGGTTTGGCATGATTGTGTAGAATGACTCTAGAGCGAGCACGAGTGTGCTTGGAGTTGTATGGCTGTACTAAGTGACTCTAGGAGAAAGCACAAGCTTACTATGATAAGCATGGTCATGCTAGTATGTGGCTTCCTATTTTTGGACCAAAAATCTTGATTTTTTGTTATATTTTCTCCTTTTTCTGTTTGTGGACCAGTATTGGATTAAACTCAAGAAAAAAAGTGAATTATCATGATATATATAAAACATAATGAGATAGTTCAATTTTAAGTCACTGTCAAATAATCAAAGCAACAAGATTAATTAAAAATATAATAATTAATCGTAACTCTTAATTGCAAATGACAAATAATCAATAATATTTATCTATAATTATGGGGACTCAGACTTTCTTATATTCGTAGGTTAAATCCTAATATCTATGTTAGCTATATATGCGTTTAATACAAAAAAAAAAAAAATTCATTGAAGGTTTATTTTTAGGAGTTACTAGAAATCGCTAAAAATACTATTATTTTTTGTCAAATTATTTAACCACCATAAATTTAATAATTATTTTATTTTTTTGACACATCATACGGGTCTATCCAGACTTACAATTCTTATAACCACTTGAGACACTTAACATCCTTCAAAGTCTTAAACCCTTTCTCACTCTCCTCCACTGCAACTCTACTTCCTTTCACCCAAAACTCCTCCCCCCTTTCACTCTCCTCCACCACAAATCCTTTCCTTCAAACCCCCAAAATTGCAAAAGGATTAAAATTCTCCGACCAGTGAATCAAACTCCTCTCGCTCTCCTAGTACAGATTGATTCTCTCACATAACACGACAATGAGGATGAGATCAAGCCATTAACAAGGAAGATCCTTATGTTCTTGATTTACTCATCTACGAGTTCATTCACCTCGGTATAGAAAGGTATTCTTCTTGTACTTTCTTTTCTCTTGTATCTTTATTTTTGAATTACTAGAAGTTTCATTCATTGATATTACATAATCTAGAATTTTATTTGTTTGAATTCTATAGTGAAGCAATACAATAATAAATTATTCTCTATTGAATTGTTTCATTTGATAACATTTTTCACTAATCGATTAGCGTAATAGAAGTCTATTTTTTTTTTGCACTTTAGGTATTCTTTAGTATATAATGGCCTATACAATATGTTCTTCCAATATTATCAGAGATTGATAAAACACAGATGTATCATATTTGATTCATCCAGCAGCAAGGTGAGGATCGTAAATATAATAATTACATTGTCGTTGCCTTGTTTTTTCGATTCATACCATGTACGATCAACCTAGTTGTAGTTTGAAGTTTAGAGTTTGAACTTTGTGTAAGTTGGGAAAGTAGTTGTTACTTCTTACTTCTTAGCTTTCTTAGAAAAATTGAAACAAAATTTACATCTGTACATTATCTGTAAGCAACACTGAAAACGATATCACTAACTATCTAGACTTTCCACTGCTCTAATTTCTTTATGATTTTATTTTTGCTTGGTCCTTGATTTCTTTTAAGTAAATTTCTGATCTGGATTCTTCATTTTCAAATGGTAAAATTGACACGTGGCAGCAGGCATTTATAGTATACCATCTTGTCCAAAAATAGTAGATTCCCAGCCATTATGATTAGATAGCTCAATGGGTTCACCTTCCAAGGGGTGGACCTGCAAATTATGATTAGATAAGTACAAATAAGTGTATGTTTTGCACGGAAAATAATCACATGATATGACATCAAAAGCTGGGGACCATTTTTTTATACCTTGCTCCTAAGTATAGCCAAGGAAGAATTTGGCTTTGGTCATCATTCCTTGCACACAAAATATTTATGTTAACATTTCCTCTGGCTTACATAGGCTAAGTAAATATAAAGACAGTTTTTTTATGTTTTTTGCCTTTTAACAAGAGATTGAGAAAGGTTGTCCTGTGCAGAAAGATTTACTATCCAATTCAATTTTCCAGATTCAATTGCATATGTATCATTGAAAAAGACCATCACTGAATAAAAATGGTTTAAAAACATGACTATATATTGTTTTTAGTTTCCCCCTTTATTTTGGTTCTTTCTGTGAACTTGAAGCCTATGCTTCACCGCTGAGAATTATTTGCATACTAATCGGAAATTAAAAGTAACTTTAATAGCCTTAATGAAGTTAAAATGTGGCTTGTAGGATTGTTTTGGGTCAAATAATCTAAGATTATTGAGGGAACATATATTATTCCAACCAATCTCACAAAATATTGAAGAAGGCTATTTACCAGGTTAATAGCAAATGTGAATTAAAAACATTTTTAAACCCACATATATAAATCTCAAATAAACTTTATATCAAATTAATGACAGGAATAAAAACATTCAAAAACACTTTTTAATAATGATAATAAATACAATTATTTATAAATAATAATAAATAATAGAAAAAATAGGATGTTACAACGTCTCACTTGTTCCCTAGATATCATATAAAGAATCCACTGTTGCTCAAGACAAAGCCATTGGACGATGTTAAAGGAGTAGGCTTTCGAGTAGGATCACCTGGAAATACAACTGTCAACCCCAATGCCTGAAATCTTATTCCGAAGAAAAACCCTTTATCTGAACCCACACTTTCCTATACTCAAACCAAACCAACCACCAAATCAACTAAACCTAAACAACAACCACCTTAGTAACCACAAAAGAAGCAGCAAACCTTACCAAAACCTTATAAAAGAAAATCACTTGAACCTTAGTTTTAACCTGCATTAGGCGCACCACCCCAGAAGAGACCTCTCAAAATAAGACTCAAGCCTTACCCCCCCTCCCCCCTTCATCCATTACTATTTTAGGGAATGTTGAGTTAAATCCTATCATTTTAGAAAATGTTGTTGATAATGAGAGGAAGGCAAAGAGATTAAAGGGCAAGAAACCTGCTAAAGTGGTTGAGCCCAAGAGAAAAGAATAGAATAAGCACCTTAAGTGTGCTCTCAATCTGTTTAAGTTTGAAGCTAAGAAGAAGTCCAAAGAGGATGAGAAAATAGAAGAAGAAAAAGACAATGACGAAGAGATCAAAGAGAAAGAAACCTACTAAGGTGGTTAAGCCCAAGAGCAAAGAATAGAATAAGCACCTTAATTGTGCTCTCAGTCTGTTTAAGTTTGAAGTTAAGAAGAAAATGGCGAGAAAATAGTAGAAGAAAAAGCAGTCATAATTAAGTATGTGGTGGAATTATTAAAGAAGGACAATGCTTAATTAGTCTCTAGAAGACTTGGAGAGAGTAATGAACGAAAATCCTTATCCAGTAACTTCATCTTTTCCTAAAATAGGCATAGAAGACACTGATCTCAAAGAAGCACTATTGAGGGGCTTTAAAGAGCAAATCAAAGTAGAAGAAAATGCAAACTCTAAGTGTATGAAGAACACAAAATATTTGAAAAAGTTTATGAATCTTAGCGCACCCTTCCTCAGTCTGATAAGGTGGTAATGGACGACTTTGAAAAATTCCTACATCAACCAACATTGTCTTATGAACCTTCAAGGTTTATGAAGACACTTCAAGAGTAAGCAAAAAGTCTAATAGTCCTATATTCGTCTATAGGTCAATAGAAAGATGTTTCTCTTAAAGATGTTGATGTATGGACGTACATGCTAAAGACGAAGTACACTCAAATGCAATTTTGATAAAATGTGCAATAAAACGGAATGCATTGCCCTCTACTACTAAGAACGCAACTGCTAAAGTGTGGGGATCACATTACTCTTGGAGAATAAGAGTGGAGCTTTGTCTACAGCCTAAAAAAGACCATAGTTTGAAGGTTGGGCTAAAATGGATTATGACTATAAGATTCAACGTGTCTTGAGTCCATCATATAGACAAGAAAGAAGAAGTCTCAAAAATGCACTTGCTCACATTGAGCTTTTAAGTGAGAAAGCAAATATACCATTTCCTTGGAAGATAAGCGAAGAAGCACATTGTCTTTTACACCCTTGGTAGACGTTGAAGTTGCAACCTAAAATTAAGGTGAAGTGTTATACCCAATACCTATGTATAGGTGAAAAGAAGAAAGTTTACAAGGATCCTGAGGTCTTTGCCGACATCAAACGAAGAGCCCTTTCAAAGGTGTATACAAATCGTCTATTTGAGAAGCCTTATCACACAACTTTTAAAGGACTCAAGCTCAAGCAACACTCTGAGGCTCTTGAACACTTCTCTAGCATGAAACCTAGGGAAAAGAAATTTTGAAAATTTCCTTATGTTGGGCACTTCATTCTTATGCCTGGAGCTTACAACGATGCAAAATTGTCTAAAGCCAACTTTGTTTTCAAGCTTAAAATAGTTTACATTTACGATTATCCAACGTTTTAAGATGATTTTACCTTACTCCCTATTTTGCTTTGTTTCTCCTCAGTTGGTCTCTTCTTATTCCACCAATATAGATTATTTCGTTGAAGATCCAAATGAAATTCTTGTCAAATTTACAAGTGGATCGTCTAATCAAACACGATATCTTCAATATGTTGTTGCAACCCTTACAACAACACTACTTCAAGAACGATAAAGGTGCATGAGAGCTAAGATGAAACTTTTCTTAGTTTCGGAGAAGTTGAAGAAGAAGATAGACTTGAAAAATTTTGATTTTGACTCTAAAGATGATGCATAGTGTTTGCTTCCTTTGATGTTTCCAAAAGGGGGAGAGAAAAAGAAAAGATGGAGAATATGAAAGCAACCTTTGACGGAGAGTGATCAACTTATGATTTGAATATTAAATTACAAGAAAATATATCAATTAATATTTAAATTACACAATAAAAATATAAAGCTATCTTAAATTGGACTTCTTAAATTATCCATAAACTTGTATAATTAAATTTAAATAATTTTTCATTAATTTAAATAATTCATGTTTTATTCCTCTAAGTAATTCGGTGATCAAATTCGTGTGAAACAAATTTAGAAGAAGATAAAATTTTGATTACAAAATTTTGTCTAATCATATTTTAGCTTGAATACAAAGTCAAATTACATAGAATGTATTTAAACATAGAAATATTGTTAATCAAATAAAAAATTCATATCGTATTATTTTCAAAGAAAGTAATATATAAAAAATGTAAAGGTAAAAAAGAAGTTATTACACAAAAAAAAAAACAAAAAAAAATGAAATGATAAAAGAGAATCTGTTTAAAAAATAGAAAAAAAAATATACTTGCATATAAATAGACAATATATTACAAAATTATAACATATTCAAGCATCGACCATAATTTTTTAAATTGGTTTATTTAACTCAATTTTTTTTAATTCAATATATTACTTTTTTTAAAAGAAAATATTATTTTTAATTTGTTGATTATAAATCATATGTAAAGATAAGATCGTATGATTTTAAAAATGATATCTATTATAATTTTTAATTGATCGATATAATGTAAAAGAAATTTACGCTCAATTCTAAAAAATAATTGCAGAATTTGTATTATAATGAAAATTAAATGTTGAATAAAATTTGTTTTAAGCATAACTGATATGGGGATGTAGCTCAAATGGTAGAGCGCTCGCTTTGCATGCGAGAGGCACGGGGTTCGATCCCCCGCATCTCCAAAATAAATTAGTTTTTATTTCGCAAAGCAATATTCGTTTTTGTTTCCTCTTATCTCGATCGTATATGGTTTAGTTTGGTTAAATTTTTTCTGAAGTAAGAAAAAAATAAAATAAATAAACTAAGGTGATTTTGTGGTTGCTGATTTTGTTAAGCAGAACTTGTGGCCGGATCCTGTGCCAAATCTGCAGTCTGCTATTCAAAGTAGCCATCTTATAAGGGGTTCGAACACTAAATGGAGTACGTTCGGCTCTCTTTATTTTTTGTAAAACCTTTTATGTGTTGGATGCTAAATGGCTTAGGAAAATGCAAATTGTTATACTATAGGTGGAGATGATAAATGGTGGGCTTTGGTTGCTTTGACTTATGTTCAAATTCACTCCTTCGTTTTGAGAGGTAATTATACTTCACTTTTGTAACAGTTATGCATGTAAAATGGGGCTAAGTGTTTCCTTCTAATTAATTCTGATAACATTTTCAATGTAAATTATGAATTTAATTAGTTGTGCAAATCGAAGTGGGTTATTACTCGTCTAACATTTTGTTTCTAATCTTAAATACTTGTGAACAACCACAGAAGGAAAGGTAGAAACATTTAAGGAGAGCATTGAGGCCGTTGATGCACAGAACAAGTCAATTACATTCAAATTCTTCGATGGAGAAATTGTTAAGAATTACAAGTTGTTTAAGCTCCATTTGCAAGCGATTGATAAGGGGAATGGTGGTGCTGTTCCTAAATGGAGTATTGAATATGCGAAGCTTAATAAAGATATTGCACCTCCATATCACTTCTTGGACATTATAACTACGACTACTAAAGATAGTGATGCTTAACATGTTCCAAGGGCATAACAATAATATTGCAATATATAAAACAGGGAGGACAAGGAGTGAATTAGAGTTTCTTTGGTTATGTAGAGTGCTCGGTAGTAAGAGGAGTGAATTAGTTTCTTTATTACCTTTGTTTTTAGGCTTGTATGGGTATAATAGAATGTGATATCGGGATGAGTTACTAAAAAATAATTACAAGTATTATATTATTTTTTTAATTGGTTTTTGGATGTCATTAGTATGTTTTAATATATATATTTTATTGAATATACGAGTATGATTGAAATGTGTATATATTTGTAATTTTGAAATTTTACATGTATATAAATAAATATAATTAGGATATCTTGTCCGAATGTGTATTTTTATGTGATATTTTGATTGGAATTTGATTTGGAACTTATATGATACATAAAACACTTAAAACTTTAAAAGTAATTGAGATTGAATTCCTAAAATTTCCTTATGCTTGGACAATGCTGGATATACACTGTATTGGACAAAAGTTTCAAGATATAGAGGCATCTTCAAGGAATGTTCAAGAGTTAATGGGAAGTTTAAGTACGGTCAATTTTGTCCACCGCTTATATTTCCTTTTAATTTTTAATTTTTAAATTTGTATTTTTACTTTTTTTTTTTTTTCTCTTTCTACACATCATTAATCTCGTTGGGCCAATCTAATTCAATAGTTCAAATATTTTTCAAGTTTTTTTTTATCTACATGATAAATGAAAATTTTCTACCACAAAATATAATTACCAGACGGTGAACTTACTAAATGGTGAATATAAAAAAATAAGGTAAAAATATATTTTCAAGAAGAATAAAAAACAGAAAAAAAAGTTAAAAAAAGGAAAAGAGAGAGAAATTAATGTTGATTGAAAATAAGTCAGTAGCTGCAACGCAGCCCCTGCTCTCTTTTATTGTTACTCTAATTATAGTATGTGAATATTATCAATAGCTTGTGTTTGTGAATTAGATTGCACTTTAGAACCTGCATTTAGTTCTATCACTTTTGTTTGCATTTTTTTCCTTTTCTTTTCACCTTTTGCTAACTTGTTGACAGGTGTTGTCTTGCTGTATCCCTTCTTTATGAATTATCAGCTTCCTCTTGGAATCCACGGGAGTTTCGTTATATTATTAGGCCAAGTTTTAAGTATTTGAGGGGCTATGAAGTTTCCAATTATCGGAGTGTTCCATGTTGTGTTTTTGTCCGGTAAAAGATATAATGATAGTAGCAAATGAAGTTGTTGGATGGTTCCCCCGTGTGGCTTTCAGTTTTATGATTTTTTTTCTTAGCCTTATCTTGTACACAAAATTTAACCATTATTTGTTTTAAATGCCAAACCAACAAATTCATCATTTTTTTTTTTCCTTTAGGAGCGCATGTGTTTGTTTAGGAAACAAAAGTTTAAATACTTTTTCAAAAGTCTCTAACATAGGCTTAATTAAAATATATTGCCTTTCTGAGATTAAATATGGTTGGGAACTAAATCGTGACATTTTTTTTTTCGATGTTTGAAGTTGGAAGCCACATGCTCTCTTAAGGAGGAATCGGCTATGTGAATCCGAGACAGGTTCGGCCAATCCCGAAGAATGGTAGAGGTCAATCTGGCCTGTCTTGGAGTCGTTACCGGTGTTTTCATGGGACACACCGAGAAATTTTGGGTGGATAAGGCCGTTCTTTGGAACATAGATATAGGTCCGGGAGTCGGTTACGCACAGGAATCACCTAGTATTCCAATACATCTACCACAAGATAGTTATCCTAACTAGTTGCATGCAAGGTACTGACTCTTACACTACGGTTTAGCCTTTCTAAGGGAAGCTGTTCGTGAAGAATGAGTAATGGGTGTTTTGGGGTTTTTTTGGGTGGATAACTTGACAAGAGTAGGCCTCTTGCTCCTACGTATCTCCTTTTTTATGGAGAAATCAAAGTTCACGTAGTCTTGGCTAAGGCTTGGGAGGTAATAAAAAAGTATGGATTGTCCATTGGCATCCAAAGATGATTGGAGGGGAGTGGACTGTCCATTGGCGTCCAATGAGTTGAAAGACCCGTATAGAAATATGCAACTGACGTAAGTAACGCTAATGTAGTGGTAATATTTATATCATTTGTAGGTGCAGCTAACCCCACATTAGGTAATTGTATGATTTTCCAAGGCAAAAGAGCCCTTGGAATAGAGTGGATTGTCCATTGGCGTCCAAAGAACCTTAGAAAAGAAATAAATATCTCTTATTGTGGAACTTGATAGGAATTGCCTCCTGCTCCTACGCATCTCCTTTTGTAATGGAAATTCAAAGTTCACGTAGTTCTGGCTGAGCTGGGTGTGGACTATATGGCTAGTTTGGTGAAACGTCGTCTTAGGGGGTATTAAACTATCTTATGGGCATGCATATGAGATTTTTAACAGCTAACCTAGTATCCAGAAGTTTTGGCGCTATACTCTTCCTTCTCTTTTTACTGGTTCCTCTTCCTAACTTGAGTGGAGCAGTCTTTTCCTTCCTGTATTCGACCTTTTTTTCCTAACCCTTTTCTCTTCGTTCTGAGGCTTTATATAGTTCTCGTCCAAGGTTGTTATGGGCCCAGTTTGGTCGCATGTACTATCCCACGATTTCCTTCTTGATATTGTGGGCTGCATAACCACATCGATTCATAGTGTATATCCTGCAGGCGGTTATATCTGTATATCTGGCAGGTGGTTACATTTGTATATCTTGCAGGTGGTTACATATGTATATCTCACAGGTGGTTACATCTATATATCTCGCAGGTAGTTACATTTGTATATCTCGCAGGTGGTTACAATTCGGCCCTTCTTGTTCTATCCACCTTTCCATTTTGACCAAGGCCTTGGCCTCCACGTTTTCACCCTCGATCAGTTTATTAGATTGGATAGTGTCTTCGCTCGCAAGGGCTACATTATCGGTCTAAGTGGGGAGTTCTTTGTTTATACTATTTTTTATTTTAGATGAATTAAAAAGAAAGAAAAAGAAGATGCTTTAGCCGGGAGTAGATTAATTGGACATGGATGAATAAAGTGAAAGTATGAAAGAGAGAAAAAAAAAAGAAAAGGACAATAATTGAAGTGCATTTTATTTCATTAGATCTTGGTTTCGGCCACTAGGGCAATGTACAAGATTGAATTAAATTTTCTAAAAGTACTGGTTGGAGAGTGCCTCGACTGTCTAGTTTATCGGATCGTCTTCAATGACGTACACCCATTCTTCTTGATTTATTGGCCGATCTCCTATCATCGTTATTTGTCCCGGGCGTATGATGTCCCTTATAACAAAGTGTTGCTCGAGATCCGGCTTTATCTTGGGACCCTACTTCCGTGTCTCCAGGGTCTTCCAATTTGGTCTTCCTTCAATGCTAACCCCTTCATAGCCGAGTCCAGCCTTACCCGAATTTTCTTGTATCGTTACTGGCTCGGCTATGCCTTCTAATCTACGACCTAGTCCTTTGCCTGACTAGTACCCTCCTTTAATTAGTATCTTTGCTTCCATGATTTCTGCCCTTCATGGCTGATAAGCGGGTTTTTAGTCGTCTTACGCGCATCAAATAAAACTAAAGCTAACTATAGTATAGTTAACCTAGGTCGATTTTCTCAAGGACACAGTGTGTTCAAATTATGCTAAGTGTAAAAATGAGAGTGTTGCAGAACGCTAAGTGTTGTGGAATGCTGACTTGACCTTGGCAATGCTAAGGCCGACTCGCTCTCGGCAATTCGGTCTCGGCTAACAGGGAACCGATATGGTTTCGGCCAAAAACGATTTAGACGCGACGGAGTCGGACTGACTCGGTCTCGGACTCTGGAAAGCAGTAAATAAGGGGGAGTTTCGTGTTTAAGTGCAGAAAATAAACTAAGTGCTGAGAATAAACTAAGCTATGCTAAACTACCCTATACTAACTACTGTATCGATTCGGGACTCAAAACACGACAATTTACTATTCTAACTTAGAGTTATATTCCGAGTCAACCTTAGATTCTTACGACGACCGCCGAACGTTTGTCCGTTGCCATACCGAGGATTTACACAACCGCTACCTCATCAGTTGGCAGGGAGTATGTACTTGGTTGAGTTTAGGTTCTCTACCTAATCAGATTATTACACTAGTTTCGACCGGCCCTAGTCTAACGTGATCTACCCCTAACAATGTGTCACGGCAAAGTTATTGCAAACCAGTTATGTTATTGAAAACCAAATCGAATACAAAGGTGAGAATTTAGAGTTTCTAGAGAATCTGTCTTCCACGACGACCGCCAATGGAAGGACGGTAGTGATGCACTAATGGTGGCCAGACGTTGAGGTTTCCGTCCAACAGAGTGCGTCGGCTATACCGAGCGATCACCTTTGAAGGCTTCCAACTTCCCAAATCCTGGTCTTGTACCTCCTCGACCGAGAGAGACACCGTAGTAAAGCTTCGTGTACCACTGTTCTAGCTTGGAGTGTCTGCAATTGTTGACGGCACTAGCTCTAGATTCTGCTGAAAAGTCCACACTAAAGACATGGCCTGGTGTGCTTATTTATACACAAGCTTGATGAATCTAAATCTAATCCTAATAACAGAAATTCAAATCCTAAAGATTCCAATTCGAATTACAGATTACAATCTCCTCAATCTTAGGAGTTTTCCAATTTCCTAATTTCTAGCAGAATTATATCTGCATTCCTAGTTACAAATTCCTTGATCTTAGTAAATCATATCTTAACAAATCATATCTGCATCTTCCTGGGGTGATTTTAGGCAAGATTTTTGTCACTGATGTTGGCTTGACCAAAAGTGCTGGACTGGCCGGGATGTTCTCGGCTTGGGCCGAGATGACTTGGGCCTGCAAAATAAGTCTTAATCTTTTTGTTAGTTAAAAATCTTATTTTAGTACGTACTTGTATTTCTCCTATTTTCAGACCCATAATTCAAATCTCGATTAACACAAGACTCTTAATCATTAAATATTCTTAACAACACCCATCTTGAACCCACATAAAGTGTATAAAATATGACTCATCAGACCCCCACACTTACACTTTTGCACTCCTAGGCAAAATCAGATTCAAGCATTTAAGGAAATTGAAAGAGGAAATATGTTTTTCAAATAAACTCCTCAAGTTAACAAAACAGCTTAAGCATGCATTCATCCTAGAATCCAAGCATTCAAACGATCTATGAAAGTTACTTTCTCCACATCCAAAAACAAATAAGCAACCTGCAAACATTAAGAGTAACCGAGAAGTGACTAAGCTCTCTCAAGACATGTTCTCTCAGTCTCTCAAGTGTTTAGGTTTGTATATACACTCAAACATCTTATGTCAACTAGCACTGCCAAGCTTTGACTATCCTCTCCTTTCACACCTTCAAAAACACATGCATAATGATCAATAGGACTTTTTGGGCTTGTAACGTGACCAGGGTAAGGTAGGATTACAGAATGATTAAGTGAGCTTTAATAGCCAGAGGGACAAAAGGAGCAGTGGGGAATGAATCTGTAAGCACAGAGATTATCTCCTTCGGACATTACCAGTTTCTTGAAAGCATCTTTGTTCACTGTCCTACTTTTCCCTTTGTATTTTTCTCTTTCTTTTTCTCACTTTTCCTGTCTTGCAGCTTTTGTGTTGCAATCTCACTTGTAATCTTTTCTTTTTGTTTCCGCTACTTTTTCTTTCTTTTTGTATCCTTTTTCTTTTCTTTTCATCAACCCTTTTTTGGACATACTTACTTTTATTTTCAAATATACCACTCTCACAATGCCTCTAGGTGTCACCCCCATACTTATTTAAGATCTATTCCCAAAACAATTCCAAAGTTCCTCTGTTCCCTAAGGTTTGGGTTGATCATGATTTTTCCGGCTTTAGGCTTGTAATGAGCTGTCATATCAAGAAACAGTTATAGGCTCAAAGGGGTAACCAAAGGAATTATTCACAAGGTAGGCTTTATTTGGCTAAGTAGCTGTAAAGAAAGATGACCTAAATCATATCATTCCTGCATGTGAAATGAGTTATATCCAGAGAATCAAGGCAAAACCTAGAGTAACCAGCAAAATGGATGCAATAATCACAGAAGAAATGAAAGAATGGCGAGATACAAAGCCATTCATGCAAGGCTCAAAAGTTCTCACACGGTTAATTGCTTTGCCACTAATGGTTCATCTTTTCAGTTTCTCACTTACTCACTGCCTAAGGACGCAAAAATTTCACTCCCTGTCATGTTTAAAAACCTCTCATCCAGGGTCATTGATGAGTCGTATTTTATACACCTCACAAGGGCTTAAGATGGGTATTGTTAAGAATGTTTAATGATTAAAAGTGTTGTCTTAATCGAGATTTGGATTATGGGCCTAAAAATAGGAGAAATGCAAATATGTGCTAAAATGAGGTTTTTAACTAACAAAAAAGCTAAGACTTGTTTTGCAGGCCCAACAAGCCATCTTGGCCCAAGTCATCTCGGCCCAGTCTAGCGCTCCCGGTCAAGCCGACATCAATGGCAGAAATCTTGCCTAAAATCACTCCAACAATAATGCAGATATGATTTGCTAAAATACAGATATGATTTGTCAAGATACAGATATGATTTGCTAAGATGCAAATATGATTTGCTGAGATGCAAATATGATTTGCTAAGATACAGATATGATTTGCTAAGATGCAGATATGATTTGCTAAGATAAAGAAATCTGTAATACATATATGATTTGTCAATCTGTAATTTGGGTAACTAGGAATGCAGATATGATTCTGCTAGAAATTAGGAAATTGGGAAACTCCTAAGATTTAGGAGATTGTAATCTGTAATTCGAATTAGAATCTTTAGGATTTGAATTTTTGTTATTAGGATTAGATTTAGATTTATCCAGCTTTTGTATAAATAAGCACATCAGGCCACGTCTTCAAGTGTGGAATTTTCAGCAGAATCTAGAGCTAGCGCCATCAGCAACTGTAGACACTCAAAGCTAGTACGGTGGTACACGAAACTTCAGTACGGTGTCTTTCTCGATCGAGGAGGTACAGGACCAGGATTTGGGAAGCTGGAAGCTTTCGGAGGTGATCGCTCGGTATAGCCAATGCACTCCGTTGGACGGAAACCTCAACGTCTGGCCATCACTGGTGCACCACTACCGTCCTCCCATTGGCGATCGTCGTGGAAGGCGGATTATCTAGAAACTCTGAACTTCTCACCTTGTATTCAATTTGGTTTTCAATCACATAACTGGTTTGCAATTCTGTTTCTTAATTATATTTCCTGCACTTTAATTTGCTTGTAACTTTGCCGTGACACATTGTTAGGGTAGACCACGTTAGACTAGAGCCGATCGGAACTGATTTAATAATCTGATTAGGTAGAGAACCTAAAATCAACCAAGTGCATACTCCCTGCCAACTGATGAGGTAGCGATTGTGTAAATCCTCGGTATGGCAATGGACAAACATTCGGCAATCGTCGTAAGAATCTAAGGTTGATTCAGAATATAATTCTAAGTAAGAATAGTAAATTGTTGTGTTTTGATTCTCGAATTGATACAGTAGTTAGCATACATTAGTTTAGTATAGTTTAGTTTACTTTTTGCAATTAGTTTATTTTCTGCACTTAAATCTCAAACCCCCTATTTACTGCTTTTCTAGAGTTTGAGACCGAGTTAGTCCGACCTCGTCGCGTCTATCCAAGATCGAGTCAGCATTCTATACTAAATGTTTTTCTGCATTAACTCTGATTTTTACACTTAGCACAATCTGAACACACTATGTCCTTGAGAGAATCGACCTAGGTTAGCTATACTATAGTTAGCTTTAGTTTTATTTGATGCGCGTAAGACGACTAAAAAAACCGCTTATCAGTCATGCACTGCCTCATGCTGTTTCATCTTACTCAAGGAAATTCAAAATTTTTTTCAAAATAGTTTTCTCACTAATTGTCAATCCGAAATAAGGAATCAGCTAGGAAAACAAAAATGCAAACTAAAATTTGAACAAAAATAGCATAATCAGAATAAAAGAAAAAGAACAAAATAGGACAGGAACAAAATAATAAAACAAAACCAAACAAACCATCACCCTTCCTACGGAACACTCCCCCACACTTGAATGATGTATTGTCCTCAATGCATAACAGGACTATGGAGGAGGTTTTTATGGTTGTGTTGCTCAGGTCATGACGGCCACCATGGCCGGTTCTGCTAGGTAGATGCTTTCCACTTCGCCGACTGTTGCTGTGGGGCTTTCATGGAAGATTTTGAGCTGCTGCCCGTTGACTTGGAAGGTGTTTCCTGTGAGTTCGTCCTGTAATTCTACTGCACCATAGGGAAAAACTTTAGTGATAATGAATGGACCATCCCACTTGGAACGGAGCTTACCGGTGATGAGCCTTAATCGTGATTTGAACAGGAGCACTTTCTGGCCGACGTGAAACTCCTTTCTTAAAATTTGGCGGTCATGGAATTGTTTGACTCCTTGCTTGTAAATGCGGGAGTTCTCGTAGGCTTCCAGGCGAAGTTCCTCCAATTCTTGTAATTGAAGTTTCCTCTCTTCCCCAGCTTGGTCGTAGGCCATGTTGCACTTCTTGACTGCCCAGTAAGCTCGGTGTTCTAGTTCAACAGGTAGGTGGCAAGCTTTGCCGAAAACAATCCGGTAGGGGGACATTCCCAACGGAGTTCGGTATGCTGTCTGATGTGCCCAAAGTGCATCCTCAAGGTGGCGGCTCCAATCCTTCCGGTTCGGGTTGGTCAGCTTCTGCAAAATCTTCTTGATTTCTCTGTTGAATACTTCAGCTTGGCCGTTTGTTTGGGGGTGGTACGCTGTGGCAATCCGATGCGCCACCCCATACTTTTCTAATAGGGAAGACATGGCTCGGTTACAGAAGTGACTTCCTTGGTCACTGATAAGAGCTTTTGGCACACCAAACCTACAGAAAATGTTAGACTTAAGAAAATTCACAACTACCTTGGCATCGTTGGTCTTGGTGGCCACTGCTTCCACCCATCTTGACATATAGTCCACAGCCAACAGAATGTATGAGTATCCATTGGAGACGGGGAACGGTCCCATGAAGTCAATTCCCCAAACATCGAAAACTTCACAAAATAGGATTGGTTGTTGGGGCATCTCATGCCGGCGACTCATGGCCGTTCCTGCTCGTTGGCATTGTTCACAGGTCGATACGAAGTAGTGGGCGTCTCGGAAAATGGTGGGCCAGTAAAACCCACAATCTAGTACCTTTCGGGCTGTCCGAGTTGATCCATGATGGCCGCCTCCAGCTGCTGCATGACAAAAGTGGAGGACTGAGCTGATCTCGGAGTCTGGGATGCACCTGCGAATGACTTGGTCACTGTCGCGCTTCCAAAGATACGAGTCATCCCATATATAATACTTGGCATCACTTTTAATTTTCTCTTTATACAACCGGGATGCCTCTGGTGGAAACTGGGATGCAACGATAAAATTGCATATGTCGGCGAACCATGGCGTAGATGTGTCCATGCGCAGCAGTTGTTCATTCGGAAAGTCGTCTCGAATTGGCACTGGGTCAGGTTCACGTTCAATCTGACTCAGGTGGTCGGCTACTGCATTATCGGCACCCTTCTTATCTCTGATTTCTAGGTCAAATTCCTGCAAGAGAAGCATCCATCGAATGAGTCATGGCTTGGCGTCTGGCTTCTTTAGTAGGTATTTCAAGGCTGCATGATCAGAGAATACGATGACTCTAGAGCCAAGCAAATATGAGCGAAATTTGTCCAAGGCGAATACTATTGCCAGTAGCTCTTTCTCTGTGGCCGTATAGTTTATTTGGGCCTGGTCCATGGTTCGAGATGCATAGGCGATTACGTGTGCCGGCCCGCCGACTCTGTCTCGCTGGCCAAGAACAACTCCAAGGGCCGAGTTGGATGCATCGCACATCAGCTCGAACCGGAGCTCCCAGTTACGTGCTTGGAGGATTGGTGTGGATGTCAATTTGGTCTTCAACTCCTCAAAGGCTTGTATGCATTCTTTGTTGAAGACAAACTCCACATCCTTTTGCAGTAGTTTAGACAGTGGTAAGGCGGTCTTGCTGAAGTTCTTGATGAAACGCCTATAAAAACCCGCATGTCCTAAAATGAAGCGAACCTCCCCATGAAGCGGGGTTAGGGAGAGATGTAATGATGTCGATCTTAGCTTTGTCAACCTCGATCCCTCGACTTGATACTAGGTGGCCGAGCACAATCCCCTCTACTACCATGAAGTGGCATTTTTCAAAGTTCAATACCAGATCGGTTTCTATGCATCGCTTCAGCACTCGGGCCAAATTTCCCAGACATGCATCGAAAGTGTCTGCGTACACCGTGAAATCGTCCATGAACACCTCCATGCAATCCTCTAGTAAATCTGAGAAGATGCTCAACATGCATCTCTGGAACGTGCTTGGGGCATTGCATAGTCCAAACGGCATCCTAGTGTAAGCAAACGTGCCGAAAGGACAGGTGAAGGTTGTCTTGTGTTGATCTTCAGGTGCGATGTGTATCTGCATGTATCCGGAATATCCGTCTAGAAAGCAGTAATGGGACTTCCCAGCCAGCTTCTCCAAGACTTGGTCTAAGAATGGTAGAGGGAAATGGTCTTTGCGGGTTGCTTGATTCAGCTTCCTGTAGTCAATGCACACTCGCCAACTGTTCTAAACCTGTGTTGGTACTAGTTCATCATTCTGGTTCTTCATCACGGTCATCCCAGATTTCTTGGGTACCACCTGCACTAGACTGACCCAGCTGCTATTTGAAATTGGATAAATGATTCCAGCAGCAAGTAGCTTAGTGACTTCTTTCTTTACCACATCCAGGATGGTTGGGTTCAGTCTCCTTTGCTGTTGCCTCACGGGGCGTGCTTCTTCCTCCATCAAGATTCTGTGCATGCAGATTGAGGGATTTATTCCTGGGAGGTCGGATAACTTCCACCCTGTGGCCTTCTTGTATTGCTTGAGGATTTGTAACAGTTTCTCCTCCTATTCTTGGTGAAGGTTGCTGGCGATTATGACCAGGAATTGTTGTTCATCACCTAGGTAGGCATACTTCAGATGGTTCGGCAATGGCTTCAACTCAGTGGGTGGTTCTGGTGGCGAAGCCTCTCCTATTGGTCTGGAAACTGTTTGGCCGACTTGGTTGGGGTCGGGTAGCTGGGTTGCCGGCATGATTCCGGCCTCTGATTGCTCCTTATGCTGATTGGCCGACTCGGTTTCGGCTTTGATCTTGGCTTGCTTCCCGTCCTCTTTGGCCGCCTTGGTGTCGGCTTCCGTGACCGACGTGCTTTCGGTCTTCGTTCAATCTCGGCTTATGTTGGCCGACTCGATCTCAGCAAAAGTGTCCGCTTGCATGTATTCCTTTACGAGTTCGTCGATCAATTCAATGCCAAAGAGTGAGGTGTCCTCCATAGGGTGCTTCATGGCTTCGAAAATGTTGAACTGCACCAGAGTGTCACCAAACTCCATTGAGAGTGTCCCGGCATGCACATCAATCTTGGTCTTGGCAGTCATTAGGAATGGTCGTCCTAGGATCAAGGTAGACCCCTTCCCTGGTGTCTCGTCCTCCATATCCAACACGTAGAAGTCGACTAGGAAAATTAATTCATCAACTTGGACCAAGACATATTCAAGAACACCTAAGGGCTGGACAACACTTCTATTTGCCAACTGTATGGTCATCCCCGGTGGGTTCCAGATCTCCACAATTCAAGGATTTGTAAATTGACGTCGGCATGACATTTATTGAAGATCCTAAGTCCAGCATGGCATCTGCAAAGGTACAGTCGCCAATGGTGCATGGGACCGAGAAGATTCCGGGGTCTCGGCATTTCTTTGGCAAGGCTTGTCTCGTGCCAGCAGTGAGGTCATCATTTCTAGTTAGTGCCGACACTATCCCTCCTAATTCTACTCCTCCTTTCATCTTCTTCCTCTTGTGCACACATAACTCCTTAAGGAATTTTGCGTACTTGGGTATTTGCTTTATGGCATCTAGGAGAGGAATATTGATCTCCACCTTCCGGAACATCTTCAATAGCTCTTCGTCAGATTCAGGCTTCCTTGCTGAGAGTGTCCTACTTGGAAAAGGAATTGGGACGGGACTAGCCTACCATGATGGTTGTGAGTTGGCATCAGAATTTGACTCAGTGCTGGCGGATCTCGGTTTCTGCTGCGATGCTGCTTGTAATTCCTTACCACTTCTCAATGATACTACGCTTGCATTCCCTCTCGGATTTGGAATTGTTTGTGAGGGGAGATTCCCGGATCCGGCCGACTGTAACTGACTTACCGAGTTGGCTAGTTGGCCCACTTGCGTCTTGAGATCTTGGATAGTGGCGTTCATATTTTGTTGGAATTGTAAGTTACTAGAGCTCATGGTCTGTTGGAACTCCAGGTTGCTTGCCGCTATCTGCTTTACCAAATCCTCCAAGGAAGATGAATTACTTGGTGGTGGTGTCTTTTGCTGTTGCTGTTGGAACGGGGGCATCTGGTGTCTCGGATTCGACTGTTGATAGCTGCCTTGACTCTGTGGCATGCTCCGAGTTGAACTGAATCCTTGAACTGCATACGGTCCTTGGTATGGTGGTCGTCCGTATTGTTGGCCTTCAAACAGCCGGTTTGCATGCGGTTGCTTCCCGTACTGGTAACCACCTATTGCTCCAACACTTTCGGGATGGTCCGGCTCGGTTTCTTGCACTGTGGGGTACATGTCAGTAGGGTGCTCCACTGAAGTACATATACCACATGCTTTCACTGCTGCGATGGGTTGGTGTTGGCCGATGGCCAGTTGTCTCACTAGTGATGTCAGCTCGGTCAACTGATTTTCCAATCTCGGATTATCCATCATACTGATTTCATTCACCATTCTAGGTGTTGTGGTTCCTCTAGTCCCAAACTGTTGCGTGTTGCTGGCCATGTTCGAGATCAGATATCGTGCTGCTGTCGGCGTCTTATCCATCAATGCTCCTCCACTTGCAGCGTCAATCATACTTCGGTCCATCATCATCAAACCTTCATAGAAATATTGAATCAACAACTGCTCACTGATCTGGTGATGTGGACATGTGGCACAAAGCTTGTTGAACCTCTCCCAGTATTCATGCAGCGTCTCGCCAGAGTGTTGCCTGATCCCACAAATCTCCTTCCCTAAGGTTGTTGTTCGGGATGCTGGGAAGAATTTCTCCATAAACATGCGCTTCATGTCCCCCCAAGTATTGAAGAGAACCGGCTGTAGATATAGCCAATCTTTTGCAGCTCCATCCAGGGAAAATGGGAACGTTTTCATTTTAACGTGGTCTTCCAGTATCCCCTGCGGCCTCATCATGGAACAAACCACGTGGAATTCCTTTAAGTGCTTGTGCGGATCCTCACCTACAAGACCATGAAATTTAGGTAACAGATGAATCAGACTGGACTTCAATTCGTAACTTTGAGCTGGCTCCAGTGGTGGGCATTGAATGCACCATGGTTGATACACAACGTCTGGTGTGGCCAACTCCTTCAAAGTTCTATCATTGTTCTCCATTGTTCCTGCCTCTTGGTGCTCAAGGGAAATAGATGCGTCAGTAGTAAAATTACTATTCTCAGAATTCCAAATAGAATTAGAACTACTGCTATCAAGTGTTATAGTATGTCTAGCTTTCCTTAAACGATGCAAAGTTCTTTCTATCTCAGGATCAAAAACACGCAATGGTTCAGAACTACTTTTAGTCATACATCATTAGTTTATGCAAGAAAAATAAGGTGCAAAACAAAATGCAGAAAAATAAAGTGTGGCAAAGATAAGGTGTAGTAAAAGAACAGACTCGGTATACCTAGACGACTTAGACAAAAGATAGACTTTATAATTCAAAAACAACGCAGGATTCCATAGACTCGAGATTCGACTTAGACTCAATTTTGGCACATAAAGACACAAAAGAACTTGTGTCCCCGGCAACGACACCAATTTGATAAGCGGGTTTTTAGTCGTCTTACGTGCATCAAATAAAACTAAAGTTAACTATAGTATAGTTAACCTAGGTCGGTTTTCTCAAGGACACAGTGTGTTCAAATTATGCTAAGTGTAAAAATGAGAGTGTTGCAGAACGCTAAGTGTTGTGGAATGCTGACTTGACCTTGGCAATGCTAAGGCCGACTCGCTCTCGGCAATTCGGTCTCGGCTAATAGGGAACCGATATGGTTTCGGCCAAAAACGATTTAGACGCGACGGAGTCGGACTGACTTGGTCTCGGACTCTGGAAAGCAGTAAATAGGGAGAGTTTCATGTTTAAGTGTAGAAAATAAACTAAATGCTGAGAATAAACTAAGCTATGCTAAACTACCCTATACTAACTACTGTATCGATTCGGGACTCAAAACACGACAATTTACTATTCTAACTTAGAGTTATATTCCGAGTCAACCTTAGATTCTTACGACGACCGCCGAACGTTTGTCCGTTGCCATACCGAGGATTTACACAACCGCTACCTCATCGGTTGGCGGGGAGTATGTACTTGGTTGAGTTTAGGTTCTCTACCTAATCAGATTATTACACTAGTTAAAATAGGCCCTAGTCTAATGTGATCTACCCCTAACAATGTGTCACAAGCAAAGTTAAAAGCAGATTTAAAGCATAGAATTATAATCAAGAGATAGAATTGCAAACCAGTTATGTTATTGAAAACCAAATCGAATACAAAGGTGAGAATTTAGAGTTTCTAGAGAATCCGTCTTCCACGATGACCGCCAATTGAAGGACGGTAGTGATGCACTAATGGTGGCCAGACGTTGAGGTTTCCGTACAACAGAGTGCGTCGGCTATACCGAGCGATCACCTCTGAAGGCTTCCAACTTCCCAAATCCTGGTCCTGTACCTCCTCGACCGAGAGAGACATCGTAGTAAAACTTCATGTACCACTGTTCTAGCTTGGAGTGTCTGCAATTGTTGACGGTGCTAGCTCTAGATTCTGCTGAAAAGTCCACACTAAAGACATGGCCTAGTGTGCTTATTTATACACAAGCTGGATGAATCTAAATCTAATCCTAATAACAGAAATTCAAATCCTAAAGATTCCAATTCGAATTACAGATTACAATCTCCTCAATCTTAGGAGTTTCCCAATTTCCTAATTTCTAGCAGAATCATATCTGCATTCCTAGTTACAAATTCCTTGATCTTAGTAAATCATATCTTAACAAATCATATCTGCATCTTCCTAGGGTGATTTTAGGCAAGTTTTTTGTCACTGATGTTGGCTTGACCAAAAGCGCTGGACTGGCCGGGATGTTCTCGGCTTGGGCCGAGATGACTTGGGCCGAGATGACTTGGGCCTGCAAAATAAGTCTTAATCTTTTTGTTAGTTAAAAATCTTATTTTAGTACGTACTTGTATTTCTCCTATTTTCAGACCCATAATTCAAATCTTGGTTAACACAAGACTCTTAATCATTAAATATTCTTAACAACACCCATCTTAAGCCCACATAAAGTATATAAAATATGACTTATCAATGGCTTAGGGCCCCTTTGTTCCATTGCCGCACTAGTCGTGCTTGTGATTTCCAGGGACTGGAAGGAGGTTTCTAGTGCCTCATCGTCTCCTTCTATGTATTCGGCTAGCATAGGGGTGCTAATTATTAGTTCCTTTTCTCCCATCACACTAATCAATTGTTGGTCAGCGATGAACGTAACCTTTTGGTGAAGAGAGGAAGGAACTACCTAGGTTGCATGGATCCAGGGTCTGTCGTGAAGACAACTATACGCGGGTCGGATGTCTATTACCTGAAATGTGATGTTGAATGTGACGGGTCTGATGCGTATAGGGAGTGTGATTTCCCCCATGACCTCTCTTTTAGACCCATCGAATGCCGTCACCACTATAGAACTAGCTTGCACCTGGGAGCCAGTGGAGTACAAGGTGATTTTAGGCATGACGTTGAGGGAGGACCCATTGTCAATTAACACCCTTACGATCATATAGTTTCCGCATTTTACGGCGATGTGGAGAGGTTGATTATGTCCTTTCCCTTCAGTCGGAATTTCTTCTTTAGAGAAGGCTAAGTGGCTGCTAGCCGTGATGTTGTTCACTATGCCCTCGAATTTCTCTATTGTGATGTCCTAAGCTACGTGAGGCTCGTTTAGTATTTTCAAGAGAAGGTTACGTGGGGTCTTGTTGATTTGGTCCAACAATTTGTATTCACTATGACGGATTAGTTTTAAGAATTCTACAGCTTCTTCTTCCTTCGTGATTTCTTTTGAATTCTCCATCACCTTTCCTTTGTCCTTTGGGATCGGATCCTTCTTTTGTAGGGCTTTGAGGGCGTATACCATTTCGCTTCTTGTCACCCGACCTATTCCTACAATGTTAGTGACCTCTTCAGTTGGGCTGGCCTTTTCTTGGCTTGCCAATATGACTTCTCCTACATTATACCGCCATGGTACTACGTGGTTATCTTGATAGATTGGAGTGGCTAGTATCTGGATGATCAGTGGTGCCCTAGGTTGGGAAGTTGGGTTGCATTTCACTATCAATGGTTTTGGGAGGGGATTACTGCTTTTCCTGATTGCTGCAACCTGGGTAGTCTCGAACCCGCCTGGCATCCAAGAGGATCCTCCCTCCACTAGACCGGCCGAGCCTGAAGGGATATTGCCTTCTCCCCCTCTACTCTTGTCTGTCTTCTACTTTTGGGACTCATGACTTATGGCGTTGATGGACAATCTTCCATGTGCCAGGAGGGGATTGTTGTTTATGTTGGGCTCACGTTCTTGGAATCTGAGCCACCCTCCGTCTATGAGATCTTGGACTTTATGTTTGAGGCTCCAACATTTTTCTGTGGGGTGCCCGGATGCCCCTCCATGGTAGTCACTTCGTATTGGGGTCATGGCTTTTGGGGTATGGAGGCTCTATCGACCTTAGAGGGACTATTGCTATCAAGTTGTTTTGGAGTAGGAGGGGAAAAAGTTCTGTGTAGGTCATGGGGATTGGGGCTAGTGTTCTCCCCTTAGTGTTCTGTTGTGCGGGGCGGGCATTGCTAGAGGTGGTCGCCGTTCCTGTGTCAGCTTTTGATTGGGTCTGAGGGTGGTATGGGGGGAGACACTTTGGTAAGTATGGAGTGTGTAGGGGAGGTGGCAGATCTATGCAAGCTGCTGATGGCCCTGCCTTGTTCAGAACGATTTGAGTGGGATATGGGGGCAAAGGCTTACCGTGGCTATAGGGAGGTGCTGACTTTAGCAGGACCGCATTCGCCTCTCCCTTCTTCTTCTCTTGGCTGTGTTTCTTAACAAAGTCTATGCCACCACTAATTTGGGCGAACTTTCCCCATTTGATCCTTGACTCAATCCTTTCCCTTACTATCACTAGGTCGGTGAAGATGGATGCTACACTCCCGACTGCCTTGTCATAGAAGGGTAAGGGGAGGGTGTCTATGAACATAGTCACCATCTTCTTCTCTGTCAAGGGTGGCTGGACTTGCGCTGCCAGCTCGTGCCATCTTTGGGCATATTCTTTAAATCTTTCTTGTTCCCATTTTGACAAGTTTCGAGATCGGGAATGATCTGGTTCCATGTCTTCGTTATATTTATATTGTCTTAAGAATACCTTGGCAAGGTCCCTCCAAGTCTTGATGCGCCCCCTTTCCAGATTCATGTACCAGTTGAGTGTTGCTCCAATCAAGCTATCGTGAAAGCAATGTACGAGGATTTTGTCCTCGTGTATATATGTTGTCATCTTTCTAGAGTACATAGCCAAGTGTACACGGGGGCAAGTGCTTCCTTTATATTTCTCAAACTTCGATACGTCGAGTACTAAGCATAAATCGACAGCATCCAAACCGTGGCTATCTGTCCCTTCGATAACTCCTAGGCGTTCCTCCAAGAGGTTCAACTTTTCCTTTGCCTAAGGGGTTACCTTTTGGTTTTCTAGAGTTGGTCCAGTTTGCCCACTCTAGTCTGCTAGAAGTTGGGCTCCAGCCCGTTATGCATAAGGCCCAACTCTTGCTGTTGGAGTGGGTCCCATTCCTGATTCCTGGGTGGTTCGAACGTTGTTTGCCCCAGCTTGTTCGCACCCTTCTACCACTCATTACTTCTTGATATTGACGTTCCAACCGTGGGACATTCCGTAAGAGTGTACGTTGTTGAAGGGCGGAGTGAACCCAGGCGGGTAGGTTAATGATCCTTGGGCTGTTGTAGTCACGTTTAATGTTGCTGCTAGGTGAGGAGTTCGAACATCTTGTTTATCTGTTCTTTCATCTATCTGATTTTTCCCCTCATATCCAAGTTTTGTTGTTCGAGATTTTTGATCTCATGCTCCATGTATTTGGTTTTAGACCGGGTGTTATACTGGTGACGCAATGCAAACAATTTGTCTCCCCTAGTATGGTTACGTAAGTTAAATGACTTTAAATGATATGCATGCTATGCTAAAAAAGAATGGATGATGCATGTTTTTGTGGTAAGTTTTATTCTGATCACAAGTTATTTCAGAGAGACAAAAAGAGAAATAATTTTTATTTATTTTCGGAAGATAATGCAGAGCCATTTTGTTTTTAAGGAGGCGAGGACAGTTTCTTTATATCCTCATACAGCTTTCTAAAGAGTTCTAAGAACTGAGATATTTCAGTTGGCGTTTCTAGGGTATTGACCATACCTTCCGCTGTGAGGAGGCTTATGGGGATGTCTATTATAGCCTAGTTCGCTAGCCATGATAACTTGACGTATCTGTCCTTCCAGGTGGCTGCTTCCTCCTCGGCGTAGTCTGCCATATCTATGCATCGCTTTTTCCAGCTTCCAACATCTATCTCTAGTTCCTCGATGGTTGCTCGAGCCTGGCATGCCCAGTTAGCCGCCCTCCTACATTCTTCGACCAACTCAATCAGACCTTGATCTCTTTGGACTTTTAGGTCCTCCTGATGCTGTCGGTTTCTTGCTATTTCTTTTTCCAGAAGGTTGACTTTATCTTGAAGTAGGTAGAGTTGACCTCTCAACTCTTCCTCTTTTGCTTTGGAATCCCTTATGACCTCCTTCAGCTTTTGGCTTTCTACCAATGCCTGATCGCACTCAACCCTTCTGAAGCTCATTTCTTGGTCTGCTTCCTTTAGGCAGTTTCCTATTCTCAAATGACTTTCCTTTTCTGTCTGGCCTTTCTTGCTTATTCTTTCGTTCAATTGTTGTTCCCGACCCGCCACCTCCTAGGCAGAGGCTTGTGCGGCCAATGCAGCTTCTAGTTTCCTTTTCAAGGCTTTCCTGTTCGACGCCATCTACCCAAGGGCCTCTTCAAGTTCTTCCGCTCATAAAGCCTCTATGGCTTTGCATGCCGGTGTTTTGTCGACATTGAATTGGGAGTTACTGCCGGGCAATCCAATTTGTTTGACTCGGTTTTCGAGCCACTACTATAGCTGGGTGAAGCTCTACAACTCCTGGCCCCCCATTTGTGGCCTTTTCTTACGATGCTCTTCCAAGTGTGTCTAATCCTTTTGAAATGTTTCCCATTATGTGCTCCCATACCATATATTATAAAGGGCTCGGTAGCTTCCTCGAGAGGAGGTAGGAGCATGGGGTATCCAGCTTTCCTAGATGTCAATACAGGGTTGTAGTTGATGCCCCTTGAGTTCCCATAAGCGGGACATTCGAAAATCCTCTACATCTAACGATTACCTGTTCTCTTTCATTCCACATAGGATACCAGCATATTGTTCTTTCCAAGCCTTCGTCTAAACGCTTATTCCAGTCGGCCTTTGACATGGTCTTGATCCAACTCCACTTGAAATCCTCTATAGGGCACGTTGTCTTACGCTTGCTGTGGAACAAGTGGGCAGTTGTCCATAGGTACAACAGGCAGCATCTCAGACTTTTCCCCTTCCTTTCGTAGCAGTAGTTTAAGGTGTAGTAGGTATTAGCTAATACTGCTATGATAAGGTTTTATCCCCTGTCCCTTTTGGCGAGGAATATGTCTATGGCTGCTAGATCTATGTAGTCCTCCAAGTGAGGGAATAAAACTATCCTGTAGACTAGTAACTCGTAGACATCCATGATAACTGGTTAGTTTTCTTTTTTCTGGAGCTGGTGTAGCCTTTCTTCTAAATAAATCCTCGGAATCCCTTCCAGGCCATTCTGGTTTCTTTTCTTCCTGGCTATCTCTGATTGACATCCTTAGTAACTTTGCCACTGAAGTCCGGGAGGGGTAATGTCCTCGGTAGAAGTAGTGCGGAGACTTTGCCAAGGGTAGTCCGAGGAAGCATTCGTATTCCTCCAAGGTGGGGCCAATTGGAAATATCTGAAGGTGAAACATTGCAATGGCGCGTCATAATATTGGGCCAAGACTGACAACACCGTCGGCTGTACCTCAACATCTAGGAGGCTCAGAAGATTTCCATGCCTTCCTTCAAAAGCTCTATGCCATTGTCCCTTTAAGCAACTACCCCAATGCTGGAGTGATTGGAGGTCGGGGAGTTTTACATGGATAGAATGTGGATGTTTGGCTCTATGTTGGTTTTCTGTGTTTATTTCTCTGAAATTTCCTGTGATCATATTGACTAATGGTATGTGGTGCATGCAATTTTTATTTCCTTTTTCTTTTTATGTATGCATGAGTGCACCATGACTTGTGATGTATGGCTGGAGGGACTGTCATCCTTGTTGGGACCGCTATTCAAGGGTTATCTTTGCCGACTCCGTCTTGGGGCACTTATCCTACCCATTTCCTGCAGGTTAGGTTGGGACAAATCCTATTCGGAAGCTAGGTCAACTATAGGTCCCTTTTCGTGGCTTTTAAAACTCGTCATTTGACTTCCACAACTCAAGACCTCTTTTGGGATCCTACCACAGACAGGGATACTCCCCAGAATGTGGTCATTCCTTGAGGAAGTCATGCTATAGATGGAACTATCATGGTCACCAGTATAGAGATAGACTTCAATATGATTACCACTACACATTCTTCACTCTCTATGCACACAGGCCCGAGAACAGGACCCCTCTTATTAACACAATCTAACACTAAGGAAATCCCCTAGAAAAATGCCCCCATTGTCATCACCGAAATATTAGACATAATTCTTCTACCCTAAGGTTCATGCAAAGGATGCAAAAATGGCAAAACAAAAATTAGAATCTAAACATAAAAAAGAAGAAAGGTTTAAATACATGCAAGAGTTAGGCTTTTCATGCACCTAGTTTTGACCAGGCTCGACTCTCACCCAATCCTCAATGGAGTTGCCATCAGTTGCGACCTAAATCATGATGCCTTTTTTTGTGGTGGTGTTCGATGTTGGAAGTCGAAGGCCCTCCTAAGGAGGAACCGGATATGTGAAGCCGTGACCAACTCGGCCAATCCCGAAGGATGGCCGAGGCCAATCCAGCCTGGCATGGAGTCGCCATCGATGTTTTCATGGGAGACATCGGGAAACCTTGGGTGGATAAGGTCATTCTTTGGAATAGAGACATAGGTCTGGGAGTCGGTTACGCACAGGGATCACCTGGTATCCTAATACATCTACCACAAGGTAGTTACCCTAACTAGCTGCATGCAAGGTACTGACTCTTACGCTACGATTTAGCCTTTCTAAGGGAAGTTGTTCGTGAAGAATGAGTAGTGGGCGCTTTGGGGTTTTTTTGGGTGGATAACTTGACAAGAGTAAGCCTCCTGCTCCTACGTATCTCCTTTTTTACGGAGAAATCAAAGTTCACGTAGTTTTGGTTGAGGCTTGGGAGGTAATAAAAAAGTGTGGATTGTCCATTGGCATCCAAAGATGATTGGAAGGGAGTGGACTGTCCATTGACATCCAATGAGTTGAAAGACCCGCATAGAAATATGCAATTGATGTAAGTAAGCTAAGCAATGGTAGTATTTATATCATTTGTAGGTGCAACTAGCCCCCATGAGGTAATTGTATGATTTTTCAAGGAAAAAGAGCCCCTGTGATAGAGTGGACTGTCCATTGGCGTCCAAAGAACCTTAGAAAAGAAATAAGTATCTCTTATTACGGAACTTGATAGAAATTGCCTCCTGTTCCTCCGTATCTCCTTTTGCAATGGAAAACTCAAAGTTCACATAGTTCTGGCTGAGTTGGGTGTGGACTATATGGCTAGTTTGGTAAAACGTCATCTTAGGGGATATTAAACTATCTTATGGGTATGCATATGAGATTTTTAGCAGCTAACTTGGTATCCAAAAGTTTTGGCACCGTACTCTTCCTTCTCTTTTTTCTGGCTGTTGTTCTTGACTTGAGTGAAGCAGTCTTTTCCTTCCTGTATTCGACCTTTTTTTCTCGACCCTTTTTTCTTCATTCTGAGGCTTTATATAGGCCTCATATGAGGTCATTATGGGCCCGGTTTGGTCGCATGCACTATCCTGCATAACCACATCGGTTCATAGTGTATATCCCGCAAGTGGTTATATCTGTATATTGGCAGGTGGTTACATCTGTATATCTCGCAGGTGGTTACATCTGTATATCTCGCAGGTGGTTACATTTATATATCTCGTAGGTGGTTACATCTGTATATCTCGCAGGTGGTTACATCTGTATATCTTGCAGGCGATTATCTCTATATACCTTGCAAGTGGTTATTTCCTACTCTTTATTTGGGATTCCATTCTGCTAGGACAGATTTGGGGTCCCACATATATTTAATAACAAAAGTTTCTAGCGGTGACCATTTTGGATCTGTTAGTAAATGAATATAAGAGGGGGAGGGGTTGAATTTTGTTTGTTTTAAATTTTGTAAATTTTTTAAGTCTATGCATTTATCAGATCACATGATATAAACATTTGTGAAAAATTTGTATGTAAAAACGTTTTTCTTAAACATAAGGGATCAGATGATATAAAATAAAAAGATAGAGAATAAATCACCACTTAGAGATTTTATACTAATTCGTTTATAATAAGACTACGTATAGTTCTTGGTGTTCTTGCCAAGGATTCCCATGAGGGAACCTCGGTGGGGACTTCTCAAGTCGGGGACAAGTTCCTATTCCCATTCATGCTACTGAATGTATGTTGATCCTCTCTTCTTCCTTTATTCTTCTTCCTTGGCCTAGACTGAGGTGTCGTTGGGAGGGGTACCTACAAAGACAGTCTGACGCCCAAGTTAGTGTCAATTAGAATGTGAGCAAGAGCCTAGTGAGAGAGTGTACCTGATACAAGTGTGAATCTATTTATTTATAAAGGTGGAGCTCGTGTTGGGCTCGTGTATGCTGGCAGCCCATACGGTGTGATTCCAAGGGCATATACCCCAAGATCCTGGTGCATATATCATCGCATATCATGCCTGGTAGGTTGAGCTGTGGTCAAACAAGAATTTTATTATAAGTAAGAGCACTTTTTCTTATAAACACAACAACACAATAAGCCAACCCAAGCTTGTCGTGAATATTCTTTCACTTACTTCTTCATGCAATAACCAAAGTATTCTTTGAATTGCTTCTTCAAGTAATCTCCAAAGTATTCTTTACAACAAGCTTCTTCCAACTCAACACTTTTTACAAGAAATATGTTTAAAGGAGTTTGACTATTATCATCTTTTAAGATGTTTTAGACTATAAGGGTGAGTCAAGTATTCTTACAAAGAACAAAAGGAATGGATGTACAATGAAAGCTTAAGAGAGTATTTCTTATTCAGATTCTATCTCGTGTCCTATTCTTTGTTTCTTCTATTATCAATGTATTTATAGAACTTCTTGAGGATGTATACATTGAGAGTCTTCAGAGTTCTTCTTTTTGAATTTGAAAATTTTCTTCTACAGTCTTTAAAGACATTGGATCATTTAATGCATATATTAAATGTTTTTACCAACTAGTCACTCTTGATATGATAAAGTGCTATGCTTATTTCTTTCTAGGTAACTTTAGCTAAGCAGTTAAGACTATGTTATTTTTGAAAAGTTACATTGATCGGAGTTGTTGGGAAAAGTGACTTGATGTAACAACTTTTTGTTTTGCTTCAAAATATATGACCTAAAACACTTATTAAAAGATGTTAATATTTCTAGAAGAAATATTTAATCAAACGTTTCATTTAAGTATAAGTTCTTATTTGTTAAGAGAATATATTTTTCACTTTTGACAAACAATAAATCTTAACATATATTTTCTAGTATCATCGAATAGAACAAATGATGCATGTAAAACATCTTTTGCATGAAAAATATGACTCTTTTTTATCAAAACATATAATCTTTTTTTTCAACTTCAAAACTTCTTTTTAAACAAAACTTTAAGGGTTTAATATGATCTTCTTCCTAATTGGTTATAACGAAAACTTAAGGTTGTGGTGATAGCTATTTTGATAAACTTCTTGTTTAGTTATTATAGATATCTTACCTTTTGAAGGTAGCCATTTTAGAACTCTTCCCTATTTGATTATTACAAAAGTCTAAGGTTAGTAGTGATAATTATTTTAGATCTACTTCTTATTTAGTTATTGTGTAGACCTTTCCAAGACATCAAACATTTTATAAAATGTTTCAAAAACATAAAAATATGTACTTAATTAAAATGAACCAAAACACAAATATTACCTATCAAAAGAACTGCGTACTTTTAATTCTCCATTATACTTTGAGATACGTAAAAGTAAGGGTCCAACCTTGTTGAGTTAAAAAGCTAAAACTAATAATAATAATAATCTCTTTTTTTCTAAAAATAATAAAATTTGTTTAATAATAAAAATTCTCATGTTCATAAATAAATAAACTATTAAAATATCTAAAATAATCCTTCTTTTCTTCTAAGGGGTAAAATAAATATTTTTATATTATATTAATTTTGTATATTTCATTAGAGGTAATCGTAGGTAGTCGTCATAGGTGTTAAGATCTTTCCCTACACGTAATCGATTCCCAAACTAAAATTAGTTTCCAAAAATCATTTTTTTAAATTTTTTAATTTTTTTTTGAAAAATTAGTTACTCATCAATTTTTAAAATATTTCCGTTGTCCGTTGGTACCATGCTGTCCATAAAACTCAATAAAACTTAAATATTGGCCAAAACGGTGAAGGTAACATATTTTAATACCCCATTAATTACAATAGTTTAAACATAAAGATTGAGAGTTAAAAATGATAATTAAAAGAGTTTAAGAATTATATAGGAAAAAGATTGCCTAGCAAATAAGCTAATCTAGCATGGTTTTATATAATAAATTCAAAATTAATTGTAGGCTAGCCTTGTAAGTTCATAGTGCAACGTTATGATCAGTAATGTGTCTAGCGAATGGTTTTTGACACGTAGTGTTTTTTTTTTTTTTAACGTATGAGATGATGTTATGTTATACTATATTAAGAGAGACATATTATATTGTACCATGTTAGATACATAATTGACTGGTTTGCTCAATATGTTTAGAAAATCGAGTTTCTTGCATACATAATCTTGATATATTTCATCGTTTTGTGTGCATGTCCTGCTTAGGTTACTTCTATGATATGCAATAAGTAATTCTATTGATTGCAATTATGTTTTTATGTTGTCTTTCTTGAAGTACACATTGTGTATGTAATTTTGAACTTATAATTATAAGTTATCTTTCTTGTGTGTGCAATATTACCGTAGGAATTACGTGAATTTTGATTTCTCTAACAAAAAGGAGGTTTTCTCTAACAAAAGGGAAGTACATATAAGTACGAGACACACTCTTGTCAAGTTGTTCATTCCAAAAATCCCAAAAATATGTATGTATTTTACTTGTAAATGTACATTTTGTTCTTAGCAAACTATCAACATAGTGTAAAGGTCTTTTTAGTCTTTTTAGTTCGTGCAGCTAATTTGGGTAACTATCATATGATGGACGTGTGGGGATACCATATGATCCCTATGCATAACTGACTTCCGAATTAAGATTCTGATTCCCGACCAGCCTTATCCACCCATAGTTTCTTGATATTTTCCATGAAAAAATGTCGGTGGCGACTCCGATCAAAGCCGAGTCGATCTTGGTTAGCCATCCGATTGGCCGAGTCGGTTCCGGCTCTGCATGGCTAGTTCCTCCTCTGAAAGAGATCCGACTTCTAATATCCAAATCCAAAATCGTGATTCCACGCCGCGATTTAGGTCGCGACAATGATCATGTCATTTACATTCACGCTAGCATGAGGAAATTCTTTAGAAGTATCTCTACTATAACCAACACAAGGATTACTTGTTTTAGTAGAACTGCCTACTTGTAGTATCTCAACAATCCTTCTTCTATTGTTTCTCTTCTGATACAACTATCTTGTGTCACATGATGCATATGAGATAAGGGAGTTTGAGTGGCCCCTTCTTTCAAAAACCTTATCCTATATTTTTTTCTAAGGTATCAACTTACACTCTCTCTTTTTATATATATATATATATATATATATAGGAATTCATTTAATCTAAGAGTTATTCTTCATTTTTACTCTTCATGTTTATTTTCTTGTAATCTAATGACTCTAACAGGTTTGGTTAGATTAGAAGAAAATAAAAGATATAAATAAATAAAAATATTTATGACAATATTTAAAAAATATTATCAAAATATTATCCTTTAGCTTTCATATTATTTTAATAAATATTGTATATAAAACATCATATAAAATATCATTAACAATACTTTATATTAATTTATTAAATTTTATGATAGATATAAAACATATTTCTAATGAAAATATTGATACTATTTTTATAAATATAATTAACAAAATATTATTAAAGGTGATATATGCAGTAAAGTTACGTATCATTCTTCTATTTATTTATTTTTCTAATTACAATTATCCCGTATCACATGTTGCATAAAGGATAAGAGGGTTTGTGTGACTCCCAGGCTCTCTTCAAAAACTGTATCTTATATTTCTTTTGTTTTTTTAGGTGGTGACTTTCATGACAACTCACGTACTTATTTATATATATATATATATATATTCCATTATTTTTTTATTAATGTAGTATTACATATTGATATATATTGAGATAAGTTCTAAAATGCATTTTTAGCAATTAACGGATTTTTATATACAAAATTTAATTAATTATAAAGATGATTAAGTTTAACACAGATTGTGCACAATTCAAGAATCCGACACAGTTAATACATATATGGCAAATAAAAAATGGAACCTATGTGGCTGTTTAGAGAATAAACAATATGCCAAAGAATACAAAATATCAGCAACAACTTTTCCACACCCCACTCGACAAAAAAAAAAAAGCTGCAATCCGCATCAGTCATAAATCCGACCCATATGCTTCAGTTAGTATTCGGATTATAATTGAAATTCCACTGCCTCAATTTGTAGACAACCGCTTTTACATTGTATTTTTACATGGTAGCTTTTAAATATTAAAATAAAAATATAGGGACATTTTTATAAATATTATACATTTATTTATATTAGATATTTAAACACTTATATAAAAAAGTATTTTTTATATTGATCATAAAAGTAATCGATGTAAAAAATACTTTTTAAATTGATGGTAAAAAATAACCACATAAAAATGTATTAAATATTTTTACGAGTTGTAATATTTCATCTTTTCTATTTGAAACTCATTTTTTCAAAAAAAAAAATCTTATTAATTTGAAATGATACACATTCAAAATACTATCGATTAAAATCTTAATTGGTGTCAACATTTGTACCTCCATTAGTATCATCATCTTTATTGTTATATTTTCGTTTTTCTCTCATTATTTTTGTTTATATAAGATAATATTTTTACCTTTTGATTTTTTTTTATCACTTTTGTTTATCAAAATTTTGTTTATTTCAGAAATGTAGACCTAAAAGGTTTGCAAATGCAACACCACTAGATTTGTGGGATTTGTGAAATATACCTGTTATACGAAAATGAAAATATAGATCTATGAGATTTGTGAAATATACCTGTTATACGAAAATGAAAATATAGATATATAGGATCTTTCGACAAACTCACACAACTTTTCAAAACGTAGTATTCAAAATAATCAGAATAAAATTGAAAGTCTACCTACGTCATTTTTAAATCAAAATTTTTACCGAGTTTATTATTACATCGATTACAAAACTGACGTAAAAAAACAATTTTAATCGATTTTAAAAGCTTTTTTTACCCCAGTGAACACAAGCATATATAATATCAATACATCATATGTTACAACTAATAATTTCATAATTATTGAATGCTTTAAAACCCAAACTTCATTTTAAGTCCTACACGCTGCTATCATCTACCCTTCTTCATGAACCCAAGCTTCTTCCAAGTCCCAACTACCATTCACAAACTTATGCTTCTTTTCCCAATTCCGAGTTTTGAAATCCTCAAATTACAAAAATGATGGATACTAAATTTTAATGAACACCTAAAAAGAAAAAGAGAAAGAGAAAAAAGTATAACTATAATATGATAAAAGAGAAAAACACAGAAATCGATACAATTTATGATGATATTTATATCACTCTTAGTAAAAATATAACAATCACATTTTGCTGAATTGAACTAGCAGTAAAGTTCTTGTATTTTGTATACTCATAACGTGTTTGAATCACGTTAAATTCTTCTAAAATACAAATATTAAAATCACCATAATCACATCACACAAGCTTTTAATGTCAATTGACCTTTTGTTCTAGATATCAACCTATCATGTACTTTTATTTACTATTCATTTAAGTAAATTTAGCGAGCTTGCAAATCTAGATAATACATTTGTTTTATTAATTTGCCTTAACTAAAAAATTAATTACAATCTTGCTAGAGACAACGTCGAAATTGTTAATAAAAAAAATCACAATAATATGCATTATATGGATATAATAATATATAATATTGTAACCCGACGCGTACAAGCCATGAGTTTTATGATGTAGAAAGTAATAAAAAAATGTTTATAAAGTGATATTGTCTCCAAAGAAGAAAATATGATTTTTTTTTTCTTAAAATTTTACCAAACTAAGATCAATGGCCGAGTTTAGCTAAAAAAAAATACTTTTCATTTTGAATACGATCTTTATTCAGGGAAAATATAATAATTTTGTTAATAAGAGTGTCAGGAAAATAATTTTAGCTAGTTAAGTTATTTGACAAATTTATAAGCTTGTTTACCTAAATAGAAGAGTTTAATAAATAAATTACTTAAATATGTTAAGAATATGCAAATATCACTGTGTCTTAGTTTTTGTAAATTAATTTTGTTATTTTTACACCCTCAACATTTTCTTAGTATTCTTTTTTACTCTTATTATTAACTCTAATTAACTTAGTATTGACATGATTAATAAAATAAATAATATTTATTAAAATAATAAAAAATATTTTAAATTAAGATAATTACATAATTTTTATATATTCATATCTAATTAAGTAATATATTTATTATTTTATATAAATAAGGTAATTATATGTACTTTTATGACTCATTTTTTAATATATTATGAACAATAATTTTATTATTTTTAATATTATGCTTATTCAATTCAATAATTTACTTTTAACATTGTATTTTAAAATAAAATTATAATTTATTTATACAATTATAATTTAATTTTAATATATTATTTTTTATATTATTTTTATATTTCAATTTATTAATTTTGATTGGTTGTAATATGATTTACTTTTAATATATTATATTTCAATTTATTTTATTAAAAAGATAAATTATATTATAATAAATCAAAATTAATGAATTAAAATATAAAAATAAAAATAAAATCAATATTAAAAGTAAATTATGAGAATATAATTAAATTATTTTTTAAAATAAAAAATTAAAAGTAAATTAAGTAATTGAAAAGAAATACCAATATTAAAGTTACCGTAACTGTTGCCCATAATATATTAAAATGATATTATAAAAATAAATTATATATAATTACCTTATTTATGTAAAATAATAAATACATTACTTAATTAAATAATAAATTTAAAAATAATTTAATATCTAAACTATTCTTCATTATCTTATTTATCTTAATTATATTTTTTTTTGTTATATCCATATTTATAGGAATTTAAAATGTATTTAAGTCAAAATAAATTTATCTTATTAACGTACTATGTACAATTAGTTTTTAAATTTATAATATATATATATATATATATATATATATATATATATATATATATATATATATATATATATATATATTTATTTATTTATTTTATTTTTTTAATTATTACTCTTTTTCATTTTTAGCGTTGACCATATAATAACATTCTTTATACATCTGCTCCTTTAATATTTTAATAAAATATTTAATTTTTAAATAAAAATAATAAGAGTTTATAATTAATTAAAATAGATAAAATTATAATTACCTAAATATTTTTTTTCTATATAATTAAAAAATTATATAAAATATGGTTTGGATATATTCTTTTGCATCACTTTATATTATGAAAAAAATAAATTATGTACTGAAAGTGTTAAATAATTTTATACTTTCATCTCAAGACAACTCACCTGATAAGTTTATTAATTTTTAAAATATACACTTTAAAAATTATATGAATAATAATTTTGTAATTGAATTACAATGTAGTATATGTGCTCGACCAAACTCTTATATTATTAACTAGTTCAATAATTAATTTTACTGAACACTTTTAAGTCAATAAATTAGTTAGTTTCATGTTTTAATTATAAATTATCTTTTCAACTTTTGGACTAAGCTACTTTTACCGCGTATAATCTTAAAAGAAAAATTTACGAATGTAATTATTTTGTGATGAGCCAATAATTTAGTTTGTCTTATAGTGCACAATTTCTTGTCTATTTAAAGGTCCAATAAATAAGAATAAGATTGCATAAGCATTTCAGCATTTTCCTTGGATAGTTATTAAGAGATGGTTCTAAAGGGTAAAGTGGTTACAGAAATTGAGATCCGATCATCTGCTGTCCAAATCTTTAATGTTTTTGCAAAGCAACTTCACGATTTGCATAACATTGCTGATGGAGTGCACGAGGGCAAGTTGCACGAAGGTGATTGGCATGACATTGGCTCTATTAAGAGTTGGTCTCTTACCACAGGTAATTACACTTCACTTTTGTAACTCATTTATGCAAAATATAAATGGGGATAAATGTTTCCTTCTAATTAATTTTGATAACATATTCAAAAAAAATTCAGTATATATCATCGATCTTATTTAAATTGTGATTTTAAATTTTAATTAGTTGTGCAAAGCAAATTAAAGTGGGTCTATTACTCTTCTCACTTTTTGTTTCTAATCTTAAATACTTGTGAACAATCACAGAAGGAAAAGTAGAAATATTAAAGGAGAGCATTGAGGCTATCGATGAACAGAACAAGTCAATTACATTCAAATTCTTCGATGGAGAAATTGGTAAGAATTACAAGTTGTTTAAGCTCCATTTGCAAGCGATTGATAAGGAGGAAGGTGGTGCCATTGCTAAATGGAGTATTGAATATGAGAAGCTTAATGAAGATATTGCACCTCCATATCGCTACTTGGACATTATAACTACCACTACTAAAGATATCGATGCTCATCATGTTCCAAAGGCATAGCAATAATAATGCAAGGTGGAAAATAAGTTTGTAACAAATAAATAAGAATGTTTTTGGCACCATGATATATAAGTGCTTAATTATCTAAAATGTCAGTGTGAAATATGATTCCTAAAGAGTAAGGTTCAGAGTGAACAATTCCATATGTATTCTTCAGTGTGTTAAATTGAGTGAATAAATTATAAGTTTGGTTACTTCTTTGTCTTATCATTTCCATATACTGAGTGAACTAGGAATAGTCGATAAAAAAATCTAATATATATATTTTTTCAATTTTAATTAAGTCACTATCACAAAATTAAAGCAGCAAAATTAAAAAAATGTAAATTATTCTAACTTTTAATTGGAAATAACAAATAATCAATTATTTATCTATAAGTATGGGAAGTGGGACTTTCTTATATCCGTAGGTTAAAGCCTAATATGTATTAGCTATGGAAATGGCTACAGAAATTCTATCGGCAGCTTTTACTTTTAACAATGTATCAATAACTTCAATAACTTTTTAGATGAATATTTAATCAAATTCCTCACTTATTTAAAACAAAAAATTTTGTATTTATATTTCATATAGTTGAAATAGTTAGATAAATATATTTTGCGATAATTACTAAAGATATCAATACGTCGTTAAAAAAATAAAATGTATTTATTGTCATAATAGTGCAAAATTAAGAATATCAAACTTACATTAACGAATAACGTACTGACATATAGATTAAGTGAATTTTATTTGAGGCTTTTATAGAATAATTTACAAATAATATTAAAGTTACGAAATGGTTATTTTTAATTTCTTTTCATAGATAAAAGTTAAAGTAAAAGGATCCACTAACACAAGCACGTAAATATATATTATATATATATATATATATAATTTGATTTTTCATAATTATAAGTAAAATAATAATTAAGTCATAAAAATTAATTAAATAAATTTATGTGATTTTTTTTAATAAATTTTAATTGCTAATTTATCTAAAATTTAGACTTAACGACAAAATAGACAATATAATCTTAAACTGTTTTTTTAGCAGACAGTTAAATATACCATTGGAATTATTATAATTAGTTACTATTAAATATAATTAAGTTTCTATGAAATTTTAAATAACTTCTGACTCTTTGTGTTAATAAATATTGTTTTATTCAATATTAAATATACATTTTATGAAAGTATTAGAGATATTAAACATCTAAATATATCATTAAATTAAGAGGTTACAAATATCTAAATATCTTATTAAGAGATCGTGAATATTGCATTTTATCTATAACAATTATCTTTTCTTTTTTATTTGTGGAGTGAAGAGACCCGACAATCAGTCATGCTTAATAAAAGGAAGCTCCAACATAGGATCTGCCATGGTGATAGGAAAATGTTTCAGAATAAGATCAACCTTCAAAGGAAAACCCTTCACAAAGAGTAGTCGTGGAGAATACTGCACCCATTGTAAACAACTAGGACATACCAAGGATACTTGCTACAAGCTTTATGGAAAGGAGAAAGTTTTTGAATGAATGAGTGGAAATAAAGGTCTAACTCAGATGTAGGTGAATCAAACAACCTCCGATAAGAAGTAGTTGACCATCCTTCTACCTCGCAACTTGACCAAGATATTCAAGTCTTTAGTAAATAATAGATGGACTGCCTTCGAGCCCTCCTAAACTCAACAAGTAAGCCTCTTGGCTCATGTGGCTTGACCATGAAAGGTAAGAGTTCCTTCAATATTTCTGGTTCAATTCCACAAAGCATCTAGATCCTTGATTTTGGGGCAACAGATTATATGATCCCATTTCCTTCATATTTTACATCATACCTTAAAGTATTCAAAAAACAACTCACTATTGTTGCTAATGGAGATCATGTTTCTATTGTTGGATCTAGCAATGTCCAACTTCAATCCTCTTTATCTCTACACAATGTTCTTCATGTTTCAAAACTGGCTAACAACCTTATCCCTATACATAGGCTTATGCAAGATTGGAATTGTTCAGTAACATTTTTAGTTCTCATTGTGTTATTTAGGAACTTACTACAAGGAGGACGATTAGAGTTGCTAAAGAGCAAGGTAGGTTATACTACTTACAACATACAAAGATAGGTAACAACACCAATAAGGAAGATCTGCCTTCTAGTCAACAGGAAACCTCAGAAACTTGGGAAATTTCTCAAATTTGGCTTTACCATAAATGTCTAGGACATCCACCATTTAGATTACTTAAGACAATGTTTCCACATTTATTTACAAAAGAGTTTGTCGAGTCCTTTAACTGTGATGTTTGTCAATTTTCAAAGTACCGTAGTGCAACATTTTCTCCAAGTAATAATAAAAGTCTTGAACCTTTTGACCTTATTCATTTTGATGTGTGGGGGACCAACTAGTAACTCTATATCGGGAGTTACGTGGTTTGTTTCGTTTATTGATGATTGCATCCGTGTGACATAGATATTTCTTATGAAACATAAATCTGAGATTTGTCAAATATTTGTCAATTTTTTCCATCTTGTCAAAAACCAATTTGATAAATCTATTAAAAGACTATGGTCAGACAATGGTACCAAATTTGTAAATCTTGAGTTTTCCAAGTTTCTTAAAGATAATGGTGTGGTTCATAAACTGATGTGTGTGAATACTCTCCAACAAAATGATGTTGTAGAAAGGAATAATCATCATTTCCTTGAAGTTGCTAGAGCCCTCCTCTTCCAAATAATGTATGTTCCTAATGTTTATTAGGGAGAAACTGTCCTAACTTCCACCTATCTCATAAACAGGTTACCCACTCGTGTTTTAAATGGTATTAGTCCAATTAAACATATGTTATCTTTCTTTCCTTTTTCTCCCCTAATGTTAAGTTTACCAATTCATGTCTTTGGGTGTGCTGCCTTTGTCCACTCTCATAATCCACATCGTGAGAAGTTAGACCCTAGAGTTGTCAAATATGTTTTCATTGGTTATCCCTTAAATAAAAAGGGGTTTAAGTGTTATCATCCTCCAAGTCATCGGGTCTTTGTCTCAATGGATGTTACTTTTCTTGAAACACAATCGTTTTTTGTTAGCCCTCCACTTCAGGGGGGTAGTTATCTAGAAGTTAAGTCTATCATCAAGTCATTACCTTTTCATACTCAGGACGTTCAAGTTCAAGAAGTCACAAAACTCACTCTGGTCCCAAAGCAAGTCCAATTGTTTGAGCTGAAGGTAAGTATTCCTAAGAACCCCATTGAGGATATTACGGATGATATGCCTATTGCTTTGAGGAAATGGAAACGATCATGTGTCAAGTATTCTATTTCTCAATTTGTGTGTACTAACCATCTTTTTGTACAACATCAGAGTTTTATTGTTGCCACTTATACAATCAAAACACTTGCATTAGTATAGGAAGCTTTGAAAGATGAGAATTGGGTTCAAGCAATGAAAGAAGAGATGAACGCGTTAGAGAAAAACTCAACTTTGGAGATTATTGATAGACCCAAAGACAAAAGAGTTGTAGGTTGTAAATGGATATACACTATGAAGTGCAAATTTGATGGGACCCTTGAGTCATACCAAGCAAGATTGGTTTCTAAAAGGTATACACAGACTTATACAATAGATTATGAGAAAACATTTGTCCCTATAACAAATATGAACACGATAAGAGTTATTTTTTTCCTTAGTTGCTCATTTTGGCTGGAACTTGCAATAATTTGATGTTAAAAATGTCTTCCTTCATGGAGACCTAGAAGAAGAAGTCTACATGGAGATTCCTCCAGGATTCTACTATTATAATGAAAAGAACAAGATATGCAAACTCAAAAAGGCATTGTATGGACTTAAACAATCTCCCTAAGCATGGTTTGGAAGATTTGCTCAAGTCATGATATCCCTAAGATACAAACAAAGTCAAGGTGATCATACTTTCTTTATAAAACATTCTCTTGATGGTAAACTCACTCTTCTCCTAGTCTATGTAGATGATATGATTGTTACAGGTGATGATGAGATTCAAAAACTAACTCTGAAAGAAAAGTTGGTAACACAATTTGAAATGAAGGAGTTAGGAAAGCTGAAATACTTCCTTGGGATAGAGGTTGCATATTCCAAACAAGGTATCTTTATCTGCCAAAGGAAGTATGTACTCGATCTCCTCAAAGAAACGGGAAAATTAGGATGAAAGACCTTAGGGGTACCTATTGAGTAGAACCATAGGATTGGGTGTAAAGAAAATCCAACCATAGAGAAGTCCCAATATCAAAGATTGATGGGAAAATTGATCTACTTATGCCACGCTAGGTCAGATATTGCCTATGTTGTTAGTATGGTCAGCCAACTTATGCATGATCATAGGGAAAGACACCTTTAGGTAGTTGAAAGGATCCTTTAGTATTTGAAGGCAAGTCTAGGAAAAGGACTATTGTTCAAAAAAGAAGGATCATTGTCCATGGAAATATATACATATGCAGACTATGCAGGATCAGTTGTGGATAGAGAAGTCTCAATATCAGAGATTAGTGGGAAAATTGATTTACTTATCTCACACTAGGCTAGATATTGCCTCTGTTTTTAATGTGGTCAGCCAACTTATGCATGATCATAGGGAAAGACACCTTTAGGAAGTTGAAAGGATCCTTTAGTATTTGAAGGCAAGTCTAGGGAAAGGACTATTGTTTAGAAAAGAAGGTACATTGTCCATGGAGATATATATAGATGCAGACTATGCAGGATTAGTTGTTGATAGAAGATCCACTTCCAGATACTGTATGTTTCTAGGAGGAAATCTAGTAACTTGGAGGAGCAAGAAGTAAAATGTGGTTGCTCGATCTAGTGTAAAAGATGAATTTTGAGCCATGACACACGATATATGTGAAGGATTGTGGATGAAGATTATTCTTGATGACCTAAAAGTAAAATATGAGGGACCTATAAAGTTGTTCTGTGACAACAACTAAGGTATTAATATTGCCAATAATCCAGTCCAACACGATAAAACAAAACACATCGAGATTGACAAATACTTTATTAAAGAGAATTTGAACAATGGACTTGTAGTCACAACACATGTTCCTATAGGATTCCAAGTAGTAGATGTTTTCACCAAAGGGCTCCCTGTAGCTAGATTTCAAGAACTCAATGACAAGTTAGGAATGATCGATATTTATTTACCAACTTGAGGGAGAGTGTTTGAGATATTGTAAATATTTGATAAGATATGATAGATAACTCATTAAGAGGTTACAAACATCTAAATATCTCATTAGATTAAGAGGTTACAAATATCTAAATATCTCTTTAGAAGATCATGAATATCGCATTTTATTTACAATGATTATCTTTTCTTTTTTGTTATCTATATTATCTTTAATTAGTTCACCTTTACCCTATAAAAAGGGAGATTAGAAATTGTATTATTCAATTTAATTAATACACAATTCATTTTACTTTCAATTAAAAACTTTTGTGACGTAAGAAATACCCTAACCAATTACAACACCTAAATTCAAAACATATCATTCTTATGTTATTAGAGGTTTAATTAGACCATAAGACATGCTAAATTTAATTAATTATGGTCTTGCATTAAAATACTAAACTAACTTTTTTACTTGAGTAGTTGATGATAGAAATTTGTTTGAAGAATTTAAGTATCTTTGATTCTGGTGACAATCCACGGTGTCATTATAACCAACAAACCTTTCACCATAGGTTTATGCTTTCATAAAATCCAAGACTTTTGTCCTTTCTCAAATATCTCTACCATTATTGTGAACCAAGCTTTTTAAAAAGCTTGCCTTTCTCACTTCTGCAGCCATATTCGATGTTTCATCTCTTTCAACACTACGAGGAACATGTTTTCTTCAACTCAAGGAGTCGTCATTCATAAAGTTGTTTCCCATAAAAACTCCTACAAGTCAACGACAAGCCTTTTGTTCATGAACTTGGTCCGGAAGAGGAAAATTGGAAGATCTAGTTTTTCGAAGTACTCATTCCTTTCTAAATAGGGGAAAAAAGCCTATGACTTTTATTTAAGAGTAGTTAATTAATTAGGAAATTTTGTTAGTTGTTATTAATTTGGCTTTTGTTGAGAGTAGTTAATTAACTAGGTAAGTTAGTTAGTTGTTATAATTAATTTGTTAGAGATAATTGTTAATTAGTCCTATAAGTTCTATATACATAACATTTGTTTATTTCAATTGCATCTCTTTCAATCAATCACAATGTATTTACGAAACTGTTATTTATTCTATTTTGAGTTTTATGATGCATGATTAAATTATATTAGTGTTATTTGTATTTTTCAACTTATTTTATTAATTTTCTAATATTTTTATTGGGGTGTACCAACCTATCTCCTCTCAAATATTTTATAGCTTTCGTTGTTGTTTACCAACCCAACCCTTCTATTGAAACTTATAAAGATTTCTTCCCTTCTCCATCAGAAAAGTGTGTTGATTTATGGCAAGCACATTAGAACTCACTTATTTAAGGATACTTTAAAAATCTTTTGGGTTAAAAGAGATGGGTATGACAAATGGTTAGATTCGTAAAAAACAAAGATCATTGGAAAAAAATAGGGATATTTTACTTTATCCAATTAATTAGGTTTGATGTAGTCAGCTTAGATGTTTGATGCTTATGTCATTGTTTCTTTTTTGCAATCGGAGGAATCATTATTAGAAAATCATTATTAGCGACCGAAAAAATCTATCGCTAATAGCGACCTAAAGCATGTTATTTTTTGTAAGCTAGAGATCGAAATGAGTTGTAGCTAAACAAATCAGTTGCTATTTCCATCTCTAACTCAACTAAAAGTTGGTATCACATAGTCATGAAAATAGCCATCGGAATGTGAAAGACAAATAGCGATCGAAACATCTGTCGCTAAATGACTTACCTTAAGCAAATTAGTAACTGAATTAATAATCGAATTTCAAATAAAAATAAATAATAAAAAATTAAAATAGCCACTAAATTAACAATCAATTTTCATTTAAAAAAATTAAAAAGACATTTAGTCATAAAATTAACGACCGACATTTAATAAAAAATTTATAAAAAACAAAATGTTAGCAATCGAATTAATGATTGAATTTAAAACTAAAAAATAAAAAATAAAAAATAAAAAAGAAAATAACCACCAAATTAACGACTGAATTTTAATATATAATATAATAAAATAAAGAAACAAATAGATAGCGACCTATTTAGCGACTGACTTATATCGGTCATTAAACGTAAACAAAAAAAATTTATTTAAATAAAAATAGTGACCTTTTTTATTAGTATTTAAAATTGAAATTCAATTTTATAAATAAAAATTTACTTATTTTATATTTGTAACCATTTAATTAATAGATATAATTTATATAAATAGACATGATAAATTGCTTTAAGCTATTTAAAATAACAAATTTAAAAATACTATGATAATATGTCACGTTCTTAATCTAAATAATATTGTGTGTTTTTAATTAAATTTTTTTTTTGAATTTATATTTCTTATAATTATGGTCAAAAAGTTTATTTTAAGTCAACTAAATCTATTTATTTCTAAAATAAAGTAAATTTAATATTTTTGTCGTTAAATTTTAGATACTTCCGTTCTTAATTCAAATAATAATATTTTTTTAATTAAATTTATCTTTTAAGTTTATATTTCATGTAATTATAATCTTGAAGTTTATTTTAAGTCAAATAAGTTTATTTAATTTTAAAATAAAATAAATTTAATATTTTTATCTTTAAATTCAATAGTGTATTTTTTTAAATTAAATTTACCTTTTTCAAATATTTCCCACCATCCTTTTCAAATATTTCCCACCTTCTTTAAAAATTTCAAACTTAAACTTTCACCTCCTCTCTCCCTTCTTCCTCCTCCCTTCTCTTTTCTCCCTCCTCCTTTCTCTCTTCTCCCTCCTCCCTCCTCCCTCCTCTCTCCCCGCCAGCCGCTTGTGCTCTACCGCCGCCTAGCCCTGCCACGCCTGCCTCCCCTCACCGCCTGGTCCATTGCCTGCATGCTGGAACCCCCACCTCGGTTCCTGTGGCGCCCTTGTTTTTTATAGTGCCTCAGTTAGCACTAGTTTGCCTCAGCTAAAGTGCATCTATCTTGATTAGCGTGCATTTGCCTTGGTATGTGCAACATCGTTCTGCGCACATCACGTTTCCCGTGTGGCTTCGTTCTACACGTAAACAAAATTTAATTAATTTTTTTTTTTTTCAGATAATTAGTGACTGAAATATTTATATATTATTTTCTAGATAATAAACGATTGATTTAGTGACTAAAAATTTATTTATTTTTATTTTTTTTAAATTATTAATGATTGATTTAGTGACCGAAAATTCTATATTTTTTTTATATTTTTTAGATAATTAGCGACCAAATGATTTAGCGACTAAACAATTTTTATTTTTATTTTTTCAGATTATTATATAGCAATCGATTTAATAATCAAAAAATGATTTTTTACACATAAATTAACGACCGAACATAAATAACGATATTTTAGACGTTATTTCGATTACTTTTAGTAGTGACAATCGATACCATAATTTTTGTTAGCGATGATCGCTATTTTAGTCACTGAATCAAATTTGATCACTATGTGATTTAGCCACTAAAATTATATCAATGGATGAAAGTTGGTCAATAAAGAATTTAACCACCAATTTTCAAAATTAGCGAACCACATTAGTAATTGCTAAACTTCAATTTTATTTTTGTAGTGAATAATACTTTTGAGATCTTTTGCAATTTAATTAGGTCGGTCCTTTTCGAAATAGCAACAATCACTAGCCCAAACCCACCGAAGAGAGGTATCGTGCATGTTGGTGCTTTCAAAGATACAATCGATGTTGAAATCGATTGGAATGTTAAGGCATATAAGCCTTTTATCATTAAGCACATGGGGTTGGAAAACTGTAACGTACGTGTCGATGGTGAACATGTATATATATCCCTTATGCTTTATTGGCTAGCTTCACACATTTTCTCCACAAAATCACTTCAAGTCCCAAAATCCTATTATAATCTTACTCGGGCACTGCATGGTGGAAAGAAAATTTGAAATTTATTTGAATAAACTTATCTATTAATATTTATAAAAAATAAGAAAAAAAATGAAAAAAACTTCTTTCTTTGCCTATGTTTAAGCAAGTTGCTTCTTGTCTTTTTGTATAAAGTTATGGATGAAGCAGTAAACACCTTGCTCACTCTTGACAACGTGAAGAACATTGTTGGGCCATTCTGGCTTATTCAATTATGGCTAAATGCCCTTCTTGACGAACACATTCCAAATTGTGTTTATCCTAATGTTTAAGAAAAAGAAAGATTCTAAATTGGCATGTAATTACAAATCTGATTAAGACCTTGGTGCTTAAGAAGGAAATGTTGTACATTTTGTTTGACATTTAAAAAGATTAAGTTTTTTATTTAATTAAATTTAAAATTTCTTTTAGCTAACTTAGAAAACTTTATTGATGGTTTTATAGTATCTTTGTATCATCTTATTTTTTTTTTTTTACTAATTCTCAAGTTGTTGCAAAACTATTTTTTTATAAATATATCATTTTAAAATAGTATGTGATATATGTTTTCACTCTATTTTTTTTTATATCTAAGAGACTTGCGCATCACACGGTTAAACCCTTGAGGATAGTGTGATTATCACACATCTCAAATTATCCTTTTGTGTTAATTTGTGTTTTATGTAGATGAAAACAATTAAAATTTGTAATTAATTGAGAATTAGTTATTATGGGCAACTACAATAACAATCTCAAGGACTTATTATGGACTTGTTTTTCGTAGGAGTTCCTTCATAATTTTGTGTTCCACTTAAATCCCCTTCTTCTTTTCCTTTTATGAAATTTCCTTTTTTTTATTAAACCCTATTAGCCTGATTACTAACATGTGTAGCCAAACCCTAATTCCTCATATTAGCATTATGGAATGTGATTGTAAATTGCGTTTGTGTAACTAAGAGAGATGTTTTTTATTTTTTTGGATAATGATCAAGTAGTTGAAGGCCTGAGTGGAGCAAGACTTGTTGGAAGTGAAGCACATAGTAGGATACCTGGTGAAGCACCACTACTAGGGTCATTGACAAATATGTTTATTTTTAAAAAAAATGTTGATAATTGAGCAAATACGCATCAATGGTTTTCTTTGTGATTTTGATGTGGGTGATGTTAAATGTTGTCGAAACACTATTAAAATCACTAGATCTTTCTTAATTTTGCAGTATAGGGACTAACCTAGATTGAATCTCTCAAGAACACAATCATGCAATGCCTAATCTTGTTGAACAGAAATCAAATTAAATGCTAAAAAATGAGTTTGTATGTAAAACAGAATTATGTAAAACAAAATAGAATCTCTCAAGGAAACAATCATGCAATGCCTAATCTTGTTGAACAAAAATCAAATTAAATGTTAAAATGAGAGTTTGTATGTAAAACATAATTATGCAGAAAATATAATTATGCAAAAAAAAAACAGAATTGAAAACATAATTATGTAACATCAATCCAAGGATCCAATCATGTAGTTTTGTTATCACAGTTAACATAAGGGTGCAAATTCATATCAACTCAAGATTCATTAGATAATCATTTAACATTTGTCCATACAAATTGAGATAACAATCTTAGTCCCTAATTAGCATGAATTCAAGCACATAATTGGTTGATTTTAGGTGATCAATCGATTACCCAACCTTGACTAGATTGAGATTAATCAATCCTAACCTAACACAATCTAAAATCTCAAAAGAAATCATGATCATGAAAACAGGTAAAAAATCGGAAAGAAAAGAAAAACATAACAAAATTTGCATAATAAAGATTTCAAGAACTTAAACCTAACCATAATCATGGAACCTTAAATTGATAAGAGAGCTTAGCATTTAATGTCAATCGTCACAAAAAGCACAGTTCAAAACACAAAGAAAACCTAGAAGGGGAGAGAGGAGAGAGAATAGAGAGGAAACTTGTGATCCAAGAAACCTCCAAAATCTAAGTGTGTAAAATCTAAAAACGTCTCCTCTCTTTAACCCTACAATTACTATTTATTACATGCTCTAAATGCTAAGGAAGATGGTATGAGTTAGAGAAATTGCACCCCAAAGGCCTACCAACCAAAGATCTAAAACTGGGCTAGAATATACAAAGAAAGACCTAATAGAGTGGGTGTAGAGGCTGCAACTTCACATGAACTTTTGACACTCAAGACAGTTGAATTGGCTTGAGCCCAAAAGAGAAAAGTTGTAGATCATTGTCTTGGCTTTTCAGAGCTACCAAGACTATCCAATTTGGAGGTCTGCCACTCTAGATATAACCTGCACAAGATAGAAACATCATAATGAAAATTAAATTAAAAAATAAGCAAAGATTAGTAACTAAACCCAATTAAATCCAATAACCAAATACTCAACGAATGTGTCAATATTCATCATAAAATGATGTCAAATATGTCTGGTATAAGTTATTATTAAGTGCCTAAAAAATGTTCTATCAAGATGATGTTACGATGATCACTGTTGAATGTGTGATATTGGTTTTGTTCCTTCAAGCATTGTGATATGCATTTAGTGTTGACAATCACCTTACATAACCTATATGTTTTGCAATTATTAATTATTATTAGCTGCAACTTGTGCATTGTTGCTGGGAGAGGATCCTTTCAAACCTTCATTCCCAACGAGATTGGTATTTTCTCATCGATATATTTCTTTGTCAAGTCGTTATCCCTCATGTCCTCGTTTAGAGTTGTAACCCACGCACATACACTTATTAAGGGTGACGTGGATGTGCATTTTGTTAATGCAATATTGTGTGGGATTGGACAACAAAATTTAAAGATACTTAGGGTAAACATGTACCATGTATGTGGGATTTATAATTAATGATAACTCTCTAGAGGTAAACTTGGGGTTCTATCTAACAATATATTAAAGGGGATACCATGTAACCTAACTATCTCACTAATTTACAAACTAGTTAGCTTCTCTAAAATATCCCTCATGTTATCTCACTAATGTGCATCTTTTACCCCAAATACTAACAGTATTAATAAAATAAACTTAGAACAATTTAAATTTTGAAAACATAAATCGACTAACAAATGATTCACAAATTTTGGTCATATACTGTATGCATCCCTATTGACATTTCAAAGGCAAATTTCTAATGTCATAAAATGTAAATCACACTAAATAATTATAAAGTATTTATAAAATCACCATGATGTCACATGTTTTATTAGAGGGTAAACCAAAAAAATAAAGAAAAAAACAGTAAATGAGAAGCATCAGCTCAGTCCTTATGCTCTTGTTTAATATGACTTGCAAAATGGCATTTAGTCTAAACACAAACAACACAAGGTAGTGAGAAATGTACCTTACTCAAGCTTATTGTATGAGCACAATGTAAGCAAAACACAAACTTATAATTAACGAACAATAAACAAACAAGTATGCACATCAGTGATGATAATGTACTCCTAGTACTACTCTATATGTCATGTAGTACCAACTCTAATCCAAGAAGTAGGCTAAAGGCATGCAATTTAACCTCTTTATTGGTTATCCCACACTAGCATGATGTCCCTTTGCTAGCACATTAGGTACTACTTGGCTTGCATCATCTGACTTGGCTCATGAGATCAATCATGGCCAGTGGGATCTCCATACCAAATAGCCCCTAGGAGGTCTAGTGACCTTACCACTCAAGTTTGCATCTACTTCCTTACACACTCGTTTTTTTAAATGATGTATGAATGTGGTTCAGTTAAATCATTATTTCACTTTTCAAAATTGGGTCAATTGGGCCAATGAGGACCATTCTTGCCTCTCACAGGCTAGGCACCTTTTCTTTCAACCCATCATAGATTAGTGATTACCATTATTGCCTCTCACAGGCTAGGTCACTCGTTAGATAAATCCCCCTCAAGTCCGTTCTTGTCTCTCACAAACTAGGTCACATTTCGAGCACATCTATCCTTATTACTCATTTTTACATACCATCGTTTTGGACTATGCAATTCAATAATATAATTGCACACATTATAATAGTTTAAGCATTAAATTCCAATACAACAAACTCATACAAGAACAAATAGGAGAACACGGGCGTGCTCCCATGAGCATGGGCATGAACAGTCAGCGTGACTGAATGGGCATGCACAAATTCTACATGGGCATGCACAACCTGTACAGATTGTTCTTCGTGAGTGATAATGTTGTCGACACACTATAAAAAAATACTATATTTCCTATGATTTTAATAGCATAGGGTCAACCTAGGTCGATTCTCACAAGGACAATTTTCGTCATGTCTAAGCAGGGATAGCCGAAACTAAATGCATGAATGCAGAAATGCACAACCGGAACAATAATGGAAAATGGGGTTTGTTTTGGAGTTGGAATCACAAAGTAAATTGACAAAACTAATTGGAGTTAAGCGTATTAAAAAGAGCATCAATTTAGGAATTCAGTCATGTAGTTTAGTATCATGACTCTCCTAAGGGATCAAGCATTTTCATATCAACCAACCTAAGAACATAGATTGAGTTTGCAATCGCGGTCCCAAAGTAACATAGATTCAAGCACATGTTGGTTGAATTCAGGTTATCAATTGATCACCTTACGAGTAATATAATCCAAAATGCAGCTAGTTCAAAATCATGAAAATAGAACGAGAGATGGAAAACATAACAAGAGAAATTTCATGAGTAGGGAATGAGGAGCTCAAACCAGTTGCAAACATGAATCCCAAATTGAAAGTAAAGTTAGCCTTCCATGTTCATTGCCATGGAAGACTTGCAATGATTAGCCAAAAAAAGAAAAGATAGAGGGAACAAAGAGAAAGTACATCAGAGGGTGCCGCAAAGACAAATCTGCCTCCACTGGACAGTCCTCCGACGACCTATGGAACTCTGAACTCTGAATAATATGAACAATTGATCAATTGAATGTGAAACGTAATGAACAACCAAACAAGGAACAAACTAACCTCAACAAACAAGTTTCTCTTCCTTTTATACATGTTTTCCCAACAACTAACTAACTAACTAACTAACAACTAACTAACTAACTGACTAACTAAGAACAACTAATTGAAATACCTAACTAACTGACTAACTACTTCCTTAAATTATCACGCGCCATAATTACTGGAGTATAGTTCGGCCTTGCTTGACGGGATGGATCTAGACGATCGGAAGGAAATCAGCAAGCGGAGATGGAGTAGAGTCGGCATGCGAAGTCGAGTTAGTTGGTGGAAACGGAGTAGAGTCAACATGTGGAGTTGAGTCGGTTAGTGGAACCAGAGTAGAGTCGGCATACACAGTCGAGTCAGTTGGTGGAACCGGAGTTAGCACGTGGAATGGAGTCGGCTGTTGGAGACGAAGTCATCTAGCTGGGACAACTTCAATTAGGCGAGGAGACTCGGTCTTGCTGGGATGAGAGGACTCGATCTTGGCTCGTAGAGTGGGGACTCAGATTCGGCAGGATGAACGCGACTCTAAAGGTCAACTGGTACAGTCCTGATTGGAACTTTGTTTCTCCAAGAATGGCCTGCACAAGATAATAATCACTTAATGAGTTTATAATCCACAAATTAGCATAGATTTGTATTTTTTCTCATTTTAGCTCAATAATCCGAAACTTAACTAATATGTGATTATTAGCTATAAAATAGTGTCAACTATGCCCGTCCTACATCCTTATTAGGTGTTCCAAATATGAATTATCAGAGCCTCACACTTAAACTTTTGCATTCTAAGCAAAATCGAATAGAAGATCATCAAGGAAAGGAATTGAAGTAAATGATGGCGAAAAGTAAGATGCATTTCAAATGAATCCTTAAGTTGATAAGCAGAATAAGTATACAATCATCCTAGAAGCAAGGTACCCAATCAATCTATGAAATTACTTTTAACATCTAAAGTAAACAAGAGAATAATAGAAATTAAAGAGTATCCATAAAATGATAGAGCTCTCAAGACATGTCCTCTCAAGACATATCCTTTCAATCTCTCAAGTGTTTTAGGTTTGTGTTTACACTCAAGTACCCTATGTTAACTAGCACTACAAGCTTTGACTAGCCTCTAATTTCTACAACTTGAATCGCATGGCAATAGTGATCAAAAGGGCTTTTGTTAGGGCTGTAACATGGCCAAGGGTAAGGTAGGACTTGAGAAGTGAATTAAGCTTGTATAATTAAAGGGGGAAAAGGAGCAATGGGGAACAAGTCAATAAGCATAAAGACTACCCCCAAAATAGTACAAGTGGATAAGCATTTTAAGTAGAGTCTACTTTTCTTCTTTTCCTTTTGTACCTTTTCTTTTCTTTCTTACTTTGATCTTTCTTTTGCACTATTGTAACCTTTTGTTGTATTTTTCTCTTAGTCTTTTACTGCCTTTCCCTTCCTTTGATTTTTTTTCATACCCTTTTGTTTTCTTTTTCAACAACCCTTCAACAAGTATTACTTTGTACAATCCAACTCTCATTGTATCACTCGCAATGCCTTGGGGTCTCACTCCTACACTTATGTAGAACCTATTCCCAAAAACAATTCCAAAGCTCTTTTAGCCCCAAAGGTTAGGGTGATCATGGGTTTCTGCTTTTGGAATTGTAATGAGCTATAATATCAAAGAAAGGATTAGATAGGCTAAAAAAAGGGGTAAGCAAGGAATTTAATGCTAGATAAGTCTATTTGGCTAGTGGCTATAAAGAAAGAAGGCCTAAATCATATCACCAATGCATGTGAGACAAGAAGTACAAAAGAGAGTCAAGGCAAAACCAAGAGTAACTAGCAATATAGGTGCAAATCACACAAGAAAGAAAAGAATGGCAAGATGCAAGCCATTATATACAAGGCTCAAAATCTCTCAAGGATAAATGCTCTATCACTCATGGTTCAACTTTAATTTTTCAGTCACTCATTGTCTAAAGATGCAAATAATTTTGTTCCATGTCAAGTTGTGAAGCCTCTTATTCAAGGATGATGCAACTATTCATGTTTTATGCAACCTAAGAAAAATCCATTAGAACTTGCAAAATATTTTCTCAGCAATTGGAAAAAGAAACAAAAAAAACACAAAACAAAAAAGGAATCGAAATCGAAAAAAGAAACAACAATCAAAATAGAAACAAAAAATGGAACCAGTATTGACATAAAACCAGTAGAAACAAAAATGGAACCAGTATCTGCACAGAACTGGTAGAAACAAAAACGAAATCAGTATCAAAACGAAATCAGTATCAACACAAAAACAGTAGAAACAAAAACAGAACCAGTATTGACACATAAGAAAAGAAACAGAAAAAACAGATAGTGAAAAATAGAAAACAGAAAAATAGTAAAAATAGAATTTTAAAAGGATAACAAAGCAGCAAGCGAAAAACAAAATACCCCCCTATAATGTTGTCGACACACCATCAAAATACTAGATTTCCTATGGTTTTTTTATAGCATAGGGGTGAACCTAGGTCGATTCTCACAAGGACACATCATTAGTCATATCTAAGCATAGATAATAGAGAAATATGCATAAATATCAAAATGCAGGAACAATAAAGAATAGGGGGGATTTTGTCTTGAGTCGGAATTACAAAGTAAATGGCAAATAGAAAGTAAACTAGCAAAATGAATTAACCACTATTATTTATGACATCAATCCAAGGGTTCCGTCTCGCCATCAATTATCATGGTTCTTAGTGAGGTTGCAATTCCAAACCAACCTAAGCTAAGTTCCTTTAGAAGATTATCTAACATTCGTCCATGCCTACTGAGTGTTCAATCATGGTCTCTACTTAACACGGATTCAAGCACGGTGGTTGATTTTAGGCTATCAATCGATTACCTAACATTTATTAGATTGGGATTAATCAACCCGCTAATCTAACATGATTTAATTCACATGCATTCATGATCATGAAACAAAGCAAGAATTAGAATTAGAACATACAGGAATCGTATATAGAAAGATAGAGAACTCAAACCAGTAGAATTGCAGAAACCTTGAATTGATAAGCAAGCTTTAGCCTGCCATGTTCATCACCATGGAATTGAACAACGTATAATGAGAAGAAGGAAAGATAGAGTAACAGAGAGAGGAGCTACACTAGAGAAGGTACAACATCACAAATCTGCCTCCGCTGTACACTTTTCCTCCAAGTGACCTATGGGACTCTACATTCTGAGTACATGAACAACGTATTGATTGAATGCAAAACAAACCCCATGAACAAGCTAACTATTTTCCTTTTATACACGTTTTGGCTAACTAACTGATGGCCTAACTACTAACAGCTAACTGAAATACCTAACTTAACTAACTACTTCCTAAATTATCATGTGCTCGAATTTGCTGGAGTACAGTTTGCTCAGCTTTGCTGTTGGGATGGATTCAGATGGCTGGGAAAAACTTAGTAGGCGAAGATGGAGTCGGCATGTAGAGTCGCCATGCGAAGTTGAGTCGGCTGATGGAAACGGAGTCGGCATGCAGAGCGGACTCGACTACTAGAGACGAAGTCGGCTTTTGAAGACAAAGTCGGCATGAAAAGGAACTTGTCTGGTTGAGTAGGACTCAGTTTTGATGGAATGGCCGAGAGGACTTGGTCTTTGGCTTAGTAGAGTGGGGACTCGGTCTTTGTTGGACGAGTGGGACTCTAAAGGTCAGACGGTACCGTCCCAATTGGAGCTTTGTTTCTTCAGATTCGACCTGCATAAGGAAATAACCTCTTTGTGAGCATAAAATCCCAAAATTATCACATATTTGTATTTTCCCTCATTTTAGCTCAATAATTTGTAACTCAACTAATATCTGATTCTTAGCCACAAAATAGTGTTAACTATGCCCATTTTAAGTCCTTATTAGATGTCTAAAATATGAATCATCACCCCCACACTTAAAAGAAGCATTGTCCTCAATGCAAACATATATGAACATAAGGGAAAGGGGTGAAATAAAAAAAAACTTCTCTCTCAACGTGGAAAGAATGTGCAAAATTTTATATCTAGCATTTTTGCTTCGCTCATGTTAGTAATTGCTTGGGGAAGCCTCCTCCTCATCCATCTTCATAATTTCAATACCACATCTTCCAATGGCTTCTTCAATAGGAATCTTAAAGTTGAATTTTTGACAAGGTGCTCATAAAAGCCTCCCGGCTTCTTCAAGTCTTGTAACTGCTCCTCCTTTTGCTCAACTTGGAGCTTGTTAGCTGTAATTACTGGAACATGTAATGGTTGCACCGTGAATGACAATGGAGATTGCATTACTACAACCTTTGCAACATCTGAAATATCTATGACTCTTGCACTCACATTAATAGCATTGCAAATTTTTACGCAATGAGAACACTTAGTTAATTTGGTCCAGGTGCACTCATAATTAGTAGAATTCTTAGAATAAAAAAATTCAAAAAATTCAGAATGTAAATTTATTGGGGCATGTAATGGCTACACCATGGATGACACTGATTTCGACTCTGCGGATGGTGCGGGAGGTTTACTTGCTAAGTGTAGACCCGGCTACTGGGAGTGGACTTGGTTGTTCGAGTGTAGAGTCAGTTGTCCGAGTGTAGTATCGGTTGTCTGAGTGTGGAGCTGGCTATTGGGAACGAACTTAGCTTCCGTCTGCTTACAGACTTGGTTAATAGGAACAGACTCGACTTCCATCTGGTTGCAAACTCGGCTGCCAAGAATAGACTCGACTTCTATTTGGTTGCAGACTCAGCTACCGGGAACAAACTCAGCCTCTATCTGATTGTGGACTCGACTATCAGGAGCAGATTCGGCTTCTGTCACTACTGCCGCTTCTACCACTTCTGGTTTTTCAGCAATATCAATGCGAATTCCTACACACATGGAACACTCCTTGCCTCCATTGCACATGCATTCAAGGTCATCCAAATAAAAAAAATTAGAAACATCAACCAAATTAGCAAAGTTAGAAATGTCAGCCACAAAATTTGAGACTTCAGCCATATTCATTCGGTCCAAAAAATCAGCCATAGAATCAGCACCCTCGACCATATTAACACGGTTCGACTTATCAACCACAGAATTGGCACCCTCGGCCATATCAGCAGAGTCAGAAACATCATCTACATAGTCAGAAATCTCAGCCATCTCAGCAAAGTCAGAGACATCAACTATAGAGTCAAAAATCTCAATCGTGTCTAAGCGGGGATACTCGAAACTAAATGCATGAATACAGAAATGCACAACCGGAACAGTAACGGAAAAAGGGTTTATTTTGGATTTGGAATCACAAAGTAAATTGACAAAACTAATTGGAGTTAAGCATATTAAAAAGAGCATCAATTCAAGAATTCATTCATTCAGTTTAGTATCACGATTGTCCTAAGGGATCAGGCACTTTCATATCAACCAACCTAAGAGTCAAATATTCATCTAACATTTGCCTATGTAGATTGAGTTTGCAATCGCGGTCCCAAAGTAACATAGATTCAAGCGCACGTTGGTTGAATTCAGGTTATCAATTGATCACCTTATCAATTGATCACCTTATCAATTGATCACCTTATCAATTGATCACCTTACGAGGAGTGTAATCTAAAACCCAACCAGTTCAAAATCATGAAAACAGAATGAGAGATGGAAAACATAACGAGAAATTGCATGAGGGTAGGGAGCGAGGAGCTCAAACCAATTGCAGAGGTGAATCCTAAATTGAAAGTAAAGTTAGCCTTCCATGTTCATTGCCATGGAAGACTTGCAATGTTCAGCTAAAAGAAGGAAAGACAGGGGGAACAAAGAGGAAGTACATCAGAGGGTGTTGCAAATACAAATCTGCCTCCACTGGACAATCTCCTCCAGCGACCTGTGGAACACTGAACTCTGAATAATATGAACAATTGACCAATTGAACGTGAAACGTAATGAACAACCAAACAAGGAACGAGCTAACCTCAACAAACGGGTTTCTCTTCCTTTTATACATGTTTTCCCAACGACTAACTAACTAACAAAATAACAACTAACTAACTAACAAATTGACTAATTAACAACGACTAACTAAAATACCTAACTAACTGACTAACTACTTCCCTAAATGATCACATGCCATAATTGCTGGAGTGTAGTTTGACCTTGCTTACAGGGATGGGTCCAGACGACCAGGAGGAACTCAGCAGGCGGAGACGGAATGGAGTCGGCATGCGGATCGAGTCAGTTTTTGGAACCGGAGTAGAGTCGACATGTGGAGTTGAGTCAGTTGGTGGAACCAGAGTTGGCACGTGGAGTCGAGTTGGCTGTTAGAGACGGACTCATCTGGCAGGGACGACTTCGGTTGGGTAAGGAGACTCGATCTTTTTGGGGTGAGAGGACTCGGACTCGGCAGGACGAGTGGGACTCTAAAGGCTGGGATGAGAGGACTCGGTCTTGGCTTACAAAGTGGGGACTCGGACTTGGCAGGATGAGCGAGACTCTGAAGGTTAGCCGGTGTAGTCCTGATTGGGGCTCTATTTCTCTAGAGACGACCTGCACAAGATAATAATCACTTAGTGTGCTTAAAATCCACAAATTAGCACAAATTTGTATTTTTCCTCATTTTAGCTCAATAATTCTAAATTCAACTAATATGTGATTATTAGCTATAAAATAGTGTCAACTATGCCCATCCTACATCCTTATTAGGTGTTCCAAATATGAATTATCAGTGAGCATGACCGTGCTCAATAGGCTATTATCGAATTTGCTAGATTTTCTCCCAAAATTTTGAATTTTAATGAAGGAACCTATGACTTTCTACGTTTTGCACACATACAACCAAGTATGCAATCAATTTCACAAATAATAGTGGAAGCAAGCAAGACCTAGTCTAGGGAGCTGAGCCCTCCTTCAAAGACCATCAAGAACATACAATTTATAACTATTTAATTATCGACTATATGATTATTAATAATCTTAATAAAAGGAAGGGTCATAATCCAAGGAGTTCAATCTCCTTTCAAATAACCCAAAGCATACACTTTTGAGGGTCCTAGGGGACGACTCCTCTACCCATAGTTATACCCATACCCTTGAGTGAGATTTCTCACTCTCCTTTACCTGGAAAAGCGTAGATGAAGAGAACACATTCCTTAGCGTCATTCTTCTTGTTCCTTTATGGTTTCCTTTAGAGGTTTTCATTCTTCCGCTTACTAGTTTGAAACCATGTGTTTAGGAAGACTAACTCAACAATAGAGGTCTTTCCAATTTTTCTAGTTGGTCCTTTATATAGCCCAAAATGGGCCTCACAGCTCCCACTGATAGTCTACGTGAAACCTAAACAAATGGTCTCTATATCTCTTAGAAAGCTCCAAGAGATGAAAATATTTAAACTATCTGGATTTAATGCTTTGTATCAAACCCAACTTGTTTGAGGTTCTCTTGCCTTCCCTATTGCTTGATATCCAACTCCTTATATAGAAGAAGGAGACAATGCACAAGTTCATATTGCCCAACGTGAGATTTGAGTTATCCTTCTCCTTATATAGGAAAAGGAGGTAAGGAGGTAAGGCATGAACTCATGTTGTCCGATGTGAAACTTAAGGTTTTACCATATTTAAATGACCTATTTTCCTTAATTTAATTAATTAAAACCTAACCTATATTTCTCCCAAAATATTATTTGACGCGACCTAAATCGCACCAGGGGCATTTTCCGTGGTATAATCTTTTATTTTTCATGAAATATTTTGTTTGAATAAAGATGGATTGGACGTTGCCAAGAAGCCAGATTTGCTTACCTGACCCGACACTAAGTCGGTACCGATTCAGTTAACCCGGGGATTGATTGGACCCATACTAACTTGAATTGGAGTCGCCACCAATGTTTAATGGTATGTTGAGAACCTGAAATAGATAAGGCAGGTGAGCGAATTTGAGATCCGAGTAAGGGGTCGGTTACGCATGGGAATGACATACCATCCCATCCGCCTACCATCTATTAGTTACCCTATGACTTGCATTCATTAGCAAAACCTTCATTTTTACTTTATTGGGCCGGAACTGGCATGGATGATGTAGAATGTTGAGGGCTTTTAACTTGACGAGAGTGTGTCTCTCGCTCCTACGTACCTCTCCTAGTCGACAGGAATCAAAGTCAACGTAGTTCTGTGAGGGATCCAATGCAAGGTTGGACTTTCCATCTGGCGCCTTTCCTTGGGGAATCATGTCTAAGCTTACTAAGATGCGTGTGATAGGACTTTCCCTTAGGCATCCATCAAGACTGTAGAGCATGAACATTCTACTGATGTTCAGCTCTATAGTTAAAGGTTCGAGACTGGACTATCCATTAGGTGTCTTTCCTCGAGGTCAGGCCATATGTGAGTGAACTAGGATGACTCGATCATACGTTGGTTGACTCGGACATGTGAGATGCGTTGTGTTTTAGACCACTAAGAACCAGGGGCTGGCTATATGCCGCTTATCCGAGGTGAAACTGACTCAGCTTAGGGTGCTAAAATGGCACACCAACTATCTGAAGTGTAAGAAATGTTGTTTGTGAGGATGTAGGATGGCTCACCGGCCTTCTAAAGTGTAAGGGAAACTATTCATGGGATGTAGAATGGCTCGTCGGCCATCTGAAGTGTAAGGAATGTTGTTTGTGAGATGTAGGATGGCTCATCGGCCATCTAAAGATTAAGGGAAACTATTCATGGGATGTAGGATGGCTTGCTAGGGTGATGGATGAGATTTGGCTAAGAACCTTACCTGGTATCCAGATATATGACTGGTGCTGGTAGTTGGAAACTTGCGCTAGTGCCTTCGAGCTATTCGAGCAGCAATTTCACAACGAATTCACTCAAAGTGTACACTCCTTGATTCTTGGCCCCTAGTTCTTCATAGTGAGGCCTGTTATAGCCATCAGGGGAGCACTGAGGGTGCGCCTAATCCTGCCATCTAGCATCTCCCCGACCACCTGATTCAATTTGTTATAGCTAGCAATCCCTAGGCTGATCCTCGTAGGGACCTGCATCTAGTCGTGGCACAACCTTCTGAGATTCGCGGCACATCTCGTTGGTAGTGGTTGACCTGGCGCATTCGCGTGCTGTGATTGGCGAGGATCTTTAGTCTGTTAAAACTGGCCTGGACCTTGCTGTTCCGACGTGGCTTGATCAGCAGCTCTGCCTTATTGAGGGATGTCACGGCTTGGACATTTTTGAACATGGTGAAGTGGCATCTTTTCTGTTGAAGTAGCGAATCCGTCAGCATGAGTTGGGCTCCAGGATCCGATTCGGGCTGGACTTTGGGAAGTCTAATACTAACTCTAGCAGGTCAACTTTGAGTCTCCTTTCTCATGGTAGTCCGAGTCGGGCCTAGTGTTATTCCTATGTGGCTGCATTGGGCCGCGGAGGTCCATTCTCACCACTTCCTTTCTGTCGGGGTGCTCTCTTGAGCCATACACTTTTGAGTTCCCACATTATTTATTTAATTACAAAACAAATAAACAACTTATTAATAATATTAAATAAAAAAATACAACATTTACAACCAATAACTAAAATAGAATAAAAACTTAGGTGTTACATGTAGAAACTAACTAAACCATGAAAGCTTCTAACATCCCCTACTAGCTTAGGTGTTAGGCCAACTCTGAATGGTCTTCACTTTCTCTTCTTCCACTTTGATTCCTTAAGAGCCAACCATGTAGCTTAAAAATATGATCTCATTGGTACAAAATGTACATTTTTCTAAGTTAACATACAAGTGTCGCTTTTTAAGCAAAAAATGAACACTTTTAACATGCAAGACATGATCATCAACAAAATTAGAGTAAACAAGAATATCATAAGAATATCATCAAAATATACCAGCACACACTCGCCTTTGAGACTTCTAAGAACATGATTCATGAGCCTCATAAAGGTACTTAGGGCATTTGTTAGCCTAAAGGGCACAACCAACCACTCACAAAGTCCAATTTTGGTTTTAAAAATAGTTTTCCATTCATCCCTTTCCTTCATATGTATTTGATGGTACTTACTTCTTAAATCAATTCTAGAAAACACGTAAGCACCATGCAACTCATCAAGTAAATCATCTAGGCATGGGATGAGATGTTTATATCTAGTTGTGATAACACTAATAGATCTATAGTCCATACACATCCTTCATGTCACATCCTTTTTCGAGACAAGGATAACTAGAACAACACAGGGGTTCATACTCTCCCTTACCAACCCTTTATCTAAGAGTTGTGTGACGAATTTCACAAAACCATGCACACTAGTACTTTTAGTATGATTAGTACTCTTTTTTCTTATACCATAACCAAAATTTTAAAACATTTTTTCAACTCTTTTTAAAGCCACAAAACCATACTTTTTCAGCCATAACAATTTTTCTTTTCTTGGTCCACAAGCTACTCTATCTAGGAATATTTTGTTGGATTGGGGTCCTACAGTTTCCCCCTCTTTATTTATGGTCGTGCAAAGCAGATGTTAGTGTCTCTTTGGGTGACTAGGAATAAAGATGCCTCCTCTTGATCGGGCTCCCGAGTTACTACTATCTAGTTATCTGTGTCAGATTGTCCTAATGATGAGGGAGGCCAAGTCCATGGAGAGGCCTCATGATGCTGACTCACTAGGAGGAAGGCCTTCTTGGTGTTTGGTTAGCTGACCGAGGAGATGATACTGGTTGAGGTTGGCGGAGGTGATCCATTAGGGAGTGGAGCTGACTTACTGGATAACTGACTTGATGGGTGGCGAGCTTGCCAGGGGGCAAGACTGACTCTCTGGGGAGAGTGCCAACTCCTTGGGTAAAATGCCGAGTCTCTAAGGGATCGCCTTGACGGGTGGCCGGCTCACTAGGCGGTGGGGCCATCTGGTGACATGGCTATTGGGAAGCAAGAGGTCACATGTGAGGGAGATGCGTGTTTGAGTTAGGTGACATGTAGCCCTTGAGGAGTCAAGGGTTGTGCGTGGAAGCGACACGCCTTTAAGTTTTGTGACGTGGCTATTGGGGAGCGAAAGGTCGCATGTGGAAGGGACATGGCTTTAAGTCTAGTGATGTGGCTGTTGAGAAGCAAAAGGTTGCATGTGGAAGGGACGCGCCTTTAAGTCTAGTGACGTGGCTATTGAGAAATGGAAGGTCACGCGTGGGGGCGACACATAACCAGGTCAGAACGACAAAGGTTGTGTCGTTTCATAACGTCTCTTTGCTTTGAATGCATTTTGTCATTTTCCCCATAAATGTGCCCCTTTTGCTTTAATGACGCATGATTGCCCCGTTTCGGGATTTCGCGCCTGGTCACGTTTCCTCGCGACGCCTTTCCTCTACCTATAAATAGCATAGCGAAAGGGTTTTGTCCTTTTCTTCTTTCCTTCACTGTTTGAGTTCTCTGTTTTCTTGCTTTCCTTCTGCATTCCCTTACCTTCTCACTTTCCTTGAGCTTTCTTCAACATCCATGGTTGGTCAGAGCTCAAAACGTAAGTCTCCCGTTCCAATGCCCTCTTCTTCTAAGTCTTCCCAACCTTTCTCTTCTTCTTTCTCTTTTGTTGAGTCTGTGCCTCTAGCAACAGTTCCAAAGTCCGTTGTTCTAGCCCAACCCCGCCCTCGCATGGAAGAGCATTACAAGGAGTGAGTGAGCAAGGATGTCCTTGCTTATGCCTCCAGCGTGTCCTATTCTGATGTGGACACCATAATCGTTGAGGGTAGCTGGGTACATAGGTCTACCATTGGCAAATTTGTAATGGTGAGGCCCTTCGAAGATGAGCACATTCGCCACGAGGCTTTAGAAGATAAAGATGACTATATTTATATGTATGAGATCGTGTTCTTAGATTTAAGCATTTCCCTCCCTTTCAACTTCTTCACCGACATCCTTAAGGCATTGGGGGAACGCACCTCCCAACTTTATCCTAACGACTGGGCCACCCTTCAAGCTTTCAACACCATCTGCTCTGCCCTTTCCATCATACCCACCGCCTCTCTCCTTTATTCTTTCTATACCATTCACCTCAGTAAAGGTGTCAGTTGGGTCTCCTTGACCCCTATGACCCACATGAATCTTTTTAATCCCTACCTTGCTTCATATAAAGGGTTCAAGTCCCGTTTCGTCAAATTCCTCCCGGTCGGTGACGCCTCCTTCACTATGGATGAGAAGCCCATTCCTTGATACTGGTAGATGTCGAACAAGGTGAAGGGGTTGAGCTGAGGGGCAGCTTCAGTCTGACGACTAGGTGAGCTGGGATATCCTTAACCAGCTTCCCCGTGGAGTTAGTTGCAAGGAGATTGTGGCGACCTCCTTTACCCGCGACCCTCTCCCTTTCCTGAAAGGTAAATCTTGATTAAGGTTTTATTGGACCGACTCACCCTGGTGCCAATTAATTAATGTGTTTTCTTGTTTTATTTTTGTAGATATCTTCAACAAATCTGGCTATGATTTGGGAGCCCTCATGAAGAAAGGAGGCACTGCTTCCAAAGGTAAACTGGTGGAGGCGGAGGTGAATGCTGCTAAGGCGAAGGCCGCCACACCCAAGGTCACCACCACCAAAACCAAAATTACATTCAAGTCGGCGCCGCCTCCCCCTCTACCAACTAGGGCCGCAGTGAAGAGGAAGGAGGCCCCTCTTACCATTGAGGTTGTTTCCAAAAAAAAAACAAAGGCAGTGGAGGGGACTTCAGCACCCAAACCCATGTCGAGGCCGACTCCGACTCCATCCATCACCGACCAACCATCTGCTTTGACCAAGGCCACTGCCGAGAAGACCCATGCCACCGCCATCGAAACCATAAGTGTTGCCACCACCGCCAAGAAGACCAAGATTGCTGCACTCCCTGTCCCCCTAGTAAATACTTTTGCGGTTCTAGCTGCAGGTCCTATAGATTTAGGCAAAAGGGGTTTGCCAAGCTATGTGGCTTCCCCTGACGCTGAATCTCTATGGAGGCTGCAGCTGGACACTGCATCCTTTGCTAAGGGGGGTAAAGGTCAGCTCCCATGACTGGCAGTTGCTGCTGTCCACAGGCGCCAAGACTTCCTTAGACACGATAAAGGCCTATTGTGTTCGCACATTGGCTATCGCAAAAGTTTTGATGCCAGTCCTCTAGCATTCGGAACAACTGGTTCGGGAGGAGTCTTGGGTAAGACAGGAAGTGGCAAGGCTGCTAAATTCGAATGGCTAACTGTGCAAGGCCAACCAGTAGCAACATGAAGATTTCTTGAAGATCCAGGGCGACTACATGAAGGCCCAAGCGGATCTTAAGTCCTCTCAAGTTGAAGTGGCCAATCTCAAGGCGGAGGTGTCAATGGTGAACATGGCAATGGGTGTTGTTTAGAAGACCTCAAACGCCATGTCCTCCGACTTGAGTGCGGCCCACCACAAACTGAAGGAAATGGAGGCCGCCTCTAATTCTAATAGGGCGACTCTGCAAGCTAATGGGGAAAAGGTCACCCTTTTGATGATGGGAAGGTGGTACGGTACCACCAATAAGGCACCACCAATGTGGTGACACAGCGCAGCGGATAAAAATTCCCCTAACTTGCAAGAATCCCTAACGAGTAACCACAAATGCAAATGACAGTGACAATGAGAAGAATCACACAAGAGAGAGACCAATATTTTAACGTGGAAAAACTCCCTCAACGTGAGGAGTAAAAACCACGGATCGTCTAGACCAAAGAAATTAATCCACTATGATTAATTAAGAGTACAAGAGTTATTTTATGTATCAGAAATCCACTCTCTCTGCGAGAAATCAACTCTCTCTCTCTGAGAAATCTACTCTCTCTCCACCTCTGCATGCAAACCTGACCCCTTCTCCTCTTATAAAGAGAGACCTAGCGGGCTTGAGAGTATTGGGCTTTTGTCCACATAGTTGGGAGCCCAAAAATAACCCAACACAAGCCTACAAGGAGGATATGGATAAAATGGCTGAGAAGTTGAAGGCTGCAGAGTCGAAGACCTAAGCTATTGAGTTGGCCTTAGCAGCAGCGAGGGAGGAGGCCCAAGAGGCGAAGGCTAAAGCGGCAGCCAAGAAGGAAGCGACGGAAAAAGCGGAAGCGGAGGCTGCTGATTTCAAAACCTTGGCGCTAGGTCACCTTGATGAATTGGAGCGGGCCATTGTGGATGAGCACCATAATGGTTTTGCCAAAGCTTTAAGGCAGCATCCTTAGTTGCCCCTGAGGCAGATTTTAGCAAGTGCTCCACAGAGCAAGAAGTTAAATATAGGAAGCTAGTCTCCATCCTTCCTTTCGATTGATGTACCTTTATATTTTTCTCTTTTTTTATTTTTTTTCTTAATGATAATGTACCTACTCAATATTAATAAAATGAGGATCCTACCAATTTAGTGTGTTTTCTTTATTTTTGACTTTCTATTGACAAAGTTACTTTAAGAAACGATGTAAAGCTGGATCTACCAAAAGGGAAAATGACGACTCTGACAAGACTAATATGTAACTAAGAATGGCAAAAAAGCTAAGTTATGGACTCTGAACTTAAAGACTCGCATGACCTAAGGAAACAGAAGCGGAAATATTAAATTAACTGGTGTGACTTAAAGATATAAGTTGAGAATGCCTAAGCTAACAAACTCAAGAATGGAAAAGTGTTGAGTGGAATGTGGGGTTAGGCTGAGTCCGCGACACAGAGTTGGTTTTGATGCAGAGTCGGATTAGGATGTTTACCTGATGTTGTCTTCGACACGTAGTCGGAAAAGTTCATTACAGTAGGTTGGCTTCAACACGGAGTCGAAAAAAGGGATTCACTACACAGGATAAACTTCAACACGGAGACGGATAGGGGGTATTTCACAACATTGGATTGGCTTCAACACGGAGTCGGAAAACTACATAGGGTAGGCTTCGACATGGAGTCGGAAAGAGGATTCACTACATAGGGTAGGCTTCAACGCAGAGTTGGACTGTCTTTCATTATGTGGAGTACACTTCGCCACGAAGTCGGGTCATCTTTCACTACGTAGGGTAGGCTTTAACACAGAGCTGGAAAAGGGGATTTTTCACAACATTAAGTTGGCTTCGACATGGAGTCGAGATAGGATTTTTTCACAACACTAAGTTGGCTTCAACACGGAGTCGGGAAAAAGGATTCACTACATAGGGTAGGCTTCGACACGGAGTCGAAAAGAGGATTCACTACACAAGGTAGGCTTCAACACAGAGTTGGACCATCTTTTACAGCACGGGGAAGGCTTCGACATGGAGTCGGGTCATCTTTCACTTCGGGGGGTAGGCTTCGACACGGAGTCGGGAAAGGGGATTTTTTAGAAACTAAGATGGCTTGGACATAGATTCGGGATGGGATTTTTTCACAACACAGAGTCAGAAAGAGGATTCACTACACAGGGTAGGCTTCGACACAGAGTTGGACCATCTTTCACTATGCGGGGTAGGCTTCGACACGGAGTCAGGTCATCTTTCACTACGCAAGGTAGGCTTCAACAAGGAGTCGGGAAAGGGGATTTTTCAAAACATTGTGCATGCATTGGGTGTTCCCTTCTTAACTTGTATGCATGTATGCATGTGGGAGTATTTCGACTCTAGAATGCACATGATTTATGTATGCATGAGATGCCTCTCACCCTAGTTTTGTATGTGCGTAGGAGTTTTCCCTGGGCTCGCAATGCCTATGACTAAGCTTCTGGTGCCTCCATTTCCACTGGGAGAACTGCCTCTGTGCCATACAATAGTTAGTCGGGGGTTTCCCCTGTGGAGATTCATGTCGTTGTACGATATCCGTGCAACGCTTAGGGTAGCATGTCATGCTAATCTCTATATGTCACCACCATTTTCTGCACTATTTTCTTTATGTTTTTGTTTGCAGTCACTACGGCCCCATTCATCTTAGGACTATAGGGTGTAGAGTTATGGTGTTTGATCTTAAACTACTCGCATAGCTCAATCATTATCTTATTGTTCAGGTTTGTTCCATTATCTGTGATGATGTGAGCCAGGAGACCATATCGGTATATGATGTCCCTTTCGATAAATTTGACCACTACGCTTTTTGACACACTGGTGTAAGACGCGGCTTCTACCCACTTCGTGAAGTAGTCAATGGCCACCAGAATGAACCTATGTCCTTTGGACGCCTTAGGCTTTGTAGGACCGATCATATCCAAACCCCACATGGAAAATGGCCATGGGGAAGTTAGATTGTGTAAGTCAGATAGCGCCACGTGGATGTTATCAGCATAGACTTGACATTTCATTCAACTTTTTATGTGCTGACAGCAATCCGACTCCATTTTGGTCCAATAGTAGTTGGCTCTAAGAATTTTGCGAGCTAAGGCGTGGCCATTGGTGTGGGTGCCGAAGGTTCCTTCATGTACCTCCTCCATGATCCCTTTGGTTTTTTGCTCATCAATGCAGCGGAGCAACGTCCAGTCAATGCTTCTTTTATAGAGGATCGTTCTACAAGAAGACGCCGACTACGAGCCTTCCTAGTGTCCTCTTGTCATTTTTAGTTGCCCCTAGTGGATAAGCTCCTTTCTTTGGATATTCCTTGATATTGTGGTACCATGGCTTACCATCCACCTTTGCATCTTGGTTTAGTTGTTAGTAGTGTGCCATCTTGGCTTAATACGGACTTGGATGGTCTAAAGTTTCCATCCGACTAACTCGGATCTAGGTCCAGTTTCTTCTACTAACATGATGTGTTCATCCGGGAACTCGTGCAGAAGCAGTTGATAATCAGTTAAGGGGTGATAAGTCAATTGTTTAGCCAAGGTGCTCCCTTTTCTGGCCTTTTGGCTTGTATAGACTATATCATATTCCGATAGAGCCATTTGTCAGCATGCTATTCACCTTGTTAGTGCTGGTTTTTCGAAGATATTGCCAGCATGCTATTCGCCTTGTTAGTGCTGGTTTTTCGAAGATATACTTGGGGGGTCCGTCTTGGCTATGAACCACGTAGTGTGGGCTAGCACGTACTATCTCAGCCTTTTTGCCATCCAGACTAGAGCGCAGCAAGTTCAATCCAGCGTTGGGTATCTTTGTTCCTAGTTTGTGAATTTCTTGTTGAGATAGTATATGGCCTGTACTTTCTTTCCTAAGGCGTCTTGCTACCCCAGAACGCAACCCATTGATTCTCCCAACATTGTCAGGTAAAGGATTAGGGGCTTCCCTGGTATTGCTGGGACGAGGACGGGAGGTGTTTCTAGGTACTATTTGACATTTTCAAAGGCTTCCTAGCACTCCTCGTTCCACTCCATTTTCTAGTTCTTCTAGAGGAGTTTGAATATGGGGCTGCATGTGGCAGTCAGCTGAGAGATGAACCTTGCTATGTAGTTGAACCTTCCTAGGAAACCTCTTACTTCGGTCTCAGTTCTGGGAGGCGGTATTTTCTGGGTGGCTTTGACTTTATCTAGATCTACCTCTATTCCTCTCTCATTGACTATAAAACCTAGCAGCTTTCCTGTTTTGACCCTAAAGGTGCATTTAGCTGAGTTTAGCCTGAGCCTGTACTTTCACAACCTCTCGAAGAGCTTTCTTAGGTCCTCCACATGCTGATCCGGCATCCTTGACTTTGTGATCATATCGTCCATGTAGACTTCAACTTCTTTATGCATCATGTCATGGAAAAGGGTCACCATGGCCCTCTGATATGTTGCTCTGGCATTCTTGAGTCCGAAGGGCATTACTTTGTAATAGAACGTTCCCCATGTGGTAATGAAGGTGGTTTTTTCCCTATCTTCTACTACCATCCAGATCTGGTTGTATCCAGAGAAGCCATCCATAAAGGAGTAGAAGGCATGTTGAGTAGTGTTATCCACCAGCATGTTGATATGGGGCAGCAGGAAGTTGTTCTTGGGACTCGCCTTGTTGAGATCCCTATAGTCAATGCACATTCAGACCTTCCCGTCTTTCTTGGGGACTGGCACTGTTGGCTACCCATTGAAGGTACTCCGCTACAACCAGGAAGCTTGCGTTCCATTGCTTTTCCACTTCTTCTTTGATCTTAAGTGCCACCTTCGTCTTCATTCTTCTGAACTGCTGCCAAATCGGGACGGCGTTAGGCATCAAGGGTAGCTTGTGTTCCACAATAGTGGTTTCTAGACCCGACATATCGCGGTATGACCAAGCAAAGACATTGGTGTATTCTTTCAACAATTCAACTAGCCTCTGCCTTAAGTCAGGCAGCATTTGCTTCCCTACTCGGATCTCTTATGCCTCCTCCTTTTCACCGAGGTTGATAATCTCCAACTCTTCGGCTCTGGATTGGAGCTTCAATCCTTCCTTCTCTAGTAGCCTTTCCAACTCTACCAAGGCTTCCTCTTCTGGACCTTCTCCCTCATCTTGCCCACTGGATTTGTTAGCGTTGTTAGGCCCGAGAGTCGTATTATCAATCTAGAGGGAGGTTTATGTGTTTATACTGTTTGTTTTGAACATGTTTTGAAAGAAAGAAAGTAAAAGGGTATGTTTCAGGCATGGTTCGAATGAATGAATGAATAAAATCTTGAATGGAAAGTAAGAAAGAGAAAAAAAACATAGGGAAGAAATAATTGAAAACACAACATATTTTATTTATCGTATCTTTGAAAGTGGCACTAGGACTTTTTACATTTATTTATTTTGTTTATTGGGAGACCAATTTGAGTAGAGTTTCGGCCGTCCAGTTGTCCAACTCCTGATTCATGGGGAGGACCCATTCTTCAAGACTAGGGAGTTGGTCCTCTATCATTGCAATTTGATTCAGGGATATGATGCCCCCACTGGTGAAATGGCGATAAAGGTCTGGTTGTATCCACTTCTTGCCCTAAGCTCTTCGTCTTGGTCTTCCTTCCTATGCAGTCCCGGTATAGTTGAGTCCAAATCTTCCTGGGTTCTCTTGAAGCTCTACCTGTTTGGCTATGCCATCTAGTTCTTTGCCCAGTCCCTTGCCGGGTTGAAAGCCATTGCTGATCAACACTTTTGCCGCCATGATTGTGGCTCTAGATAGTTTGGGTCCTCCTTCCTCTGCTTTAGCACTGGTGGTGCCCACTATCTCTAGTGCTTGGAAAGAGGTTTCGAAATCCTCCTCATCCCCTTCAATGTACTCGACAGGGGAGAGGGTGCTAATCATCAGTTCTTTTTCTCCCATTACGTTGATCAATTGCTAATCAGCTATGAATTTGACTTTTTGGTGCAAGGAGGAAGGTACTGCCCCAACTGCGTGGATCCATGGTCTGCCTAAAAGGCAACTGTATGCGGGCTGGATGTCCATCACTTGGAAGGTGATGTTGAATGTTGTTGACCCAATGCATCCAGGGAGAGTGATCTCGCCCATCACTTCCCGTTTGGATCCATCAAAGGCCCTAACTACCATTGAGCTTGTCTTTAGAGTAGAACCAGTAGAATACAGTTTGTCAAGGGTAGTCTTGGGCATGACATTGAGAGAGGAGCCGTTGTCAATCAGCACCCACGCTATCATCTAGTTTCCGCATTTGACAGTGATATGGAGGGGTTGATTGTGGCTTCTGCCCTCTGTTGGGACCTCATCTTCAGAAAAGGAGAGGTGACGGCTTTCCGTGATGTTAATGATGATACTCGCAAATTTTTCTAGCATGATGTCTTGGGCTACGTGGGCATCATTCAGCACTTTCAAGAGGAGGTTGCGGTGACCTTCTGAATTAATGAGTAGTGAGAGGAATGAGACTCACGCTGGTGTCTTGTGCAATTATTCCAGCATCTCATATTCACTATGACAGATTAGTTTAAGGAATTCGGTGGCCTCTCCCTCCGTCACCAATTTCTTTGGCACCTCTATTGCCTTGTCTTTTTTTGTAGATGCTGGGTCTCTGTTCCGCAAGCCTTTGGGGGCGAAAATCCTTCCACTACGGGTCACCCCTCTGGTCTTGGCTATGTTTGTTACCTTCGGGGCTGGGTCTTCCTTTATTGTTGGAGGTGTTGTCTCCCCTACTGGGTACCTCCATGGAACTGCATTATTGTTGTAAGCCGGCCTAGTCGAGAGTTGAATTATGAACGACACTCTAGGTTGAAAGGCCAAGTTGTAATGAATAATTAACAGTTTTGGGCGAGGATTGCCGTTTCCCCCAACATGTGCTACAAAAGGGGCCTCGGAGTAGTCTGACTGACTCTGGTGGGGTCCTTCCTCTACTTGGCCAGTCGAGTCTGTCATGCACCCGATTTCGCCTTCTTCTCTTCCCCTTCTATTGGTGCCCTCTAGCTCCGCCTCTTGTGGCCCCTCATCCCTGTTTATGTGACTTATTGCGTTGATGGTCACGCCTTTGTGGGCTAGGAAAGGGTTTTTTGTACATTAGGCCCCTAGTCCTGAAAACCAAGGTATCCACCTTCTATAAGGTCTTGGACCTTATGCTTTAAGCTCCAACACCTTTCGGGTGGCTGGCCAACGACCCCACCATGGTAATTACACTTGACCTTGGGGTTGTAACTCCTTTGATATGGAGGTTCCAAGGGTTTGAGAGGGACTACTTCCAGCAATTTCTCCTTCAGCAGAAGGGGGAGTAGTTCTGTATAGGTCATTGGAATTGGGCTAGTGCCTTGGGAGCTCTTCTTGTAGTTTGCTACGCTGGCCTGGAACTGGCAGCTGCTCCCGTATCTATTCACAATTGGTACGAAGGCACATAGGGTGTTGGTGGTGGGTTCACGTAGGTCGCAGCCGGCCTTGATCCTCCTACGTGGATCTGAGTTGGGTATGAGGGGGAATTTCCTTTCCCCTGTGAGAAGACAGGTTCCACCAACACAATGTTGGTTTCACCTTTTTTCTTGTCTAATACAGGCTTCTTGGTAAAGCTTGTGTTGTTTGATTAGGCAAACTTCCCACGTCTAATGCCCAACTTAATCCTTTCCCCCACCACCACATGGGCCGAGTTTACAAAATGCCTTAGGAACCCAACTTAGATTAAGTTTAGCTTATCACCCGCAAACTGATGGTCAAACCGAGAGAACTATCCAATCTTTGGAGGATTTGCTTAGAGCCTGTGTGCTAGACCAAGGGGGTAGTTGGGATAGCCTATTGCCTTTGATAGAGTTTACTTATAATAACAATTATCATTCTAGTATTAGTATGGCACCCTATGAGGCTTTGTATGGTAGGAGGTGTAGGACTCCTTTATGTTGGTGTGAGTCGGGAGAAAACCTTATGTTAGGGCCGAATGTAGTGCAACAAACCATTGATAAGGTTAGATTAATTCAGGAGAGGATGAGGACAGCACAGACTAGGCAGAAGAGTTATGCGGATAAGAAGAGGAAAGACTTAGAATTCAAAGAAGGAGATCATGTATTTCTGAAAGTCACTCCGTGGACTGGGGTTGGTAGGGCATTGAAGTCTAAAAAGCTTACACCTTGTTTCATTGGTCCTTTCTTGATTCTTAAAAGAGTCGGTAGCGTCGCCTACCAAATTGTTTTGCCTCCACATCTTTCGAATCTTCATAATGTCTTCGATGTTTCTCAATTCCGGAAGTACATTCACGATCCTTCGCATGTGATCAAGTCGGATCATCTTGAGGTGAAGGAGAACTTGACGGTGGAAACCATACCAGTGAGAGTTGAGGATCGAATGGTGAAACAACTTCGAGGTAAGGAAATTCCTTTAGTTAGGGTAATTTGGGGTGGAGCTACACTAGAAAGTGCTACTTGGGAGCTTGAGGAGAAGATGAGGGAGTCATATCCGGACCTATTTGTTTCAGGTAAATTCAAGGATGAATTTTCTTTTAAGAGAAGGGAATTGTAACATCCTAAAATTTATTTAATTATTTTTTTAGAAAATAAATTACATCATTATTATTATTATCAATTTTATTTTAATTATTAATTGCTGCATGAAATTATTTTATTAAATAATTGCATTTTGAAACTGAAATGTTATTATTATTGTTATTATTCTTAATGATGGCAGAAAATTAATTTAGTATTTAAATATTTGCATTTAATTTTATTTTAATGGAGGAGCTGATGGTTTTATAAACTGATGAGGTATTAATCTGAATTATTTTCATTTATTAATTTAATTAATCGAATTAACAGGGAGGTTGACGGGCGGGTTAGGGTTGACCCGACCCAGCTAGAATATTAGACACAGGTTAATCAGTTTACCCCAATTTGTGTTTTGCCTGTCAGACGGCTAGATCTAGAGGAGAGAGAACGCAGACTTGTAAGGAGGAGGGGCTAGGGTGTTCAGATCGTCCTAGATCTGCATCAAATCCTCACTGTTCTTTGTATCTAAGGTACGGGGGAGATGAGTTCTGTTATATGTGAATGCGGGGGTGTACGGGTAGTGAGGACAATCCCTAAGTCCCTATAGAATCTAAATTCTCAAATTTGTTTGGTTATTATGTTCTAAAAATATTTTAATCGGTAGAAAAGATTTGTCAATGTGTACCGTGGTTTTGGTCGACTTAATTGATAATGTAATCGGTTACTTTTAGTGTGAAGGAAAATCTCTAGAGGGAATCCCAAAGGAACAAGAAGAATGACTTTGATGAACATGTTTTCTTCATTATGCTTCAAAGTATGCAGAGATGTCAGTTCTATCTCACTATTTGGGTTTCATTACATAAGAGAGAGTAGTAGGGCCTTCCCTAGGGCCCTTATTAATAATTTTTACTGTATGGTTTCTTGTGGCATTTGAAGGGGGACTAAATTCTTGGATTAACGTTTTGCCTTAATCTGATTTTCGTTTGAAATTGTATGGTTAATTGTCTTAATTACTTGATTCTCGTGGTTATTCATGGTTATCCATGATTGGAGTTCAATTTGGGACTCTTGTGTGTAATGGTGAAATTGGGTGGAATTAAATGGTGTTTTGTGTGCATTTTTGTGCGTTCTTATAAATGATTCATGGCAATGATGGCTAGATTGATATGATTTTTGCATGATTATGGACTGTGTGAATGATGTATGAATCATGAGAATGAGAATGTGGATGAGGATGCATTGAGCATGGACATGAGATGCATGAGAAGTCAGACGTGGCTATAATACCATGGCCATATGTGGTGTTTAACAGGGGACCTTGGCCAAAAGTGGTGTTTAACATGATGGACTAATGATGGGGGACATTCATATGCATAGGCCATAGGTGGTGTTTAACCAGGTTGTGTAGAATGTCTTCGCACGGGCCATAGGTGGTGTTTAAGTGTACGACACACCGGCCATATGGGGTGTTTAACGGTGTGGCCATCATTAGTGATAACTAAGGGGATTGAGGAGGTTCGCCCATGGTATGGAGTTCCGAATCGAGACTCTTAGGTGTGGTGATGAGCATATGCATTGTGCGAGCATGTGCATTTTGTAAACATGAATGGAATGTGATTGAGTTTGAATGCGATGAAATGTGTGATTGATATATGAGTATTTGTTAAATGTTAGTAATTAGGTACGGTAATGGGTGGGATTTGGGGTACTATCTGCATTTATATGTGATTGAATACTATTTCTTACCGTACTCTCTTGTGGTTTTCTTTTAGGTAATGTTGAGGGCACTTATGGTGCCGAGTTTTGAAGAGGCGAGGTCTTGCTCTGATTTGTGTGACATCGGGGCTTGGGATTTAGAATAGTAGTTCTATGTCTTTTCATACGTACTTTTGCATCTTAAATATTTGAAAATGATGAGCATATCAATAACTGACTAAATGTATACAGAAATGAGAGTGATTTATATATTTGAAATATGTGTCAAACACATGAATGACATGTTTAGATCAACATTAATAATTTATGTGATAATTTTGTATGTGTACTTAATGTTTGAACATGATAATGACCATGTGAACCTTTTATCCTTAATACGAATTGAGTTTCCTTGGTTTTATTTATTACCTAGTCTTCCTTTTTATTTACTTGATTATTATTTTAATTTAAGTATTTGAGGTAGAAGAGTGTCACACCGAGTTCTTCACATAGAGGCTTTTTATAGCCTTTGGGAGGGTGATGAAGGCGCGCCTGATCCTACCATGTGGAGCTGCCCCAACCTTCTGATTCAATTTGTTAGCCTTGGCAATCCCCAGATTGATATTCGTTAGGTCCTACGCCCAATTCTGGCACATTCTCCCTGGATTTGCGGTGCTTTCCACAGGTAGCGGCTGACCTGGCGTGTTCCTTTGTTGTGATTGGCGAGGATCTCCAATTTATTAGTAGGTGGGGTCCTTGTCCACTTAACGTGGCTTCATCAAGGGCTCTCGTTCCTTTTGAAGAATTTGACAGTTCAGGACCTGTGAGGTGGCATTCCCTGGCTGAAGTTGCTGATCTTGTTTGGTTTTGCCGACTTGGCCAACTTCGTCAGCACTAAGCTAGGGCTGTGTTGGGCTGGTTGGGGCGTGCCTTGCTAATTGGGCCGAACCCGGGTGAGTGGCCGACGTTGGACTTCTTTCGTATGGATTGGGTCATTAATGTATGTCAGCCATTTTGGATCGTTCTCTTGGTGAAGGTAGACCGAGTCGGATGGCTTCTTTCACTAGTGGGTCGATTCGACTCTTCTCATATCTTGGGCCTAGTCTATGCCTTTATAATCTGGCTAGTCTATCTAGGAATCTTTCCTTGGATTGGGTCGGTGTTAAATTTAGACAGATTTGGGGTCCTACAATATATAAGATAATATTCTGAATATAAATTTATATAATATATATATTGTTATATATATTAATATATATTACTCTATATATTATATTTGTTATATATTCTTTTATTTTGTACATATATTATAATATTATATATAATATATATTTTTATATATTATAAATAAATTGTTATTTCATATTATATAAATTAATATATATAACTATATTTATTATTTTTGTGCATAAATTATATTATTATATAATATATAATATATTAATTACTATAAATAATATATATTACTATATTTTATATATATAATATATATATTTTTATAATGTATTGTATGTTATATATTATATTATATAATATTATATTATATATTGAGAGAGAAAAAAACTCTATCTTATCATGACACATTCTAACCTAACTCTCCTTAAAATAAGAAATATGCTAGACTACTAGGATATGATAAGGGGTAGGATAAGACTATCATATCTTATTGGCACAACTAAACATATTAAAACAAGATATGATAGTTATCCTATCATATCATGTCTTATCTTGCCTACCAAATGGGCCCTAAGGTATAATTTACACTAGCCTAAAATTTCTTTTACGGTGTCTATTGTCTTACAAGTCTAACATTAGGGATGAAGATGAGTAGGATCTAGGTAGGGAGTTGTAGTCTTCATACCCATACCCGCACACCCTTCCTTGTTAGGTACCTAAATGTTCATATCCATACTTGTTACTTGTACTTTTATTAACTATAAAAATTGATAAATAAAAAACATTAATTAAAAATATGACAATAATTAAATTAGAATTTTATTTAAAATAATTTTATAAAATATAATAATCATAGTTATAAAAATCACAAAAACTAAAATTTTATTCAAAAATCTTTTACAAAATATAGTAATTTAATCATAAAACATTACATATAAGCTTCCATAATAAAAAAAAAATTAAACTTCCAAATTATGAGTTGTTACTCTCCAAAATTAGTTAAAAAATAATACATTTCCCTAGTCCCTTATAATTATAAAGTAAAAAAAAAACAAATTAAAAAAACTAATTTCATATTCATAAATAAAAATGAAATATACATTAAATTTAGATGAGAAATAAAATTTTAAATAAATAAAAAAGTAAATAAGGATGTTTTGTACAAATTTGAGAATTATTTTTTACCGATAATGGAGAATCAAAATGAGTAGTCATGAAATTTGATAATAGTTATACGATTAATTACCATTTCAAAAGACAACTATAGGATAAATTAAGAAAATTAAAGAAATAAAGAAATAAAGAAGTAAGAAAATAAAGAAAATAAAGAAGTAAAAAAATAAAGAAATAAAAAAACAAGGAAAGTATTTAGGATTAATAATAATAATAATAATGAAGAATTAAAAGAAGTAGTTACGAAATTCAAGAATAGTTATAGGACTATTTTCAAGATAGATGAATCATAAAGTTAGGCATTTGTACTTTTAGAGAAAGACAATAGTACAACAAATAGGAAAATTTGGAAAATAATGGAAATCAAGAAATAAAAAAAAAAATAAATAAGAAAAATATAATCTACCTAAGTTATTATTATTATAATAATAATAATAATAATAATAATAATAATAATAATAATAATAATAATAATAATAATAATAATAATAATAATAATAATAATAATAATAATAATAATAATAATAATAATAATAATAATAATAATAATAATAATTATTATTATTATTATTATTATTATTATTATTATTATTATTATTATTATTATTATTATTATTATTATTATTATTATTATTATTATTATTATTATTATTATTATTATTATTATTATTATTATTATTATTATTATTATTATTATTATTATTATTATTATTATTATTATTATTATTATTATAGTATTAATTATTATAATAATAATAATTACTATTATTATAATATACGTATGTATGCATAGATATGGATAAAATAGAGTATCACTCATAGTTATACTTATATTGATTAAATTTTATAGATATCCGTATCTAACCTTATATATTAAGGCAGGTGATTATCATGTATAGATAAAGATAGAATAGAGTATTCATACTTATACTTATATTGATTAAATTTTATACATAATTATCCGTAACATATATTAAGCAAGTGATTATCTAATAGATAACTTTTGTGGATATCATTGGATCGACCTTGCATCTGTGCCTAACATTCCTTTTACCAAAAATATTTCGTTAGATAATGCTCAATCATGCTCATATATAGGATAGTTACCACATATCTCTTCTTAGTTAGACAACATAAGCTACACTATATGTATATATATTTTTCTCTTCCCATTTACTTGCCCATTCTTCGATTTCTACTCTCATTGATCCAAGGAGGCAGGAAAAAAAAATACTGGGGGCCAATTTAAAAACAGATATTATTTGATAAATATATAAAAATAAGTATTAAATTTTATATAAAACATTAATAATTGAGTATTTTTTAAAACAAATAAACAACATATAATAAAAAAAATATATCAATATAAAAGATAAACTAAAAATAAATGTTAATTATCAGTTTCACAAGTCAACAATAATTAATTAACCATCATAAACTTATAATAAAAAAGATACTATTAATTATGTTAAAAAATTATTAAACTAAATGAATTATATTTTTTATCATATTATTTTTTTACAATAATAATAGTTAATAAAAAATTATTTTTAAATTATAAATAAAAGAAAAATAATATTGTCGATGATCATGAAAATCGCCATAAAAACAAATTTCAAAAGACATGTGATATTAAATTTGTTTTTTTAAGATTTATACTAGAATATTCTTGCTTTGTGCACTAAAAAAGAAACAATAGAACCTACTTTTCTAGGTAAGTCCTGCCCTGCATTGATCCTTCTTCTATTATTTATCTTTTGATATGACTATCCCGTGTCACATGGTGCATACGACTATTACAGAAGCCTTATTCTATATTTCTTCTTCTTCCTTGTTAGGTTATAGCTTCCTTTTTATATTATTTTATTTTAATTACAACTATCTTGTGTCACATGGTGTATACAGGATGAGGGGGGTTTGTGTGGTTCCTAGACTTTCTCCAAAAATCTTATCTTATATTTCTTTTTTTTTTTTTTCTTTTTTTAGGGGTACTTCATGACAACTTACTTATCTATTTTTTTTATAATATATATATATATATATATTTTGTTTATTTTATTAATATATTTATTATATACTTATATTGATATAAATTCTAACTTTAATAATTATTTCCATAAAAATGTTTTTTAAATGTTGTCTTTTATTTCTAATTAAAAAATTAAGTTTAGTTACTGTACAAATTGAGATTTAGGAACACTTTTTAATATTAAAAAGTTAGCCAAAAAAAATTACGACTATTAACAAATTTATAAACTAACTTATTTGAATTTCAAAATCATACTTTAAAATGTTTGAATCTTACATATATTTTATATTAACTATTCTATTATTATATATTGTTGGCATTACATATTGATTATTATCATATAAACTGAATCTTGATCTGGCTAACATTAATATTTAATATTAATTAGTTTTCTAGTTTTTAACCCTTCAAATAAAATTGAATTTGTTGTAATAAGGTTAAACTTGATTTTTCTCTAATTTAGGATTTATGTATTCTTTTTAAATATAAGAAATTGATATAAAATTTTATAATAATTATGTCAACAACCTAGTTTACTTAAGACTATCTTTGTCTTGACAATCTCAAAAGACAAAACTTAAATTACGGGTGTTTGCGGATTGGTTTTGCTTAAAAAAGTTATCTAATTTAAAAACTAAAACAATATGTAGGTCAGTTTGATTGAAATACTTTCTTAAAAGGCTCAATCCGATAAAATGCGGTTGAATTGGATTAGATAGTTTAATTTTCATTGAATATCTTTACCAATATATTTAATTTGATATTATTCAAAGTTTTTATCTCAAATATTGAATATTAATTTTAAAATAAGTAAATTATTTTCAAGTATGCTAATATTTTATTTAAAATAAAGAATATATAAGATAATATAATTATGTTAAATAATCGATTAATTATTTTATAACTGTTCTTGTGTATGATAGGTTTATAGATTCAGCAATGTGTCTCTCTAGTGTCCTTCCAGATATATATATACAAGCCCCGCTCTCTCTCCTATCAGACTCTACTTTCTTGTTCCCTAACTTTCTAATGTACTTGACAAAAAGACAAAATGGACCAAGGACATGCCAAGAACAAAACATTGTGTTTCAGATTCCGTCTCCTGGTGCATCAATTACTTTCTACCCATGTCAAATGGTCCCACACAAGGTAATAAATGTTGGAGTATAGTCATGTTTGTGCTTACACTTGATCGTCCAGGCTGACTGGTACACAGCCCCTTAAATGTCGATCATAGGGAGTAAGCTTTATCTTTGTGCAAGTGAGAGTCGTCTGTCTCAAGCTAATGGGTGCTCTCTATAAATTGCTGACTCCATGGGACTGGCCGTATTGGATTGGGAGAACAGGATAAACCATTGCATAATGGGTCTATCACTTTTACGGTCGACTAATGGATTAACCATTTTAATGTTTGATAGTAGGATAGGCTACATTGGATAATGCTATGGTCCAACTAATACACAGCCCCTCAAGAGTTGACCAAGGGGAGTACGCTTTATCTCGTTGTTCAATGTGTTGGGCAACCAGGAAGATGCTTCATAAAACCTTGAGAGATGCCAATCATCTTCGGGCTCTGGGTGGAACACTCCCTAAAACTGACCGAGCTCTCAAAAGTCGTGAACTGTCGATCGATTGAGCTTGTGTTACTACTCACCCTATTCATCAAGGGAAGAATAGATCTACCTGTGTGGCTGGGGGAATGCTTCATTGGCCTGTGCTTGTATCATCATGGCACGTGCACGTCGTTTCGCATTTGCTATCCGTAGGATGTGACACCTGGAAACTTCCCGCGTTCGTCCCCTTTGATTGATGTGACAGTTTTTAGGGTTTTAGTTTAACCCCTTCATCTTCATTCTCTCACTTTTTTGCGAGTACTTTGAATATTCTGTTAATTTTCCTACACTCCTGCTCTTGTTGAATTTCTCAGTGCTCCCAATTCTTGCACGTCTCTACCTCCAGTCTCCAACATCCTTGTGCATCATCAAATTGCGAAATGAGGTAAGCTTCTTACACCCCCTCTTCTGTGTGGGGATTTTCCCTAGGGTTCCTTCTTTTAGGGAACTCCCTTTTGGGCTTGGGTTTGCTATTTGACCCATGTGTGGTTTTTGTCATAGGAGGTACCTTCGAAGGGCCATCTGTCTTCCCCATTCTTGACGATGAGGTAGCCAACACCCCCTCTACATGGGGAACACTTCCTCCAACCTCCTCCACTTCCTTAGAATGAGAGGACTTTCCCTTTAGTATTATGTACCGAGCTTTTGAGTAAAGCGATTTCTCAAGTGAGGGGTCTGAGAAGAAGGGTCATGTTGAACAGTTCTTCAAGGGGGTTGATGTGGATGTTACTAGGGTTTTCTCAGTCTATACCCAACCCGATTCCTTTGTGGGTATGGCTGATGCCATCTACCAACAAGGCCCCTGGTCCTTGCAGGTTTCTCCGTGTTGACCGGACGAGCCCGTTTGTGAAGGGCCCACTAAAGGTGGTGGTCCTTTCTTTCATTCGTATGACACCCTAGCACTCAAGCTAGGGATTCGGTTTCCACTTATGCAATTCGAATGGCCAATCCTTCGCGTCCTCAACATTGTCCCTACTCAACTCCATCCCAATAGTTGGGTGTTTGTTCGAGTTTTCGAACTTCTGAGCGAAGACATGCGGCGAGAGCCCTCCTTGAGTGTCTTTTTATGGTTTTTCTCACTTTACTAGTCGAAAAAGGTTGGTTGGTTGTTATTGAGTAGCTGGTTGAGCCGGAAGTTTTTGAAGCTTTTCCATAGAATTATAAGTTTTTTAAGGAGCGGTTCTTCCGTGTCAGTCCAGGCGAGGTCGGCCCTAACCTTCTTGTGGATTGCTTTAGTGAACCTTTCTTCCCCCTTCACTAGACTTGCCAATCGGCTATGTCAGTAATGGTCGAAAAGGAAGATATAGAGGAATGGGAGTTGGAGTTCGTGGAGGAACTCCAATTCCTGCCTACCCTCTCCTGGCATTTAGCGATTGAGAAGGGTGATCCCTTTGCAATCGTGGCTTTGGTTTGTTTTGCTTACCCTGTGATTTTTCTTGTAGGTTATACCACTCTGGAATTGAAGGTCTTGAAGAAAAAGGTAGATTTTCACTCCCTTGCTCCTATTACAACATCCTCTAATGAAGCCAACACATCTTCACCTGCACCGGCTGTCTCCATTCAACCGATTGCCGTGGCTCAACCTGAACCACTGGTTTATGCAGGGGATACTTTAACCCGTCTGTCGACCATCATTATTGACTCTTCTACCAACTCCCAGGCAGAAGCTGTTACCAGTTTTGGTGGCGTTGCCAAAAAACGCCCACAAGAGTAGTCAATAATCAGGAATGACTAGTGAGAAGGAAAGTGTTTCCGAAGGCAGTGGCTGTTGCATCTGCCTCGGATATAGAGGAAAATTGGGCAGCAATCTTGGCCAGCCAGCCCTCAAGCCCCTCAATTTGGGCCCCCACTCATCCTTTGGCAAATGTTGTGGATCAGCACCTATCGGTCAACTTCGATCTTCGAAAGGTGAGTGCCCTTGGAATATCCAGCGTTTTCGAAGCGCTTCAACACTACGCTTGGTATTCTTTGGTGTTTTCAACAGTTGAAGAAATATGGGGCAACCTTAGAAGCCAAAAAGCAGCAACTCCAAGCAGACATGCTGAAAGCCAAGGAATAGTTGCAGTGGGCGAAAACTGAGGTGTCCCGGCTAGGGGAGGAGAATTTAAACAAGGATAAGCTTGTTAAGGAAAAAGACGATGCTTTGGCTGAGCAAGGTCTTGCCATAGTTGATCAATTTGAACTTGGCTTTGCATGTGCCTTGGAACAGGTTGCTTTTTTTGCATCCTCCATAGATATTTCTAAAGCTGGCCCCTTTAAAGAGGTGGTTGATGGTTGTTTGACGGAGGTCGGCACCCCGTCCAACTCGCCAGCACCCTAGCCGCTTACCTGTTACATTCATTTTGTTTATGTATTTTCTTTTTATTTTATTATACTTATCCCTAATGTACTCGGGACATGTTTCTACAACTGCCAACTTGTTTATGTGCTTTTCTATTTCTCTTGACTCCAACATATTTGATATGGTGTTTTCCTATTTGATATGTACCTTAGTCACGACTTTCAACTTTAGTCTTTCTAAAATGTGCTTTTGTTTATTAATATCTAAATCAATTTTCGATCTTTCCATAACTTAGGCATTTATCTAAATGATCATTTTCCTTACCTTAATCATCCCACGGGTAGCTACCTCTTGCTAGTTTTAATGGCTTGGAAAATTATAGTCCGACCGTCTCTCTAGGGTTTTGGTGCCCCAAACAGTCATTGACCAAGTTGGTCTCACGGGTCTCGGAGCTTAGGGTAGTCATTGACCGACTGCCTTTTACGGGTCATGGTGCCTAGGGCAATCATCGACTGACTATCTCTTATGGGTCCTAGTGCCCAAGGTCGTCATCGACTGACTGCCTCTTCCAAGTCTTAGTGTCTAGGGCAGTCATCGGCCGACTGCCTTTTATGGGTTTAAGTGCCAAAGACATTTATCGATCGACTACCTCTTATAGGTCTTAGATTTTGCCCTGGGCATTGGCAGCTTCTTATGGGTCTTAGATTTTGCCTTGGGCATTGCCTACTTGTTATGAGTCTTAGATTTTGTCCTAGGCACTAGCTACCTCTTATAGATCATAGATTTTGCCCTAGGCATTGGCTGCCTCTTATGGATCTTAGATTTTTAGTCGAGTAGCATATTATTTAAACGACATCTGAATTGTTATATGCAAAAGAGGGAATACTACATATCATTTTAATTCATAGAACTACATTCTTGGTTTGTTTAACTGTAACATTTCCTCAAGGTTGCCGAAGTCCAAGTTCGAGGCACCACCTTCCCATCTAGATGTTCCAACTTGAACACTCCCTACCCTAGTTCCTCTCGTACTCTAAATAGTCCTTCCTAGTTAGGAGTTAGTTTGTTCGTGGCCGCCCCTATGAGGGTCCTTCTCAAGACCAAGTCGTCCTTCCGAATAGGGCAAGGGACACATGGTAGAATTATATCTCTTGGGAACTTTGGCCTTTGCTATGCACTAACGAATATGTGCCGTTTCTCTCTCCTCTTACAGCAAATCAAGTTTCGTCCTCAATTTCTCCTCATTATTATCACTTTGGTAAAGTATGGTTCACGATGATGATTCTTCCACCTCAACGAGGATCATTGCATTCATTCCAAATGTAAGGCGGAATGGGGTCTCTTGGGTGGTTGAGTGCGGTGTGGTGTGATAGGACCAAAGCACCTATGGCAATTACTCCACTCAATGCCCCTTCACCTCTTCAAGCTGCTTGTGCAACCCTTTGAGTATAACTCTATTCGCTGCCTCCGCTTGCCCATTGCTCTGAGGATGCCCGACCAATGTGAAGGATTGATTAATCCCATATTGTGCACAAAATTCGGCTACTACCCGCACTGCAAATTGTGTGCTGTTATCACTAACTATGACGATTGGTAGTCTGAATAGACATATAATCTTTTTCCAATAAAAATGCTTCACCTTCTCAATCGTGATCATGGCTACTGGCTCCACCTCGATCCATTTAGTGAAGTAATCCACTGCCACTATAAGGAACTTAATTGGGAGCCCAGAGGAATGGACCTAAAATGTCAACTCCCCACATGTAGAAAGGCCATGGGAATGTCATTGAATGGAAATGCTTCGGTGGTGCCTGGTATCGGTCGACATAACGTTGACACTTGTCACATTTTTTGATGAATGCCAAGTTATCCCTCTTAAGGGTCGACCAGTAGAATCCCACGCATGGAATTTTGCTGGCTAAGGCTCTTCCCCCAATGTGACTTCTACACGCCCCCTCATGGACCTCCTTAATGGCTCACTCTGCTTTAGCCTCCCCTAAACATCATGGTAGAGGAAAAGAAAAACCTTGCTTATATAGTTGGCTAGTGATCAAGACGTATTTAGCCGCCTCCCTTTTGATTCTCCTTGCCTCTTGAGGATCATTCGGAGTTGTGTTTGCACGGCGATAATTAATTATTTGGTCACGCCAGGATAATTGCCAGTCATTGCTCAATATCACCGACTCTTCTATCGTGGGTCGTCCTAGCCCCTCCTAGATGACAGTCCTGTTGAGTCCTCCCTTCTACGTGCTTGCCAATTTTGCCAGCAAGTCCGAGTTTGCTCTTGAGGGACATGTAATAGGGTTATTTTTTCCAACATCCTAGCCTACTATGCCTTTACCGCACCCAAATATTGAATTAGCTGGAGGTTCCTTGTGTAATACTCGTCGTTGACCTACCCCTATGACTAGTTAGAGTCGCTCTTTATTGTTAACCTTTCTGCCCTTAACTCCTTTGCCAACCTTATTCTTGCCAGGAGAGCTTCATACTTGTTGCTCGCTTGGAAATCAAAATGGAGGGATTGCTCTATTAACACCCCGCCTAGTCCTTCTAAGATAACTCCTACTCTGTTACCCCTCTTATTGGAGGAGTTGTCTACGGATAACGTCCACTCCTTGTTCTTCCCAAAAGCTTTTTCATAGCCAGGATTAGGGTAAGCTCGTTGATGAAGTCGGCCAATACTTGAGCCTTCATATGTCCCCTCCTTTCATATGCTACATCAAACTGGGATAATTCAACAGCCCACCCTATCATTCTACCTACCAAGTCTGGCTTTTTCAAGATTTTCTGGATCGGCAAGTCTGTCCTACACACCACTGGGTGATCGACAAGTCTAACCACAAACGAGCATTTCTTAGGATTCAGCTTTAATTGGTATCTCTTCAACACTCCAAAGATGGACGATAAGTTTTCGATGTGTCCCCCCTCCATCTCAGACTTCACCACCATATTGTCCACATATACCTTTAGTTGGTTAACCATCTTATCAATACCCCCTCAATGTGCCCAATAATAGCTTACAACTTAGTAGATCGTTTTCGCCACTGATGTAGACCTAAGTTTGGAAAGCTTGTAGGTGTATGCATGGGTCCTGCAAACCGTAAAATGGATCAACCACCAGTTCCCTGAACTGTGGTGGGATAGGAGTACTGTCTATTTGTTCACTAAATGGCAAGCCCCATGTCACTAGGGGTGGGAGTGGGTCAGAATGTCCCTCCGTGCCCCGGAGTAACTCTAGTTACTCCTTCAACCTAGCCTCCCGATCCACAGCTCGCTTTAGTTCCTCTTCGTGGCACTTTTAATTTCCTCCTCAGTCAAGCGAGCTTGCTCTTCACTTCTTTCCTATAGGTTTGCTACAACACGCATCAGACGCTATAGTGATCCCTCTTCACTTCCCGAACTTGAAATTGCCTGGTTTCGTGTGACAAGTATAGCTACTTGTGGTATCTTCGACTTCCTTTATCGTCTGGTGTCGTTGTTAGTCATGATGGGTGCTAATGTTTTGGTCTGCAATAGGGTTACAAATTTAACGTGCCTCTCTAGTCCTTCCAGACATAGATATACAAGCCCCCCTCTCTCTCCTATCAGACTCTACTTTCCTATCCCTTAACTTCCTAACATACTTGACAAAAACACAAAATGGACTAGGTACATGCCAGGGATAAAACAATGTGTTTTAAATTCCTTCCCCTGGTGCATCAGTTACTTTCCACCCATGTCAGATGATCTCACGCAGAATAATAAATGTTGGAGTACAGACATGCTTGTGCCTATACTCGGTTGTCCAGGCCAACTGGTACAATAATATAGTTTCTTTTTTCTAAAAAGATATAAATAGATATATTTAAAATAAAAATTAAAGAGAATGAAGTATGTATGTTTTTACTACGATGGTTGGAAGCATAAAAAAAATATAATAAAAATATTGACAAAACACCAAAAAATAATATATATATATTATATACGAAACATATAATAATACATGTATATTAAAAAATATCGATTTGGTTTGTGTTAATTCCGTTTTACAAACTTTATCCGACCGATCCAATCCAATTGGTTACAAAAAAAATTATCTAAAACAATTAAAAAAATTATTTTTTAATTTTTAATTTTTTTCTTTAATTTGCAAATTTATTTTGAATTTATTCAAGAAAATCATTCAAGAGAATTCATTCATTATACTTTTTTAATATATGAGAATTGAAAACAAAACTACGCGCCTGTACAACCAACAGAGTTAAAGTCACATAGTCGAATTCATTTATTATAAAGATACTTACTTAAGTTGAATAAATGGCAAATAAAATGGAAAACAAAACATACCCATGTAGAGAGAATTTTCTACCATGCCAAAGAATACAAAATATGAGGAACCGCTTTTGCGACCCATATATGCTTCAATCCGCATCAGTCACAAACCCGACCCACATGCTTCAGCGAATGTTGGGATTATAATTGAAATGCTACGTGCCCTCAATTTGTCTACTTACGTGCCTCAATTTGTCTACTTACGTGTCCACCCACATGTTAGGTACAACACAAGCATATATAACCCAACAATGGATGTTACAATAGAAAGGTAAGCTTTCAAAATTTACCAATTCGAGAATATATGTGTGAGATGATTGTGACATTTATGTTCGCCAGAACAACAGATGTCGAGAGCACATAACATACTGAATTTTATTTCAACAAATTATTGAATGCTTTAACACACAAACTTTATTCTAAGTACCTTTCTTCATTCATGAACCCTAGCTTCTTTCAATATTACAAGATTTTTTTTATTTTATTATTAATTTTATCTATCATTAGAAGTTAAATTTTAGTTAATTAATTATTAATTAACTAAAATGTTATTTTTTCTAGTTAATTTAAGTTATATTCATTTATACTTCTTATTATTACAAATTAATTAGAAAATAACTACAAATTTTAAAAATTTATTACAAATTAACTAAGATTATTTTCTTAACTAATTTCTTATTTATTTCATGCTACCATTAATATTATAGTAATTTATAACTAATTATTTTTACTAGAAATTAATTACAAAATAACTATTAATTTTAAATTAGTCACAAAATTATTTAATAACAAATTTTAAATTTTCTAATAACGTAAGTCCCAACTACCATTCACATACTCATGCCTCTTTTCCCAATTATGAGTTTTGAAACCCTCGAATTATTTAGTAGAAGGAAAAAAAATTGATGGACACTAAATTTTAATTAAAACCTAGAAAGAAAAAGAGAAAAAAAAGAACAAATATAAATATAATATAATAAAAAGAGAGATAGAAAAAAATAACCATGTTAATGGAATGCATGATATTTTATATCACTCTTATATGTTGTTAAACCCAGCCGTAAAGTTGTCGGAAGCACCTGCAATGCGAGAATTTGAAAGTGAATAAGTTTAGAATTTTGGTCCTGCTAGGCTAAGGATATATAGAACCCCATGAAGTTAAAAATTAAGTAATCACTGAATCAAAGCTTATCTTTCATATATAAGTGAAATATTTAACATATATTATACCTATATCTTAAGTATAAAATTTATATATTTCATAAATATCGATTGATGTGATTCAACTACTGGTAATTCATTAATCCAATATTTCTATCGAGTCAATACTGTTCTGATCACATCAGATTGGTTTAATCACTTTCAATTATTTTAAAATATGTACAAATCACCTAACATGTCTCACAAGCGTCTAATCTCAATTACCTTCTGTTCTATTAAGCGAACTTGCAAGGCTAGTTAATAAACTTGTTTTATTAATTTACCAAAACTAAAAAATTAATTATAAACTTGCTAGAGACAACGTGGGAAAATTGACAATAAAAAAGAAATCACAACATGCATTACATGGATACAATAATATATAATATTGTAACCCCACGCATACAAGCCATGGGTTTTATGATGCAGAAAGTAATAAAAATTGTTTGTAAAGTCATATTGTCTCTAGCTAAAGCAAGAAAGTGTGATTTATCTTTAAAATTTACCAGACTAATATCAATGGCAGGAGTTTAGTTAAAAATACAAATAAATATGCTTTTAGTTGCTCATTTTAAATATTAGCTTCGTTTAGGGAAGTGATTTTTAAAATCTGTTAATATTGTTAATTAGAGTGCGTCAGGCAAATCATATTATCTACTTTAGAAGTTATTTTGATAAACTTACAAGCTTGTTTACCTAAAATAGAAGTGTTTAAATTATAACTTATTATTATTGTTTTCCCATTTTTATCATTGACCCTTAAATAAAATTCACTATACATTGCCTCCTTTAATATTGTACTATTTGTTGTAATAAAATTCATTGTTTAATACTACACTATTAATTTAATATTTTAATTAAATATTTAATCCTTAACTAAAAATAATAAGAGTTCATAATTAATTAGAATGCCTAAAATTACAATTACCTAAAAATATATTTTTATCTAAAATTAAAAAATTATATAAAAATCATATGTACTTTTCTTTTATGTCATTTTATATTGAAAAAAATGGTATTTGTACAACAAATTTTGCAACTAAGAGAATTTTTTTTTAAATGTAATAAATGATGTAACGAAGAAAGATAAAAAAGTAAAATGATATTGAATAAACTGTGTATTGGTTTTCACATCTCTTTTACATTTATTAACTAGTTCAGTAGTTAATCTTACTAAACATTTTTTAATTCAATAAATTAGTTATATAACTTTCATTGTTTAATTACAAATGAATTTTTAATTTTTTGACTAACTTGAATTATGCCAGAGAAGTGTTAACAAATACTTTCTTTCTTATTTTCTCTCTACTATTGGTTGAAGTTTATTAGAATTTACAATTTTTTTGTGAGTCTTACTTTTAAATTATTATATAGAATCAAATAGAAAATGAGATTCACTAATTTTTTTTTATTTTTAATAAATTCTAACCAATAATAAAAAGAATATCCAATAACTATTTTCATATAAGTTATTTTTTTTTATCATAATCTTAAAAAGTAAAATTTAGGTATTTAATTATTTGTGATGAACCAATAATTTAGTTTGTCTTATAGTGCGTAATTTCTTGTCTATTTAAAGGTCCAAACAATAAGAATAAGATTGCATAAGCATTTCCACATTTTCTTTGCATAGTTATTAAAAGATGGTTCTAAAGGGTAAAGTGGTTACAGAAATTGAGATCCGATCATCTGCTGTCCAAATCTTCAATATTTTTGCAAAGCAACTTCACAATTTGCAAAACATTGCTAATGGAGTGCATGAGGGCAAGTTGCACGAAGGTGATTGGCATGACATTGGCTCTATTAAGAGTTGGTCTATTACCACAGGTAATTACACTTCACTTTGTAACTCATTTATGCAAATAAAAATGGGATAAGTGTTCCCTTCTATTTAATTTTGATAACATATTCAATTTTGCAATATTATCTTCTGTAAATATGAATTTAGTTAGTTCTGCAAATCGAAATGGGTCTACTAGTCTCCTTATGTACTTGTGACCACAGAAGGAAAAGTAGAAACATTTAAGGAGAGCATCGAGACTATTGATGAACAGAACAAGTCAATTACGACCAAATTCTTTGATGGAGAAATTGGTAAGAGTTACAAGTTGTTTAAGCTCCATTTGCAAGCGATTGACAAGGAGGAAGGTGGTGCTGTTGCTAAATGGACTATTGAATATGAGAAGCTCAATGAAGATATTGGACCTCCATATCACTTCTTGGACTTTATAACTGCTACCACTAAAGATATTGATGTTCATCATTTTCCGAAGGCATAGCAATAATATTGCGACATAGAAAATAAGTTTGTGACAAATAAAACAGAATGTTTCCGCACGATGATAAGTGCTCAATTATATCCAAGATGTCAGTGTGAAGTGTGATATCCAAAGAATAAGGAGTTGATTGCTCTATAGTTCAGAGTGAACAAGAAGCCAATCTATCATCTATATATATATATTTTTCAATGTGTTAAATCAAGTGAATAAACGAGTTTGTTTAATTACTTCTTTGATTTATCGTTTTTATGTGTTAATTTAAAAAATGGTTGATTTGAGTTTATCCAAATAGATGTCATTATATTATATTTTTTTAACTTCCGTTATATTTATATTTATATTTGTATTTATATTTATATTTATATTTATGTAGTAAATATGTTATTAATAAGTATAAATTATATTACTTTATATATTTAATAATAAATATAAAATATGCATGTTATTTAAAATATTTATAAATATAAAATATATACAAAATATGTCATAATTATTATTATTATATTGTGATTAGTACAGTGGCTAACTATTAACTGTTAAATGTATTTTAAAATAAAGGATCATGGGATTGAGTCCCAGCTTGCCAAGATACTTCAAAACCTAATTTACTCATTTAAAACCTAGGAATAGAACGTGTAATTAATCCTACTAGAAAATTTAAAATTTATTTAAAAATAATTAGCTATAAAATTACTATAATATTGACGATAGCATAAAATAAGTAGTATATTAACTAAAAAAAATAATCTTAGTTAATTTGTAGTAAATTTTAAATTTTGTAGTTATTTTTTAGCTAATTTAAAGTAATAAGAAGTATAAATGAATATAATTTAAATTTAGCTATAAAAAATAATATTCTAATTAATTAGCTAAGATTTAGCTACTAGTTTAAATGGTAGCTAAAATTAGTAGGAAAAAAAAAATTGTAGTATAAGTCGAATATAAATTTAAATATTTGCCAATTAGTTTCATATTTAAAATTAATATTATTTGTTAATTTGATTTCATTTTTATCTAATCAATTAATTTATTCATTGAAATGCGAATATTTGTTGATTTAGCCCTGATGATAGGGATCAAAACGAGTTATAGCTGCTAAATTTGAGAATGAAATTGATGAACCTTGACACGAGGGACTCATATAACTAATGATTATGATTTCAAGGATCTGAATTTCATTTTCATGATTTTAGAGACTTAAATGACTAATGATTATACTTGTAGTGAGTAGTTTGATTTATTTATTTATTGCACGCCATTTATGGACTCAATGATCAATATTCAGTTGTTGGATGGATAACGCCGATGGATTCTTTCCCCTAATATCATTAAGGTATTTCCTTACTCATTCAGCAAGAAAGACAAATTATGCAAATTGATGAAGCTCGAGTCTTGTTGAGCAACATTGAGGGTTATAGTAAAGGAAGATGGGATCCTGCAAAGGGAAATAGGAGAAGAAATTCCAATTCTACATGAAGAGGATATGCATTGGCATGGAAAGAACAACATTTGCACCTTTTGTATTTAGGAGTGGAGACACAATTGACATTTGTTACAAAAAAAAAAAATCATGGCTACCCTCCTAACCACTTTCAAACGTTTTAAAAGAATGTTGTTGCCAACAATTGTTGGTTGGAGGATGATATTTAGGATGATGATGCTATGCTTGTCATATAGAAAGCGGAATTGGAAGATGCCTCAAAGTTATCCTTCACACATAACAGTACAGGACCATCTTGGCTATGTTACCAAAGACTTCAACAAACCATGATGCCAACCAAATCATTTCTTCATAGCCCACTAAAAAAATAAGATATTAACATGGAATATTATGCAAATGGTTAAATTATAATTTTAGTTTTTTTTTTATTGTCAAAATATGTTTTAATTTTTATTTTTTAAAAGATTAATTTTGATTTTTGAAGTTTTAAAATTCAAAACAATTATCATTTTTTAATGTTGGGATACAAATTTGATTTTTTATTGATTCAAAATGTGAAACTTGAATTATTGGATTCATCTATATGAAAAAAATGAAATCCAATTAATGTTTATAGAAAAAGGCTCATAAACATGATAAAAATTTTGTGAAAAATGAGTTTACGAATAATTGAAAAACTAAAAAATCTAATATAAAATTTATTTTTAATTGCTTCTGAAGCTCACTTTTTATGTGATTTTTACCATGTTTATGACTCTTCCTTGTACAAATATTAGTTGGGTTCTCCTATATGAATCTAATGAAATAAATTTCACAACTTGAATTAGCCAAAGTTGGATTTGAAATTTTTCCTCCAAAATAAAAAAAAAAAAGAACATTGTTTCGAAAGGACAATATGATAGAGACCTAACCAATAAAGTCAAGGACCCTTTGCATGAAATTGGAAATCCCATGACTAAATTTAAAACCAAAATGATGAAGCAACCTTTGCAAGTCTTAATTGTGGAGATTAAGGAAAGTTTAAAATAAAATGAATCAAAAGTTGCACTAAAATGAGCTTTTGAAATTGAATGCAATGCTTTGGTGTTAGAATGGGAGCTATATTTGTGTAGGAATCCAAACCAATTTCATATTTTAGTAAGAAGCTTAGTAGGACAGAATTAAACTATCCTACCTATGACAAGGAGTTGTTGTATGCTTTGGTGAGAAAATTGCAAATTTGGCATTATTATTTGTGGCCAAGGGAGTTCATAATCCATGTTGACCATCAAAGTTTAAAGTTTTTTAAATCTCAAGGTAAGCTTCAAAAGAATCATGCCAAGTGGTTGGAATTTATAGAGATGCTTCCTTATGTGATCAAGTACGAGAATGGTAAAAAGAATATTATAATTGATGCATTGTCTAAAAGATATGCATTACTTACTTCTTTGTAAACTAAGTTACTTGGTTTTGAGATTATAAAAGACCTATATCACTACTAGAAAAGCATGATTTAGCAATCAAAATTAATGACTAAAATTATTTGGTCGCTAATAACGACCTATTTTGGAACCAAATAGGAGATGGATAACTATTTTGATCTTTCAGACTGAAAGGCCCATTGCTAATTGGTAACTAATTCGGCTAAAAAAACAAAATAAGGAAATATAGACTGATTTAGCGATTGATATATTATTTTTTATTAAAATAAAAAAAAAATTAGTCATCGATTTAGGGATCGACTTTAATTTTTACAATTTTAAAATAAATAAATAGAAAACGGTTTAGCAATTGATTTATTATTTTTAATTTAAAAAACGTAAAATTAGCAACCGATTTAGCAACCAAATATATTTATTTTTTAAATTTAAAAATCAATAGCGACTGATTTTTTAAGTTTAGCAACCGCTTTTGGTGGCCGCTAAATTTAAATTTTTTTGTAGTGTATGTCAATGGTTTTGATTTTGGCTAAGTATGAAATTCTTGTTCTAAACATGCTTTTGGAGACTATTATAGGCATGATGAGTTCTTGTTTAAGAAAAATAAATTATGTTTGCCTATTTGCTCCTTACGTCAAATACTAGTTAGAGAAACTCATGGTGGTGGATTGATGACACATTTTGAAGTACAAAAGACTTTAGAAATTTTAAATAAACATTTTTATTGACCTAACATTAAACATGATGTGCAATCTATTTGTAATAGTGATCGAATTTAGCTACCAAAACTTTAGCAACTGAAATTCATGGTCGCAAAAGTTATCGGTCGCTAATTTCATTGGTAGACAAAAATAATTAACTAATTTTTTGCAACTTCTTGACGATTGACTTGTGACAAAAAGTAATTGGGTTTAGCTATCAAAATACTTCATACGCTAAATTTGAGATATTTGACAAAGAACGACCAAAAGCGGTTTTGTTGCTAACAAATATAAATACATTATAATTTAGTGATCGAAACAAATTTTGTCACTGAAGCGGCTTGGTGTAACTACCAAATTGATTTTCAATCGCTAAAAGATACAAACTATTGACCAAAACAAATTTCATCACTGAAGTTGTTTAGCATAACGACTAAAATTAATTTCGATTGTTAAAAAAATATAAATACAGTACAAGTTAGCGATTGATATAGATTTCGTCGTTGAAGCTATGTACTATAGTGATGGAAAATATCGATCACTAAATGTTTAAAGATATAAACACATACAAATATAATTAAAATGTATAAATTAATAAATTAAAATTTACAAATTTTAGATTATTTAATATTTAATTTGAAATATCTAAATATTAAAATTATTTGATCTAAATATCAAATTATTTTATTTATATTTAATTAATTTCAAATAATAAATAATATGAAATTTAAATTAATATATATAGGTTATGTAATGCAGATGATAAATTATTATTTTGATAACTATAAATTTTTGTGTCAATAAATATTTTTATATAAATAATTATATTATAATTGAAATTTTTAATAATATAGTATTTTTAATATAGTGGTAAGACTAATGTAAAGTCTCAAAAAGTTATTATACCCAAGGATCATCTCACAACACTAGTTCAAGAATTTTGATTAAATCATTTCATTTAACCATTGTAAAAATTTGTGTCATTTGTTAAATCATTGACATTTTGTTACTATTCATTTTAAAACCTTATCACTAACTTTAGTTTATTTAGTTTTAATATTGATAACAAAAGAATTAATATTAGTTATAATAATTAAAGCTATAAAAAATATTTTAAGTTAAAATAATTATATTTTTTAGGTCTCTAATTCATTTATTTATAATTAAAAAATTAAATTAAAATAAACTATGTTAAAGTCTTAAAAGTAATGAAAAGCAAGACGAAAGAAAAATACTGAAACAAACTATACTAAGAATAATTTTTTAATAAAATTATTTAGAATAAATTAATTTAAATATCGTTATCTAAATTATATATTTAAAATATTCTATGTAAATATATTTAAATAACTATAAATTATATATTTAAAATATTATATATAATAAAGTATTTAGAAATTATATGTTTAAAATATTGTATATAAATATATTTGAATAAGAATAAATTATATATCTAGAATATTGTATGTAAATTTATTTAATAACTAAAAGTTATATATATAATATTATATACAATTAAATTATTTATAAATTATATATTTTTAATATTATATATAAATATCTATTGAATAACTGTAAATTATATTTTTAAAATATTGTATGTAAACAAAGCTTTTATAAAATATATATTGAAAATATTGTATATAAATATATTTAAGGAGGAAGGTGGTGCTGTTGCTAAATGGACTATTGAAAATGAGAAGCTCAATGAAGATATTGGACCTCCATATCACTTCTTGGACATTATAAATGCTACTACTAAAGATATTGATATTCATCATATTCCAAAGGCATAGCAACAATATTGCGATATAGAAAATAAGTTTGTGACAAATAAAAAGAATGTAATTTCCCGCACGATGATAAGTGTTCAATTATATCCAAGATGTCAGTGTGAAGTGTGATTTCCAAAGAATAATGAGTTGATTGCTCTAGAGTTTAGAGTGAACAACAAACCAATCTATCATCTATATATGTATTGTTTAGTGTGTTAAATCGAGTGAATAAATGAGTTTATTTAATTACTTCTTTGACTTATCGTTTTCATGTATTAAGTGAATTAATAGTAGCTATCGATAAAATTTTGTAGTGCTTAAATATGTTTTTTATTTTTTAAATTTAAATTATTTTTGTTTTTTCAAATTAAAATTTTTATTTTTTAGTCTTTAATTTCAAAAATTGTTAATTTTACTTCACATAGATGTTATAATATATTTTGTTGACTTTCTATATATTTATATTTATATTTGTATTTACACTTATATTTACATTTATATTTATGTAGTAAATGTGTTATTAACTAGTGTAAATTATACTATTTTATATATTTAATAATAAGTATAAAGTATGCATATTATTTAAAATAATTATAAATATAAGGTACATATAAAATAAATTTCATAATTATTATTATTCTGTTTGGTCTAGTGGTTTACTATCACCTTTTAAATGTATTTTAAAATGAAGGATCATAGGATTAGTCTCAGCTTGCCACTTCTTAATCTATACTTTGAAATCTAATTTGCTCATTTAAAACCTAGAAAGAAAAAGTACAATTAAATTTAATATAAATTTAAACATTTACCAATCAATTTTATCCTTAAAATTAATATTATTAATTAATTTGGTTTCATTTTTATCTAATCAATTAATTTATTCATTAAAATGCAAAAAATTGTTGATTTATCCCTGATGATAAGGATTAAAATGAGTGATACACTACAAAAAATAATCGGTATTTAATGGCAGTTTTTTCCTGATGGTTACATAAAATCACTAGAAATGATAATATTTTCTAGTATGTTTAATAACCTCCTTAAATTTGACACATTTACTGGCGGTATTTTTCTTTAAGATTAAAACCCGTTACAATTATTTATTTTCTAATATATATAAATTGACACAGAAAATTAATGAGAGAACTCCCGTATGAAATATTTAACAACATTTGTTTTGTGTTTTCTCTCTTCCTTACTAAGGTTGTATTTTTTTCATTTCTTCCTCCTCTTGCACCTTTTTGTACCAGAACAATCACACTCTTCATGGTCAACCTCTTATTCGAACCTTTTCTTAGTACGCTCTCTTTTCTCACTCCTTTTCAATCTCTTACAAATCTTTCAATACCATTTTTTTATTTCTTCAATTTCCATCACTCAATTACTCGTTTTCCATTTTCGCTCTCTGTTTCTCTCCAACACTTATTTTCTTCAATTACTAAGGTTTTTCTCATCTCTATGTCGCTTCAGCTCATATATCTCCTTTTTTTTACTATTATTTAAATTTAAATTTCACTTTTTTCTCCTTTTGAAACCCAAAGTTCCTCTAGTATAATTTCCCCAATCTTTTGAAAAATTTCTTTGAACCTTTAAAATTTCACCGATTTTCATTTTTCCTTTTTAGATTCACCATTTGAGTTTGATTTTCATGTGTTTGTAATGATTTTTTGGTTCTTCTAGAAAGATATCTTGTATGTATGTTGGTAACTTGGATTTAGGGATTGATCGAGAGAGACCTCAAAGATAAATTTCCTGTTTTGGAGTTATTAAATAAGAAGTAGCTCTAATATGTTTCTTAATTTTATTTTGGACAATTAAATTTCTCAATTCTCAATTTTACACTAAGGCATTTTTTATTTTTTATTTTTTCTATTTAAGCTTATGTTCATGGCAAGACAGGTAATATAGAATGAAATTTGTTGTTAATTCATTATATTATGTAGTACCTAACTCTTTATGAAGCTGAGACTATTGCTTTGTTCATTTTGATTTGTAAATGATAGATTTGAGATTATTTGTTTGCACAAATTTTAAGAGATTAGGTAGTGACAAGGTTTTATGAGCTTAGGAAGCTACCTAACCTAAACTTAACTTTATTTTGTTTGATAATTTATGTTCTTAGGGATGTTTTGATAAGACTTCAAGAAAATCCTCAGTTAGGTTCTCAAGGATGCCTTAGATTCCACTTGACTAATGACGACGACAACATTATATTAGCAAATTCTTAACTATGAAATTGAAATAATTTGAAAATTGTTAAAAGAAAGCAAAGAAAGAAAGATGGGGTTAGTAAAACTTGTAACGAGAATAATTCTCTCTTCTTTTTATGTATGTTAGTTTTTTGGTCAATCTTTTATTTCTCATGCTTATTTTAAAATGATGTAATGTATCTTTTATTTTCCAATGTTAGCATTGCTTATTTAGCTATTTTATATATCTGTCCATAAGACTGACTTTGGTTATCTTGGATTGGTTAGTTATCAATTTTGAAATTGGTTGGATGGAGGAAATTTTTTTCGTTGGGGGAGATTTTAGTTTAGACTTAGGCCATAGCAAATCTCATGTATGAGCAGTTGTGTGTTGCATATATTTAGGAACTGGTTAATTTGCTAGGAGTTGTTGTTTGCACTAGATGAAATTTAAATATATTTAGTATTCAATTTAATTTCAGGCTTTTGCTTCTGCTTATCCTGCTATTGGGTTTGCTAGGAGCAGACCATATGCCAAATCAATTGTATATCAAGTTGTTTGCCATTATTTGGGGTGCTTTCTTGTAATATTTTTTCCTCAAATTTGTCCCTTATTCCTGCTAATTAATTCATGACTGTCACTACAAAAAATTTAATTTTTAGTGGGGGCTTATTTGTGGAAGTTAATATAAACCGCCACAAAATGATATGATTTCTGACGATTTCTTTAACTACCAAAAAAACACAAAGATAAAACGAAACTTTCGTACTTAAATATACATAGAGTACTTATTTACATCCCGTGTCTCTCTTTCACTCTTCTCCGGAATCTTCACAATACTTTTACCTACTCCTTGCGATTTATCCTCCGATCACTCCGTGTTCTGCATTTAACCTCTGATCACTCCGTACTCTGCATTTAACCTCCGATCACTCCGTGTTCTGCATTTATCCTCCGATTACACATTCCCTCTCTCTCTTCATTTGGTAATCTCTCTTTCTCTCTCTAATCTCCACCTGCAATTACTATATTGTTTTGTTTCTCTGTATTCGAATTGAATGCTGTGCTGTTAGGGTTTAGGATTGAAATGCGAGTGTTTGTTAATATAAATTCGGGGAGTGTAGTGCAACATATAACGAGATCTTGCTATTTAGTTTTATTTTTCCTTTTTCTTGGAATTTTTTGAGGGATTTGGTTGCACTGCTTCAATTTTGCATTGAATATGTTGGATTATAGCTTTTATCCGCGTTGTATTGTGATTTCGGTTCTGTTTTGATCTCTTTAGTATGCAGAGTTTATTTGTCTTGAGTCTCGTGAATTGTGTGTTTAATGATTCCAATTGTGTTTTCTTATTTGTGTCTAGAGAGTTGTGTATGGTGATTTGCAGTGTATCTGGCTGTCATGTATGAAGTGGAAGTGTATTTGGTTTTCATGTATGTAGTGTATATGGATGTCATGTGTAATCCTAGAAATTCTTTTATTTGAAAAAATATCATTGTAATTTGGTGTTTATGTGTTTATACGTGATATATCTAATGATGTTTCAGTTATCATTTTAACTAACTAGAATATTACAGTGTTTATGTGTGAATGTAAAGGAGGCAGAGTGGGCGTTAAATTGGTGAATTTGGGTAAGCAATGTGCAGGTTCTATGAACAAGAAAAGAGAGAATTGATCAAAGCCATTGTAAAGGACAGAATTAATTGTTTACTGTACTATAGATCACCAAAAGAGAAAAGATCGAGAAATTTAGATACATGAATTATGATTGAAGTAACTTGATATGATATTACATAGAAGCTGATTCTTTCTCATCCTCTATGTTTAGATCTTTGTGTGTGAGTGCTGAATAGGTTTTCTTTTGAGAAATGTTCTGGATTTGATGGGACATCATGCAGTTAGATGATGTTTTCTTTTTTTATATTTGAAGGACTAGTTGCTTTAGGTCATATGTTAGCAGAACAATTGAGGACTCTCTGTTATGTGGCTGGAGTATTGCCATTTACCAGACATATAACATAGGCATGCTAGAAGAGGGAAAAAGAAGACAACCTAATGCATGAGGCACCCACCTAATGGGGTTTTGGGGAGGGTAGATGTATGCACCCTTAATATATGAATGTGGAGAGGAAAAAGAGGGATGTAAAGTGGGAAGTGGTCAGAAATCTCACAGGACCAAATTAGAAGTTTAATATGAAAATGCTTGCTGGTTCATCTCTTTGAAAGTAAATAGAGATCAGTGAATCTGGGTATCTTCATACCATGATTGAGTATTTGAGTTACTTATGGCTATAAGAGAAGTTCAACTACAATTTCATTGAAAATGCCGACTTTTCAAAGGTGGTTGATTTCTTGAACATATTTTTTGATAGCTAAATTGCATACTGTTAGGGATGTCTTCTCAATTTTAGGTGATACATTATAAACAGTTGTAGCTGAGAAATGAAAGCAAGAGAAAAGAGGGAAAAAAAATATATTGTCCTGTTATTTTGGTGCATGCTTGTTTTATTATTTAGAAAATGCCATCACCAGAAGTTCAAACTCAAATGGGGACATTTCTTTAGACAAGTACTTCAGCAGATTTTAGACATGGTTTCCAAAGTATCATTTTGTTTTGGAGTTAGATGTTAAAGACCCACACCTTGATGCAGAAGACTTGTTGATTGAAAAGCTAAGGCAAGGACAACACTTTGCATTCCTCAAAGTCAAAGCAAATTGAGGGGGCTTACCCGATGACATATGGGAACTACTTACTGTGTCGTGTGGTAGGATTTGGGATGAAGGATACCTCCCTTAAGCCACCAGATCATAAGATGAGAGCCACTAGATTTTAGAATGTTGAATTACTGGAAAGTGCTGAATGGCAATATGACTCGCATTTGCTTGGATATTAATTTTGCCAAAACAGAGATAATGTAGCTTGCTAAACAACTAAAGTACAAGGTTTTTTTTTGTATGAAAGTTAATTAATGTTAGTCAATTGATGATATACACATTTGTGACAAGAGATGATGAAAAAATGATTTATGGTTATTTTTGTCAATTAGTTCTCCTAATATTACTTCTATTGGTGTCATCAATAGGTCTATCCTTGTCCTAAGGGTTCGTAAGACACAGAGAGGTGGTCAGAAGAACTGGTGGCAAAGAATAGTATGTAGTTCTCCATGATATATTATTTCTTTTGATTTGTTAATATATATTTTTTTCGCAGTATTGTATAACTTTGAAAATTTAGGATTGATTTTTGGGGTATCATGTCTCAAAAAAATTTGTCAGTATATTTTCTTGTTGCATTATATATGCTGATTAATCCCAATAAAGCAATTGCAATAAGACCTGCATTTTAATTTCTTTTACATTTTTGTTGCATATTTGCATTTTGCTGCATTAATACAAGTGAAATAGTTTGATGTTATCCTTATCTTTTCAAATATTATTTCTATTAAACATATGCTGCGTAGGTTTCCTTTCCTCGTTGACGAAAGAAGTGGTATTTCTATGTATGAAAATGGTAAGTCCTCTAATGATCTCTTGAATAGTGCCAATAATATTTATTCTCTTTAATAATTAAAAAAAGCGCTTAAAGTCCTCTAATAATCATTTTTTTATGAAAAAAGAATCTACGTTGGGAACAAGTTTGATATATAAAGGTTTGAATAGAGCATATTTTGTTTAACATATACATGCCTCACAATTTTAATTATTTCTTCTTTAATAATTAGGTTACAAATCCAGACATTACAAATGTAGTACCAAATGAAATAAAACATCTAGCTAGGGGCCCGATGGCAATTGCAAGAAGATATACTGCATATAACATCAATGAGTACAAATTCAGAACCATGGGACGAGATAAAGGTTTAAAAACTCAAAATAATGGAGTTTTTCTAACTTCAAGCACATCATGTGTTGCAAACAAAGTTGATGCAAATTTGAGGCTAGCAGATTTACCATATTATGGGAAATTGGAAGATATAATTGAGCTTAACTATTATGGTTTTCTTAAAGTTATTCTCTTTAGGTGCAAGTGGGCAGATACTACACGTCCTAGAGGATTTAGAAAGGATGCTTGGCAATTTACTTTAGTGAACTTTTCTCATTGTATTCACAGAAGTGAACGTGAAGAAGATGACCCCTATATTGAAGCTTCATAAGCACAAATGGTATATTATGTTGATGATGAAGTAAATAAAGGTTGGAGTGTTGTTGTCCACATGATGCCAAGGGATTTATATGATATAGGAGAAGTTGGAGAAGATATTACATTTGAAAGTGAGCCATACCATGAGCAAGACTTAAGCAATTTATTTACAAATGAAACAGAAACAATAACCTTGACAAGGAATGATGTAGATGATGAGTTTGTTACTATAAGTCATGTTGAAAATCAACTTCAAGGAGATGCAAATATGTTTGAATAATTAAGAGAAATATCATTAATTAATTTATTTCATGGTAAGATATTATTCACTTTATATTTATTATTTATAAAGATGATTATGTCTTTCTATTTCTTCAAGTCAATAATTGATAAATGTTATTTACTTTGTTGTTACAATTTTTACTTACTATTGATTTTTTTTTAGTTTTGCTTTAAACTTTGTTGTTGTTTATATTCTAATTTCTCTTGTTAATCTTCAATTGCAGTTGTTTGGTGGTGCACTTAACAAAGTCATCATTGGTTGAATATCACTTTCTTACTCTAGTTCAAGTAGTCATGCCTCCTAAAGCCAAACGTTTAAAAACCTTCATTCCTCCTTTGGTTCCTAACCAACAACCACATATTCCTCCTATGGCTCCTACTCAACAACCACATATTCCTCCCAAGACTTCTATTCCACAACTACATATTCCTTCTAAGGCTCCTACTCAAGAGCCATATATTCCACTTATGGCTCCTACTCAACAGCCACATATTCCTCCTAAGGCTCCTACTCAACAATCAGATATTCCTCTCATGGCTTCTACTCAACAACCACACGTAGGACGTGAGTCTAGTAGAGTATGGACTGTAGAAGCCAAATTCCTAAAAAGACTCATATTCTTGAACTTGTTGGTGCTTTCTTTTAATTAAATGAGTGTTTCAATGTAATAATCCTTTGTACATATGATTGCATCCAGTGTTTGGATTGTCATGCTATTTCAATAACAACTTTGTTATTTACAAAGACACATTGATAGGAATTTTATAGGGATGATATACCAAAGTCATAATTAACCTTGGAAACAATTTCGTGATCTAGTATTTTGGTATAAAATCTTAACATAATGTCTCTAGAAAGGTTCAGTAAGAGAAGTCTAGTAGACATGACAAAATCCCAAGTTTTACCTTCTAAAGTACATAAACAAGCATGATTTTGAGTTAGAAAGCTAATACTTTGAAACTGTAGGCAAACCCTGTATTCTAAGATCAAATCACACCTAAATTAGTGAGCATAACCTACCAAAATTAAAACAAATTGTAAATAGCAAAACTGCAAAGTGTAGGTACCAAAACTAAGAAAAATGTTTTTTAGCAACTGAAATTAGCAACTGTAATTAGCGACCGATTTCCACGGTTGCTAAATAGACACGGAATTAGCGACCGGAAAGGTTTTTTTTCAAAAACAAAAATTAACGACTGATTAAGCGACCGAAAAAATATTTAAAAACAATATATATATATATATATATTAGCGATGGAAATAGCAACCGAATTTTAGAAAAGTAAAAAAATTAAAAAATACATTAGCGACCAAATTTCTTAAAAAATTAAAAAATACATTAGCGACCAAATTTCTTAAAAAATAAAAAAGAATTTATTAGCGACGGAATTAGCGATCGAACGTTTTAAAAATTTAAAAATAAAAAAACATTAGAGTCCGATTTAGCGACAGATAATAAAAATATAATAATAACAAAATATTAATTAGTGACGGAATTAGCGACCGAACTTTAAAAAAATAAAAATAAAAAAATACATTAGCGACCGATTTAGCGACCGAAATTAGACAAACAAAAAAAATAAATAAATATTTATTAGTCACGGAATTAGCGACCAAAATTAAAAAAATAAAAAAATAAATTAAAGACCTATGTTTAAAAATAAAAATAAGTAAAAAATATTTATTACCCACAGAATTAGCGACGGAATTTGTAAAATTAAAAAAACAAAAAAAATAAATTGAGCGATCGATTTTAAAAAAATAAAAAAATAAAAATATATATTAGCGACCAAATTAGCGACCGAAAATTAAACGAAAAAAGAAAAAACTTAACAATCGATTTAGCGACCGATTTTCAAAATTTCGAAATTTTTTCCCTCCTATTTTTCCCTCTCTTTTTTCCTTCTCCATCCCTTATTTAAACACTCCTCCTCTCCTTTCCATTACTCCCTCCACCACCGCCACCGTCGCCGCCACCGCCGTTGCCACTCCCGTCGCTTCCTATCCCTTCCTTTCTCTACTCCTATTCTCCACCCTCCTCTCTTCTTCCACAACCAACACCACCACCTTCTTTCCACTACTCTCTTTCCTCCCTTTCCTCTCCTTTCTCCCACTCTTATTCCTCCTCCCTCCACCCTTCCCTAACCACCAACAATCAACCACCACCACCACCACCTTCCTTCCATTCTTTTCTCTCCTCCCTTCCCTCCCTTTTGTCTCCCTTCTCCCTCTCTCTTTCCCACCAACAATATACCTCCACCATCTAACTATTTAAAAAAAAAAACAATAGCGACCGATTTAGCGACCGAATTATTTAAAATAAAAAATCACATAGCCACCAAATTAGCAACCGAATTATTTAAAAAAAAATAGCGACCGAATTAGCGACAGATTTTTTAATATATAAATAATTAAAAATAAAAAAGACACGGGATTATTTTAATAATATAAAATAGCCACCGATTTAGCGACCGAATTTTAAATATAGTTAGCGACCGATTGTGTTTCGGTCGCAAAATGTTAAGCAAGTTGGCTTTTCGCAACGGAATAGAATCGGTCTCTAATTCCGTCGCTAAACCATTTTGCGAAACTTTAGCGACTAATATATTCGGTCGCTAAAAATGAAATTTTTTTGTAGTGTATGATTCAAAATTATAGAAAGGGCGAACTTTGTAACTGCATAAATCCATGTACAGGAATTATTTTAAAATAGGACTTTTCATATAGTTTTGTATTGTCAAAGTCTAACTTTCGAACTTTTTAGATAAATCTGGACCCCTTAGTTCATTTTAACAAAAGAACACACTTATTTTGAAGTATAATGACCCAAATTTTAGTCCACAATGAATTTTTGAGTGGGGACTAGTTCCTACACTCTTATTTCACTCATATAAATCTTTTTTGGGGTCTCACATTATTTCTCCAAAGAAACCATGAATCCACGCTTGAAAACCCTTTTTTATAGCCATTTTGAGCTTAAAACTGACCTGAAACTTGCAAAGTGTGCCATTTTCAAATTGTTTTGAGTTTTTTGAGTTAATCCAAAACCTAAAACTTAGTTTTGAAATACTTTAAATATGTTTTAAATACCCACATACTTTAGAGGTTTGTAGTTCAATCCACCTAGAAAAAACTATTTTCTAGAACTACTGCATTTAGCAAACTTCTGACATATGCCATTTCTAAACCACTTGAGATTTTTTAGTCAAACCAAAGTCCTCAAATCTATTTTAATGCATAAAAATTCTGTTTTTAAGTCCCATCTGAGTTTGAGTTTTGTAGCTCAAATGGCATAGAAAAGCACTTTATAAAAGTCTTTCGATTTGCCAACCTCCTATGCACATATCTTTCAAATCGTATAAGCTTTTGGGATGAAACTAAAGCCCACAATCCTATTTTTATAAATACTAAATATGTTTTGAGGTTTCCTAATAAAGAAAGCCATGTTTGACAATTTGGCTTCTCAATTCCATTTAAAGAATATGTGCCTAATTAAAATTATAGTCTTTTAGTATATATTTTAACATTCGACTGTATCTACTCTCCTACTAGCCTACAACAACTTCACCTAGAAAAGAATGTCATGTATAGACTTATACTTCCACACATTGGCAACCTTGTGAACCTAACTTTCTTGAAGTTATCTAGTAACCTAATAAATGGATCAATCCCTCCCAACCTCTACCATGTGAATAGGCTAGAAAGAATTTTTTTGTCAAATAATTCACTTTCTGGTGAGATTCCTTCAACCCTTGGTGAAATCCAGCATTTGGGACTTCTAGACCTATCAAGAAACAACATTTTTGGTTCAATACCAGATAGTTTTGCAAACCTCTCATAGTTAAGAATGCTTTTTACTTTATGAAAACTAACTTTTGGAACAATCCCACCAAGTCTTGGAAAATGTGTCAATTTGGAGATTTTAGACTTATCTCACAACAAGATAACTAGCTTGATTCCTTTAGAAATTGTAGCCTTGAGTAGCTTGAAACTACACTTGAATTTATCAAACAATAACTTACATGGATCTTTATCATTAGAACTCAGCAAAATGGAGATGGTGTTGGTTATTGATGTATCCATGAATAACCTCTCTAGCAACATCTCTCCACAACTAGAAAGTTGCACAACATTGGAGTACCACAACCTCTTTAGCAATTCCTTTGAAGGCCCGCTCCCTTATTCATTAGGCCAATTGCTCTATATTAGATCACTTGATGTGTCCTCAAACCAATTGACAGGAGCAATACCAAAGTCCATGCAGTTGTCTTCCTCTCTGAAGGAACCTAATTTCTCTTTCAACAAATTCTCAAGGAATGTCTCAAACAAGGGAGCATTTCCAAATCTTCCCATAGACTCTCTCCTAGGAAATAGTGGTCTCTGTGGCCCATTTAAAGGCATGCAACAATGTCACAAGAAACGTAGTTATCATTTAGTGTTCTTGTTGATTCCCATGTTTCTATTTGGCACCCCTCTCCTATGCATGTGTTTTAGGTACTCCATGTTAATCAAGTCAAAAGTGAGAAAGCAATTTGCAATTGTTAGAAGAGGTGATTTGGAGGATGTAGAAGAAGGAACAAAAGAGGTCAAGTACCCAAGAAATTCATATAGACAACTTAGAGAAGCCACTAGAGGCTTCAGTTCTTCAAGCTGAATTGGTTTAGGCCAGTTTGGAAAGGTATACAAAGGAATGCTCCAAGATAATACAAGAGTAGTTGTGAAGGTGTTGGATACAACAAATGGTGAGATTTCAAGGAGCTCAGAAGGGAATGTCAAATCCTGAAACAGATAAGGCATAAAAATTTAATAAGGATAATCATAATTTGTAGTAGACCAGAATTAATGCCCTTGTTTTTCACTTGATGCCAAATGGTAGCCTTAAGAGGAACCTATATCCAAGTCATGACTTAAGCCAGAGATTAGATATGGTTCAATTATTAAGAATCTATAATGATGTGGTTGAGGGAATGTCTTATCTGCACCATTACTCTCCAATGAAAGTAGTGCATTGTGATCTTAAGCTAAGCAATATACTCCTTGATGAAGATATGACAGCTTTGGTTACTGATTTTAGAATTGCAAGGCTTCTACAAAGTGATGAGAATACATCCACCACTAACTTAGCATCTTTCAGTTCAACACATGGTTTGTTTTATAGCTTAGTTGGTTATATAGATCCTAGTATGTACTGTGTGAACTGTGATCCAACATTTTGCTATACTATGGCAATGACAGTTAGTACTGATTTTTGCATTTCAGGGAGCATTTAGGACCAAAAAAGAAGAATAAAAATTCATTTTATGGTTGTTTTTAACTGCCAAAATATGTTAACTATGTATTTATTGGTGGTTTTTAACTGCCACTAAATTATAAATGAAGAATAAAAGTGCATTTTGTGGTGGTTTTTAACTATCAAAATATGTTAAGTGTAAAAAGAATCAAAATGCATTTATTGGCGATTTTAAACCCTAATAAATATTTTTCATTTCCTAGCGAAAAAACCAACGGTTAGATAAAAATCGCCAAAAAACCATTTTTGGTGTATGTGATACTGGCGGTTATTTTAAATTCCATAAATTATAATTTTAACTGCCACAAATAACATGTTTTTTGGTTGTGATAGTTGCTAAATTTAGGAATGAAATTGATGAGCCTTAACACGAGGGACAAAAATAAGTAATGACTATTAATTTCAAGGATCTAAATTTCATTTTCATGATTTTAGAGACTTAAAGGACTAATGATAATAATTGTAGTGAGTAGTTTGATTTATTTATTTTTTGCATGCCATTTATGTACTCAGTGATCAATATTCAGTTGTTTGATCTTAGATAATGCCTATGGATTCTTTCCCGCAATATCAATAAGGTATTTCCTTACTCATTTAGCAAGAAAGACAAATGATGCAAATTAATGAAGCTCGATTCTTGTTGTGAAACATTGAGGGTTATAGTAAGGAAAGATGAGTGTCAACTTTGAGAGAATTAGGCTCAAAATCATGTGTCCTCTGTTGTTGGAGAGTTCTCATATAAATAACATTTAATTATAAGATATCAAGTTGATTTTCAGCCACTAAAATAGCTAAATTGTCAATCCACTAAATTAGCTAAACTGTCATATTTACATTTACGTGACAATTAATTATAATTAAGAGAATAATAATTACAAGATATCAAGCTAATTTTCAACCCACTAAATTAGGTAAATTGTCAACCCACTAAATTAGCTAAATTGTCATATATACATTTATGCGACAGTTAGTCCTAATTAAGAGAATAATAATCACAAACAAGTGTAATTCTGTTGACATTCCCCCTCAAATTGATGCTAGTAAATCGATAAGCATCAATTTGCCAAGTAGAAAATTTTGTCACTGACGTGTCAAACTTTTAGTGAAAATATCAATTGTTTGAACAAATGTTGAGAGATGGGATAGACTAGTGACTCTATGATCATACACTTCTCGGCTCAAGTGATGGTCAACTTCAATGTGTTTTCTTTGTTCATGGTAAATTGGATTTGGGAAAGTGTTGTGGAGATTGCATGAACTTGCTAATAGTGTGTACAACAAAAGAAATATTTGGGCAAGTGGTAGTTACATAAATGAGACTACTAACTAGCTTGTGATATAAAGTAGGATCATTAAGAATGTGTTACCATCCTCTCATCTATATTTAATATTAACTTTAAGGAGAATGTCAACATGGGTGGAATTTGAGTCTAGCTAGCTGGACCAAATCTTGAATGTACATTTTCTTATTTAAAAAAATGCCTTTAGGATGATAGTGCACCTCTAAACCTAAGAAATAAGTTAGATGACCTAACTCTTTCATGTGAAAAGTGGAATGCAACATGTGTTTGATTCTAGAAATTGCCTCTTGATTAGAACCAATCACCACCATGTCATTGATGAGTCACAGTTTATACATCTTTTAGGCACCTAAGAAGGAGGTTTGCAAGACTATTCTGTGCTTAAGAATGAACTGTTAGCTAAGATTCATTTTATGAGCTCAAATATATAGAAAATACAAATTTGTGCTAATTCAGATTTCTTAGCTAATAAAAGTAATTCTTCTTCTTTTGCAGGTCAAGCCGAAGTTGACCAAAGTCAACAAGGGAGTTCTACGAGATGAAGTCGTCCCGCTGGACCGACTCCAAATCGTCTCGGCAATCCTTGACTTGTAGCCCAGCAGACCCAGCGAAAAGTGGCCCAAGTACATTGACCACATCAGCTATCCAACTTGGAGGCCACCTCAGCGTTAGCTCAGCTGCCATGTCACTCTAGGAAATCTGCCATGTCGGGGATAGAAGATTCGCATAGGGGTAGAATAGGATCTTTCACAATGTAATTCTGTTAGGATTCGCTAGGATTAGCATATCACAGCTCGTGTATATATAGGAAGAGCTGTGCACTTTTACACGTTCTGTTTTGGGGAATTCACCCTAATACACCTCATTTTACTCCATCTCTTAGCCCTCATCCTTTCATTCTGGTGGTGCGGTGCTGCATTGGCGTTTCTCGCTCGAGGAAATGCAGGTCTGAGACTGGGAAGCCGAAGTCTGCCCAGGGAGGGACCGTCGGACTCACCGACGGTGGTGGAGCTGATCCTGGCTCGAGGCTAACTGAGGTGAACCACCACCATCAACCATGGCGATCGTCGTGGAAGATGGATCCACCTGAATTCGGACCACTGTATTTGTATTCTGATTCTGTTAATCGATTTCATTCTGCATTTCATATCTCTGTTCTCTTCCTCTTCTTTAATTCACGAATTGAATCGCGATTGCATTTGAGGCGTGAACAATGTTAAGCTAAGCCGATTGGAACTGGTTTAACTAATATAGTAGGTAACCATTTAACGATTGTTAATAGGGAACCTAAAATCAACTCTAGAACTTAATCCCTGTCAACCGATGAGGTAGCGATTGCATAAATCCTCGGTATGGCAATGGACGAATATTTGGCGATCGTCATAAGACTACCCAAGGCTTATATGGACTGAGAATTGGAGTGTGGAATCTGGACTGGACTTGGACTAATGGAACTGAACATGAACACAGTTATATAATACTAATAGATAATTAGTAACAGTAGTATACATTTACTGCATTCATAGTCTTAGTTTATTTTCTACATTACTCGCATCCCAACTCCCCCATTTACTGCTTTCTTTACTGTTTTCTGGTTGAGACAGAGGTAATCCGCCTCTGTAGCGTCTGTCTGTACTCAGCCGAGACCAGGCCGGATAGTCTTAGCCGAGACCATCTCTTGAGACCGTCTCTGCTCGTCTACGCCAAGCACGACTCGGCTACAACCGAGGAGAGTCAACACTTCACATCTCAGATTTTGCATTGTTTAACTTGACACTAAATCACAATTGAGCACACTGTGTCCTTGAGAAAAATGACCTAGGGTTGACTATACTATAGTTAGCTTTAGTATTTGATAAGTGCGTTGAAACGACTATAAACGAGACATCATCAGTCATCCACATAAACAAGAAGCACCACGATACCTTTAGGAGTCTTTTGGAGGAAAATAGATAAATCATACTAACTTTGAGTAATGACAAACCAAGTATTATGGAGCAAAACTTTTCAAACCATACTCTTGGGACTTGTTTCAATCCATATAAAGATCGTTTTAGTTTGCAAATAGTATTAGGGGAAAGTGGGTGCATACCATGGGAAAGTTTGATATAATCTTCCTCCATGAGGCCACGGTGGAGGAATACATTTTTGACATTCATTTGAAGTAGTGGCCAAGATTGTGATGCAGCCAAAGCAAGAATAATGTGCATAATGGTCATCTTGGCAATTGGAACAAAAGTCTCATCATAGTCTAGTCCATATTCTTTCTTATTTCCAAGCACAACCAGCCGAGCCTTGTAACATTCTATGGATCCATTAGAATAGAGCTTTATAGAGAACACAAAATTGTTGTCTAAAGGTTTAACAAATGGAGGGCATGACACTATACCCCATTCTGATTTTCATCTAATGCAAGAAGCTCAGTTTCAGTAGCTTTATGTCAACTTTCATTCTCCATGGCCTATTTATAAGAAGAAGGAATGGGAATAGATGACAATGTTGCTATGAAGGAACTTATGTACCTTTTTGGAGGCTTATGAATTCATGAACTACAACGTAGAGTAGCTAATTTAGGTTCTTGTACTGAGCAATAGCCAAGGAATTATCTTGAGGGGGCCTTGTTGAAGAGTCAGAAAACAATGGCAAAATAGAAATTGGAGAATGGAGAGAGTCATACTATGTTGCAACAAAAAATTTCTTGGAAGATAACATTTCTAGAGACTCGTATCCAACGAAGGTTAGGATCATAACATAGAAAGTCCTTTTGACGAGGAGAATAACAAAGAAAAGCACATTTAACAAATTGTACATTGAGCTTTGTATGTTCTTGTGGAGGAAGATGGACATAACACATACAACCAAAGATACAAAGAGTAGAGTAATAAGGTGGGTGACCAAATAACTGAGTGAAGGAGATTCATTACCTAATGATGGAGATGAGAATCAATTAATAAGATGAACTATAGTGGAAAGGGCTTCACACAAAAAATGTGATGGCACATGAGACTCCAACAATAAGGTGTAGACAACATCAAGCAAATGACGATTTTTTCGTTCAGCTACCTCATTTTATTGTGGGGTTGATAGGCATGACCTTTGAGATATAATGTCATTGGATTGCTATAATTCCTTAAATAAGTGTGATGTGTATCCCCCCTTCATTATCAAAGCAATTTTTTTTATTTTGGAAGAGAATTGAGTTTGAACATAAGAATGAAAGAATTTGAAAGTGGAAAACACTTCATCTTTTGAGTGCATAAAATAAACCCAAGTGAAACAACTATAATCATAAATGAAAGTAACAAAATATTTGTAATTGGCATGAGATATAATTAATGCCACCCCCTAAACATCACTATGGATGATATCAAAAGGTTGTGTTACACTCAGATGATGAGTTAGGAATGGTAGAATTTTACTTTTTCCAAGCTTACAAGAAATGCAATCAAAATGAACAACATTAATGTGTTTATTTCCAAGAAAATCAGCATATCATGAATTACATTTGAGTTTGGATGTCCATGATACTTATGCCACACTTGGTAATCAACAATAGCAGAATTACAAGAAACTAAAGGCAAATAAAGATTTGGAGACAACGAGAAATGGATAGAAAAAGACATCCAAGTTTAGGCTCCATCGCAATTATCTTCCTCTAGAGTTGATCCTGCATAAGACAGCCAAACTATGAGAATTGGAGTCGACAATCATTGTCAACTAATTGACCAACATAAATGAGATTACTCATGAGACCAAGATAGATAAAAACATTTGTTATAGATGAAGAAATATCACTAATTGTAGTGGTAGGAATTTGATTCCCATTAGTAGTATGGATCTTGAGATTTCTAGAATATTTTTTTATATTAGTAAGTAATTAAGCATTGCTAGTCATCTAGTTGGAAGCTCCAAAATCAAAGTACCAAGTTGAAGAGGATTTACTTGAGAATCCCAAAGTAGAGAATGCTAAAATTATCATTTATTGAACAATTTCAAGGGTTAAAGTTGGAACATTAGTAGGAGTATTTTGTTGGACATGTGCTAGATTGGGAAAACTACTAGGAATAGAAGAATCAACTGAGGTTATAAAAGTTGTTGCAGTTTACCTTGGTGGCCTTGTTGGGCATTCCTTGATAATATGTCCATCCTTTTTGCAGTAGTTGCAAAAGTTTTGAACAGCTTGAAGCATAGTGTCTAAATTGCTTATAACATAACCATTGATTAACACTTAAGTCATGGTGTCTTGACTTTCCTTGTGCTACATATGCCACAGGAACAGTGGATGATTTCTGCTCTTCAATGAGCAATTGTGTAAGAAGGTGTTGTTCTTCATGTAATAAATCATCGAGACATGCACCCAATGATGATACCTGGTCTTTATGCATGATATTGGACCAGATACTTTCAAAATTAGATCTCAACTTCATAAGAAATTGGTCTCATTTAGTATTTTCATAAACTATTTGTATTGAACTTAGACCTTTACAAGACAAACCTGCGTAAATTATATCAGCATTTTAGCCTAAGGATTCATGAATTGGGAGTAGAAATCAGAGATGGAGAGACTATCCTATTAAAAGGTAGTAATGTCGTACTCAAGCTAGAATAGTCGAGCTACACTATTTTGGCTATAAACTATATTCATGTAAGCCCACATTGTTGCGATAGTTTGGTAAGGTCAAAGATTTAGGACAATGGTGGGATCAACAAAACATAGAAATTGGGCTATGACTTGTGTATCTTTGACTTCCCATTTGGCATGGGCATCGTTGTCTTCATCTTTGTAAGGGGCAAGAGTGTTTCCATCAACATAACCCCACAAATCTTTTCTTTTGACAAATATCTAGAATTAGAATGACCAAGCTAAGTAGTTTTTTCCATTAAGGTGAACAAATAAGACATCATATTTTTCATCCCCTTAAATTAGCTAAATTGTCAACCCACTAAATTAGCTAAATTGCTATATATACATTTACATGACAGTTAATCCTAATTCCAATTCTACATGGAAAGAACAACAAGATTTTCACCTTTTGTAATAGGAGTGGAGACATAATTAACATTTGTTACAAAAAACCATAACTACCCTCCTAACCACTTTCAAAAGTTTCAAAAGCATGTTGTTACCAACAATTGTTGGTTGGAAGATTATATTTAGGATGATGATACTATGCTTCTAATATAGAAAGTGGAATTGGAAGATGTCTCAAAGTTGTCCTTCACACAGAACAACATAAGGCCATCTTAGCCATCTTACCAAAGACTTCAACAAGCCATGATGCCAACCACATCATTTCTTCATAGCCCACTGAAAAATAAGATATTACACGGAATATTACGTAGATAGATAAATTATAATTTTGGTTTTTTTTCTTATTGCCAAAATTTGTTTTAATTATTTATTTTTTAAAACATTAATTTTGATTCTTTAACTCTTAAATTTTAAAACAATTATCATTTCAATGTTTGGAAACAATTTTGAGTTTTTTTATTGATTCAAAATATAAAACTTGCATTATTGGATTCATCAATATGAAAACTATGAAATCCAATTAATTTTTACACAAAAATGCTCATAAACATGATGATAATTGTGTTAAAAGTGAGTATACGAACAACTGGAAAACTAAAAATATAATATCAAATTCTTTTTCAGCTAACTTTTTATGCAATTTTTACCATGTTTATGAATCTTATGCAAATATTAGTTTGATTCTCCCAAATGAATCTAATGAAATAAATTTCACGACTTGAATTAGTCATAGTTGGATTCAAAATTGCACCCGTAAAATAAAAAAACATGATCATTGTTTTGAAAGGACAATATGATAGAGATCTAACCAACAAAGTGAAAAACCCTTTGTGTGACATTGAAGGTCCCATGACTAGGTTCAAAAGTAAAAGAATACAGTAATCGTTGCAAGTCCTAATTGTAGAGATTAAGGAAAGTTCATACCAAAGTGAATTAAAGGTTGCACCAAAATGGGCAACTTTATTACAAGTTGATTATGATTGAAGCCCAACTTGAAGAATACATGAAAAGCCCAAAGTCATCTTCATGTAATTTAGGCTAAATAGTTAATTGTTTCTTATTGTATAGCACCATTCTCAAATGTTTTTACTTAAGATCTCTTAAGATAAAGTTGAGTGGTAGAAGGCAAGAGTGGTAGGACCATCAAAGAAAAAAAAACCAAATTGAGTGAAAACATAAGTAATTACCTAGAAAAGTAATTACATAAAAATTTGAGTGTCAACATATAATAAAGTATTTGTGTAAGGATTTTCTTTTCTAACTTGATTTTTATTTTAATCAGGAATGGAGAAGGAGAAAAAAAGGAGGTTGATATCAAATTATTCATTAAGGCTGTTCAAGAACAATTCAAGGCTATAAATGCAAGATTGGATGATTTACAATCTACAACCAAGTATAAGAGCCCTACTAGTCAAAACAATGATGAGGAAGAAGAAAGGGAGTATTCATATGGAAGAAATAATAAAAAATGAAAGGAGAAGAGGTGAACCAAGACGTGACAATTACTTGAGAAATATTAAGATGACAATCCTTGCATTCTAGGGAAAGAATGATCTTGAATTGTACTTGAAGTGGGAGAGAAAAGTTGAACACATGTTTGACTATCATAATTACTCGGATGAGAAAAATGTAAAATTAGCAGTTGTTGAATTTATTGATTATGCTAGTATTTGGTGGGATCAATCTATCATGAGAAGGAGATTTGTACCAAGTCATTACCATAGGGACTTGCACATAAAATTACAAATTTTAACACAAGGTTTTATGAATGTGGAGGATTACTATAAGGATATGGAAATAGACATGATTTGAGCCAATGTGGAGGAAGACTATAAGGGAACTATGGTTAGATTCATTGGAGGCTTCAATGAAGAGATAGCTAATGTGGTGGAGTTGCAACATTATATGGAGATAGAGGATTTGTTGCATGAAGCAATTCAAGTGGAGAGGAAATTGAAGTCTAAAGGAACTTCCAAATTTGCTTCATCTTTTAGCTCTTCATAGAGATCAAATTGGAAGAAAAATAAAGCTGTTACAAATCCTAAAGGAGATGTGAAGGCCAAATATTCAAATGCCCCTCCTAAAGGTAAAATTAACATTAATACATCCTATAGATCACATGATATCAAGTGTTTCAGGTGTCAAGGAGTTAGACATATTTCTTCCTAATGTCCAAATAAAAGAGCAATGATTATGATGCATAATGGAGACATAGAGAGTGCGAGCTCAAGTGATGATGAAATGCCACTATTGGAGGATTGTAGTGATGTTGACGTTGCTGAACCTATATATGGAGTTGTATTTGTTACTAGGCGTGCTCTTAGCATAGAGCCTAAGGAAGATAGTGCTGTCGAGCAACGTGAGCATATTTTTCATACTAGGTTCCACATAAGTGATAAGGCATGTGGCATGATTATTGACAGTGGAAGTTATATTAATGTTGTTAGCACCTTATTGGTTGAGAAATTGAACTTACCAACGAAAAAACATCTTAATCCATATAGACTTCAGTGACTGAATGATTATGGAGATATAAGGGTGACTAAACAAGTTTTGGTGTCATTTTCCATTGGCATATACAAAGATAGGGTTCTTTGTGAAGTTGCACCTATGCATGCAAGGCATCTACTTCTGGGTGTCCTTGGCAATTTGAAATAAAAGTCACTTATGATGGGTACAAATATAGGTATACCCTTGCCATGAATAAACACACCATCATCTTAACATCTCTCAAACCGATTGATGCATATGTTGATCAAATTAGAATTGTAAGAGAGTAAGTTAAGAGAAGAGCAATTGAGCATTCAAGAAAAAGAAAGAAAAAATAGGATAAATGAAAATAAGCAAAAGAAAGAAAAGCATAAAGATGAGTGCAGTGAAGAGAAAAATAAGAAAATGGGTGCATATAGAACAAATCTTGAGGAAACAAAGGAAATTCAAAAGCAAGTGAATGAGTTGCTGCAAAAGGGCTTTGTGAGGGAGAGTCTTAGTCCATGTTCTATTCCTATGATAGTGGTTCCAAATAAAAATGGAACATGGCAAATGTGTATTGACAATTTGGCAATCAATAAAATCATTGTAAAGTATAGATATCCTATTCCTAGGTTAAATGATATGATTGATGAATTGTATGGTTCTTGTGTGTTTTGTAAAATTGATTTGAAGCGTAGATACAATCAAATTCGTATAAAAGAATGTGATGAATGGAAAATAACTTTTAAGACAAAATATGGTTTATATGAATGGTTAGTGATGCCATTTGGCTTAACTAAGGCTCCCAACACCTTTATGTGGTTAACAAACCATGTTTTGCATTCTTTCATTTGAAAAAAATTAGTAGACTATTTTGATGATATTTTGATTTATAGCAAGACTTTAGATGAACATTTTGAACATTTTCATGTTGTTCTTAATGTCTTGAGAGAAAATAAATTGTATGGAAATCTAAAAAAGTGTTCATTTTTCCTTGAATCTATTATGGTTTTTGAGTTTTGTTGTAAGCTCAAAAGAAATAAGTGTGGATGAAAAAAAAGTAAATGCAATTAGAGAACGGCCTACACCTAAGAATGCAACCGAGGTAAGAAGTTTTCATGGTCTAGCAAGTTTTTATAGGTTTGTGAAGAACTTTAGTTTTATTGTTACACCTTTAAATGAACTTGTTAAAAAGAATGTTGTGTTCAAGTGGGATGGTATACATGAGAAAGCTTTTAATTTGTTGAAAGACAAGCTGATCAATGCACCTTTGCTTTGTTTTCTTAATTTTGATAAAACTTTTAAGATTGAATGTGATGCTTCTAGTGTTGGAATATGAGTTGTATTGATGCAGGAATCCAAACGAATTGCATATTTTAGTGAGAAGCTTAGTAGGACAGCATTGAACTATCTTACCTATGACAAAGAGTTGTAAGCTTTGGTGAGAACATTACAAATTTGGCAGCACTATTTGTGGCCAAAACAGTTCATAATTCATTCTAACCATCAAAGTTTGAAGTTTCTTAAATCTTAAGGTAAGCTTCAAAAGAGACATGCCAAGTGGCTAGAATTCATAGAGATGTTTCCTTATGTGATCAAGTATAGGAATGGTATGGAGAACATTGTGGTTGATGCATTGTCTAGAAAATATGCATTGCTTACTTCTTTGAAAACTAAGTTACATGGTTTTGAGATTATAAAGGACTTATATATCAATAATTCTGATTTTGGCTAAGTATTATATTCTTGTTCTAAACATGCTTTTGAAGTCTATTATAGGCATGATGGATTATTGTTTAACAAAAATAAATTGTGTGTGCCTATTTGCTCCTTGCCTGAAATGCTAGTTAGAGAAACTCATGCTGGTGGATTGATGGAACATTTTAGAGTAAAAAAGGCTTTAGAAATTCTGAATGAGCATTTTTATTAGCATAACATGAAATATGATATGCAATTTGCTTGTACCAACGATCAAATTTAGTTACCAAAATTTTTCGGTCTTTAATAGTGACTGCCTTAGCCACCAATCACTTGTTGGTTGCTAGATGTAGGAAGCGGCCACTTTGACAACTAAAATTCGTGGTTGCGAAAGTCATTGGTCGCTAATTGTATCACTGTACAAAAATAATAATTAAATAATTTTTTGTGAGTACTTTGTGATCGAATTGTGACCAAAAAATGGTTAGGTTTAACAATCAAAATAATTCAATTGCTAAACTTAGAAGATATTTAACAAATAACAATTGAATGTGGTTCCATCACTAAAAGATATAAATATAATACAATTTAACAACCGAAACAAAATTCCATTGCTAAAGCTACTTGGTGTAGCAACCGGAAATTTCGATCACTAAATGCTTAAAAAAATAAATACATATAAATATAATTAATAAGTATAAATTAATAAATTAAAAGAAATTAAAATTTACAAATTTTATATGATTTAATAATTAATTTAAAATATCTAAAAATAAAAATTATTTCATGTAAATATCAAAAATATTTTATTTATATTTAATTAATTTCAAAGAATAATTAATATGACAATGTAAGTTAACATATATAGGTTATGTAATGCACATGATAAATTATTATTTTGATAAATTTTTCTATAAATAAATAATTATATTATAATTGAAATTGTTAATAATCTAGTATTTTTAATATAGTAGTAAGACTAATATAAAGACCCAAAAAGCTATTACATCTAAGGATCATCTAAGTTGAAGAATTTTGAAAATTAGGTCTTCAAAATTTAGGAATCTAAATTGAAAGAAGAAATGAAATATGTGAAGGAGAAAGAGATGAATTTTTTGCCACTAATTCATTGGAATTAGATAAGAGTGAGATTTCCCACAAGCATCTTGGAAGCTTGATGAGAATAGGATTTTTGCTCAAGAACAAGAGAAGAGAGAAAGTCTCTCAAAAGTTTAATGCACATTTTATACCAATCAAAAAGTTATTAAGATAATTACAATAAGATGCTATATAGGTGTGCACTAATCATGTTTAATAGCCTTAATCTAATTCTAAACTAACATAAGAAGCCTAAGAGAGTAGGCTCAAAAGCTAGCCAAAAACAGAACTATATAGGTCCAGGAAAAGGTGACACTAGTGTTAGCTTCTATGGCCCTAAAAAAGCACATGGCTTAGATTCCTAGACCAAGTTTCAAGCCCAGCAACATTTATTACACCCAAAAGCCACATATAAACAGTGGTTTAAAGTTTAAAAACAAGTAAATAAAGAGCCATCATTACACTATAAAATGTGTACAAAAGTATAGCAACTATGGGTCATCTTTGTCCCTTAAAGAGACTCAACTCTTGATACACTTCTCGTTGAATTTTTTTTATCCTTCCTTTAGTAATTTGACCTTAAAGTACAATGACTTTCATGTTCTCGAAGCCTTCACGTTGAATGTAACCTTACCTGTCCATATATACATCAAAAGTTCACCCAAAACTAGTGACGAAAATGGGTATTTTTGACTTATAAACACAATAGCAATGTCACCAACAATTATTACATATAAATACCACTTAATAACAATGATTTAAAGTTTTAAAATAAGCTTACAAATTACCAGAGTTATGATCGAAAAACGTATACAAAATTTGACCATTATTAGGTCCTCTTTGACCATTATGGAGACTCATTCGTCTTTGACCTTCTTGTTAAGTTTTGACCATGGTCATGCAAATTTATTTCATTTAACCATTGTAAAAGTTTGTGTCATTTGTTCAATCATTGACATTTTGTTAGTATTCATATTAAATCATTTATCACTAACTTTAGTTTATTTAGTTTTAATATTGATAACAAAAGAATTAATACTAGTTAAGGTAATAAAAAATACTTTAAGTTAAGATAATTATATTGTTTTTAGGTGTCTAATTCATTTATTTATTATATAAAACAATTAAGACAAAATAAATTATATTAAAGCCTGAAAAGTAATTAAAAGCAATCTGAGAGAAAAATACTAAAACAAAATATATTGAGAATAAAAAAAAATTAAAAGTATTAAGAATAAATTAATTTAAATATCATTATCTAAATTATATATTTAAACTGTTGTATGTAAATATATTTAAATAACTATAAATTATATATTTAAAATATTGTATATAAATATATTTAAATAGCAATAAATTACATATCTAGAATATTGTACGTAAATTTATTTAAATAACTACGATTGATATATATATATATATATATATATATATATATATATATATAAAATTATTTATAAGTTATATCTTTCAAATATTATATATAAATATATTTAAATAACTGTAAATTATATATTTCAAAATATTGTATTGAAACAAAGTTTTTATAAAATATATATTTAAAATATTGTATATAAATATATTATTTATAAATTATCTATCTAAAGGTATTTAGAATTTATATATTTAAAATATTGTACATAAATATATTTAAATAAAAATAAAGTATATATTTAAAATATCGTATGTAAATATCTTTAAATAAATAAAAATTATTTGTTTAAAATATTATATATAAAACAATTTTAATTTTAAAAAAAATTAAATAACAATAATCTAATATTTTTTTAAAAATTCAATAATTCCCCGCCCTTTTTTCTAGTATGTCATGCCCCCAAAATCCTTAAAGAGAAATTTCAATTATAAGGTGAAAAACTGAGATTTGCAACAAATGCAAATATAAAGTGTACAAGTTTTTGGATCAAGTGGACTACGATCTTTATGAGCAAGAGTTTATGCCAAACTATTATTGGTGGACAAACCATAGTGAGGAGTTGCCAAAATTTCTTCAATAAAGATTCATACTATGGAGGTATTGAGCAACGAGAAGAATCGAATCCTTACAAGCATATAATCATGGATCATATTGGACCCTTAATTGGTCAATATATAGAAAACATGAAAGAAAAATCCTAATCCTAAAGATCAAATTCTTTTATATGCTTGTAGCTGCACAAGCACTATTGTGGAAAGGATACAATAATCACTCAGAATTGTCAATTTTTTGGCAGCTCTAAGCTTGAAATTTGATTATAACATGTGAGAAACGTGTTTTAATGAATGGTCCAACTTGGGCAAGACAATGCCTAAAGGTAACATAATGGTTACAAATTTGTATCATGCTAGGAAGTTAGTGCAAATTTTTGGTTTAGGTTGTTTAAGAATTGATTGTTTCCCAAAAAAATACATGTATTACAATTAAAATTCTGACAAAAGCATAACAAAGTGCTTTATTTCTAAAACTGATCAATACATGGCAATCAGTAGGTAGGGAGGTGAAAAGAATATTCCTATTAAGAAAATGTGATACTTTCCACTCATTCCAAAACTAAAAAGATTGTACATTTCAATAGCCACTACTTCTCACATGAGATGGCATAATGAGAATCAAAGGGACATAATTGTCTTGTTCCATCCATCTGATGGTGAAGCTTAGAAGCATTTTGATAAAGTTCATCCAGAGTTTAGTCAAGACCCTAGAAATGTCAAATTAGGGTTATGTGCATGTTACTTTAATCCTTTTGGTCAATACAAAAAAAGTTACCCTTGTTGGTTGGTTACCTTAACTCTGGACAATCTTCCTCCTAAGATGTGCAAAGAGAGGAAATTTATGTTTCTAGTAGTCTTAATTCCAAGTCCATCAAATCCAAAAAACAAGTTGCCCCATATGTATGGAATGAACAAAGGTATTCACACTTAATCTTTGCCATAAGGTCTCTTATTTTAATTGTCATCAAAAATTTCTTCCACTCAAAAATCCATACAAAAGTAACAAAAATTCATTCAGGAAAAGGCTTGTTGATATCTCACTTGCTCCTCCATATGTGTCTAGTCCTGATACGTGGAATAGAGTTGCACACTTACTATTTTCCTATGAGTTACAAGAAGGAGAAGAAATTCCTGGTTATGGTGTTGAACATAACTAGAAGAAACAAAGTATATTTTGGAGGTTATCATATTGGAAAACACACCTTCTACAACATAACATTAATGTTATGCACACAAAGAGAAATGTTATTATGAATGTATTTGACATTATGGACATTAATAGTAGGACTAAGGATACACATAATGCTCGAATTGATATATCAAAAATATGCAATAAGAAAGAGCTTGAACTGAAAGACATTGGTTGTGTCAAATTTTTCATACCAAAAAATACCATATGCATTGACCAAATCCCAAAGAGTCGTTATTTGTATGTGGGTCAAATAACTAAATTGTATAGGTATGCTTCTAATTTGAGTAGATGTGTCAACCTTAACTAAAGAAAGTTACATGGAATGAAAAGTCATGACTATCTTGTTTTCATGCAACAATTGCTTTCTATTGCATTCGACTCATTACCAAAATGTAACAACTTTTTAGGGAACTGACTTCGACAACACTAAATGTTGAAAAACTAAGAGTTATTAAAGATAATATACCTATGTTATTGTGTAAGTTGGAACAAATATTTTCGCCAAGTTTTTTTAATTCAATGGAGCATCTTCCAATTCATCTACCCTATGAGGCTATAGTTGGTGGTCTAGTCCAATATCGTTGGATGTACCCTTTTGAAAGGTATAAAACTAGTAATCATTTATATACCATTGCACTATATCTGTCAATGGTTGCTTCCTAACTAACGTGTCCTAAATCGCATCGTGGGCGATTTAGAAAGAAAAATTTTGCTTTGGAATGGAATTTTGATTTTGGTTGAAGGTTTGAAGGGGAGTCAAATCCATCTTCGTGACAAAGATGACTTCAACGAGTCGGCGCAGGTTCAGCCAATCCAGGGAGATTGATCAAACCTGACTCGGCTCAAACTGGAGTCGCCATTAATGTTAGAAGGCACGTCAGAGCCCGAGGGTGGATAAAGCAAGTCGACGGAAGTAGAGTTGGGTAAGGAGTCGGTTACGGATAGGAGTCATCCCATCCACCTACCATCTGATAGTTACCCTATGAAATGCATGCAATGTAACCTTTACCTTTACTGTTATTAACTAACTGGAACCGTGGGAGTGTGTTTGTACTGAGCTAGAATGTTTGGGATGCATAACTTGACAAGAGTAGGTCTCTTGATCCTACGTACCTCTCCTAGTGTAGAGGAGTCAAACTTCACGTAGTTCTGGATGCATATAGTGAGGGATAGAGTCAAACTTTCCATTAGGCGTCCTTCATCTCGGGTAGGAATCTAGTTACAAGTGCGTGGTGCTGGTTTGGTGTGGTCGGACTTTCCTCTAAGCGTCCACCAGAGCTTGAGACATAGGGATTGAACTTTCACTTAAGCGTTCATCCCCAAAGGTTTGAGTTCAGAACTGGGACTATCCATTAGGCACCCATCTCAATGTTGAGTGAAGTTTGTGAGTGTGTATGCTAGGATCTCGGACACATACCTACTGATTCGGAGTCAAGTGGAATGGCATATCATGAACATGAGACGGGGGTCGACTTGGTCTCAGACCGAGGTGAGCTACATGCCTGCCATCTAAAGTGTATTGGACTCAGTTTGGTTAAGGTAGGCTATGTGCTTGCCATCTAAAGTGTAATTGACTTGGTTTGTAATTGACTTGATTTGGTTGAGGCCAACTACGTGTCTACCATCTAAAGTGTAATCGACTCAGTTTGTAATTGACTCGGTTTAGTTAAGGCTGACTACATGCCTACCATCTAGAGTGTAGTAGTGAGGGACATTATCTATAACATGCTTGGAGTTGGGCCAAGGGACTTACCTGGTATCTACAGAGCTAATCAATGTTTTTCGCTCGTAGTCAGAAATCCTTCAGCAACCTTGACTCACTAGTCATGTTGTGATTCTTCAGCACTTTCGCTCGGTATGTTGTACTCTTGGATTCTTGGCCCTGAGTCCTTCGCATTGAGGCCTTTTATAGCCTTCGGGAAGTTGATGAAGGCACGCTTGATCTCGCCATGTGGAGCTACCCCAGCCTCTTGATTTAGTTTGTTAGCCTTGGCAATCCCCAAGCTGATGCTTGTTGGGTCCCACACTTAGTCGTGGTACCTTCTCCCTGAAATCGTAGCGCATTTCGTGGGTAGTGGCTGACGTGGCGTGTTCTCTTGTTGTGATTGGTGAGGATCTCAGTTCTATTGATTTGTAGGACATGGGTTTGCTTATGTGACCTCATCCTCGCGTCCCTTGGAGAATCCAATGGCTCAGGAACTATAAGGTGGCATTCCTCCTCTGGGATGGCTAACTTTGCTTGATTTTGCTAACATGGTTGGCTTCGTCAACGCTAAATGGAGCCTCTCAAATCCGGCTTGGGTTGGTCGTAGTGCGGCCTGCCAGATTGGGCCAAATTTGTGCGGATGGTTGATGTTAGACCTCCTTCGCATGACTAGTCTGTTGACCCGCACCCACCATCCTGGGTTCTTCTCTCGGTAGGGGCAGGTCGAGTCGGCCAAGCTTCCCTGATTAGTGGGCTAGTCTGGCTCTTCTTGCTTTTTAGGCCCAATTTGGGTTTTGTAATCCAGTCAGCTTACATGGGATCTTTCTTTGTGTTGAGGCAGTGCTGGACCGGACAGGTTTGGGGTCCTACACTAATAATGTGCATTCATGTTCTTTTTTAGGTTTCTACATTCCCTAAAAAAACAAAGTCAAGAATAAGGCAAGGGTATAGGCTTTAATTTGTGAAGCTTATTTAGTGGAGGAGACATCAACCTGTGCCTCATTTTACTATCTTGATAAAATTGAAACGAGAAGGACCAGTATGCCTAGTAATGTTGATGTCGGTGAAGGTTCTTCATCTACTCCTCCTATATCAATTTTTAATTACCCAAAAAGAGCAAGTGGTAAATCAAGCATACTTGGATAAACCAAACGAGGATGCATAAATATCAAGTTAGGGTGAGATTAAGAGTGATTTTAATGATACAAATACCTTTTAGGTAGTTCATACTTCAAAATCAACTACTTTTCTTGTGTTAACTCTTTTCTACATTTGTGTGACCATTGTTTGTAATAATTACTTGTAGTGATTATGAGGGGAAAAATAAGTGATACATAGGCTTATACAAGATTGGAATTGTTAGTAACATTTTTCGTTCTCATTATGTTATTCAGGAACTTACAACGGGGAGAACAATTGGAGTTATTAAAGAGCAAGGTGGGTTATACTACTTACAACATACAAAGATAGGTAACAACACCAATAAGGAAGATTTGCCTTCTAGTCAACAGGCAACCTAAAAAACTTGGGAAGCTTCTCAAATTTGGCTTTAGCATAAATGTCGTGGACATCCACCATTTGGGTTACTTAAGACAATGTTTCCACATTTATTTAAAAAAGAGTTTGTCGAGTCTTTTAAGTGTGATGTTTGTCAGTTTTCAAAGCACCATCGTACAACATTTTCTCCTAGTAATAATAAAAGTCTTGAACCTTTTGACCTTATTCATTCTAATGTGTGGGGGTTAGCTAGTAACTCTATATCGAGGGCTAAGTGGTTTGTATCGTTTATTGATGATTGTACCTGTGTGACATGGATTTTTCCTATGAAACATAAATCTATTAAATATTTGTCAATTTTTTCCATAGAGCCCTCCTCTTCCAAATGTCTATTCCAAATGTTTATTAGGGAGAAGTTGTCATAACAAACCTATCTCATCAGCAGGTTACCCACTTGTGTTTTAAACGACATTAGTCCAATTAAACATATGTTATCTATCTTTCTTTCTTCTCTCCTAATGTTAAGCTTACCAAGTCGTGTCTTTGGGAGTGTTGCCTTTGTCCACTCTCATAATCCACATCATGAGAAGTTAGACCCTAGAGTTGTCAAATGTGTTTTCAATGGTTATCCCTCAAATAAAAATGGGTTTAAGTATTATCATCCTCCAATTCGTCAGATCTTTGTCTCAATGGATGTTACTTTTCATGAAACACACTCATTCTTGCCCTCCACTTCAGGGAGATAGCTATCTTGAAGTTAAGCCTATCATCGAGTCATTACCTTTTCATGCTCAGGATGTTCAAGTTCAAGAAGTCACATAACCCACTCTAGTCCCAAAGCAAGTCCAATTGTTTGAGTTGGAGGTAAGTATTCTTGAGAACCCCATTGAAGATGTTATTGATGATATGTCTGTTGCTTTGAGGAAAGGAAAACGATCATATATCAAGTATCCTATTTCTCAAATTGTGTTTACTGACCATCTCTCTATACAACATCAAAATTTTGTTATTGTCATTGATGCAATCAAAACACCTACATTAGTACAGGAAGCTTTGAAAGATGAGAATTAGGTTCAAGCAATGAAAGAAGAGATGAAGGCATTAAAGAAAAACTCAACTTGGAAAATTGTTGATAGACCTAAAGACAAAAGAGCTATAGGCTGTAGATGAATATACATTGTGAAGTGTAAATCTGATGGGACCCTTGAGCAATACAAAGCAAGATTGGTTGTTAAAAGGTACACATAGACTTATGGAATAGATTATGACAAAACATTTGCCCCTTGTAGCAAAGATGAACACAATAAAAGTTATTCTTTCCTTAGCCGCCCACTTTGGCTAGAACTTGCAACAATTTGATGTTAAAAATGCCTTCCTTCATAGAGACCTAGAAGAAGAAGTCTACATGGAGATTCCCCCATGATTCTATTCTTATAATGAAAAGAACAAGGTATGTAGACTCAAAAAGGCATTGTATGGACTTAAACAGTCTCCATGAGCATGGTTTGGAAGATTTTCTCAAGTCATGATATCCCTAGGATATAGGCAGAGTCAAGGTGTTCATACTCTTTTTATAAAACATTCTCTTGATGGTAAACTCATTCTTCTCCTAGTGTATGTAGACAATATGATTGTTATAGGTGATAATGAGATTGAAAAACTAACTCTAAAAGAAAAGTTGGCAACATAATTTGTAATGGAGTTAGAAAAGTTGAAATACTTCTTCAAGATAGAGGTTTCATATTCCAAACAAGGTATTTTTATCTCCCAAAGGAATTATATACTCAATCTCCTCAAAGAAACAGGAAAATTAAGATCCAAGACCTCACAGGTACCTATTGAGGAGAACCATAAGATTAGGTGTGAAGAAAGTCCAACCATAGAGAAGTTCCAATATTAGAGATTGGTGGGAAAATTGATCTACCTATCCCACACTAGGCCAGATATTTCCTATGTTGTTAGTGTGGTTAGCCAATTTATGCATGATCCTAAGGGAAGGCACCTTCAGGAAATTGAAAGGATCTTCTAGTATTTGAAGGCAAGTCCAAGAAAAGGATTGTTGTTCAGAAAAGAAGGTACATTATCCATGGAAATATATACATATGTATACTATGCAGGATTAGTTATGGATAGAAGATCCGCTTATGGATATTGTATGTTTCTAGGAGGAAATCTCGTAACTTGGAGGAGCAAGAAGCAAAATATGGTTGCTCAATCTAGTGCAAAAGCAGAATTTCGAGCCATGGCACACGGTATATGTGAAGGATTGTGAATGAAGATTATTCTTGATGGACTAAAAGTAAAATATGAGGGACCTATAAAGTTCTTCTATGACAACAACTCAGCTATTAGTATTTTCCTTAATCCAGTCCAACAACAAGACAAAGCACACACAGATTGACAGACACTTCATTAAAAAGAAGTTGAACAACGGACTTGTAGTCACAACACATGTTCCTACAAGGCTCTAAGTAGCAAATGTTTTCACCAAAGAGCTCCCTATAGCTAGATTTCAAGAACTCAATGACAAGTTAGGAATGATCGATATTTATTTACCAGCTTAAGGGGGAGTGTTGGAAATATTGTAAATATATGATAAGATATGATAGGTAACTCATTAGATTAAGAGATTACAAATATCTAAATATCTCCTTAGGAGATAGTGAATATCGCATTTTATCTACAACGATTATCTTTTCTTTTTTGTTAGCTATATTATCTTTAAGTGGTTCACCTTTACCCTATAAAAAGGGAAATTAAAAATTTTATTATTCAATTCAATCAATACACAATTCCTTTTACTTTTAATTAAAAGATTTTGTGAAGTAAGAAATACCCTAACCAATTACAACACCTAAATTCAAAACATATCATTGTTATGTTATTAGAGGTTTAATTAGACCATAAACATGCTAAATTTAATTAATTATGGTCTTGCACTAAAATACTAAACCAACTTTTTTACTTGAGTAGTTGATGATAGAAATTTGTTTGAAGAATTTAAGTATCTTTGATTTTGGTGACAATCCACGGTGTCACTATAACCAACAAACCTTTCACCATAGGTTTATGCTTTCATAAAAATCCATGACTTTTGTCCTTTCTTAAATATCTCTACCATTGCTGTGAACCAAGCTTTTCTAAAAACTTTCCTTTCTCACTTCTGCAACCATATTCGATTTAAATCTCTTTCAACACTACGAGGAACATGTTTTCTTCAACCCAAGGAATCGTCATTCATAAAGTTGTTTCCCATAAAAACTCTTACAAGTCAACAACAAGCCTTTTGTTCATGAACTTGGTATGGAAGAGGAAAATAGGAAGATCTGGTTTTCCCAAGTACTCATTCCTTTCTAAATAGGGGAAAAGCCTATGGCTTTTATTAAGAGTAGTTAATTAATTAGGAAAGTTTGTTAGTTGTTATTAATTTGACTTTTGTTAAGAGTAGTTAATTAATTAGGAAAGTTAGTTAGTTGTTATAATTAATTTGTTAGAGATAATTGTTAATTAGTCCCATAAGTTCTATATATAAAACATTTGTTTATTCCAATTGTAACTCTTTCAATCAATCACAATGTATTTATGTAGCTATTATTTATTCTATTTTGAGTTTTATGATGTATGACTAAATTATATTAGTGTTATTTGTATTTTTTTTAACTTATTTTATCAAATTTCTATTTTTATTGGGGTGTACTAACCTATCTCCTCTCAAATATTTTATAGCTTTCATTAGTGCCTAGCAACCCAACCCTTCTAATGAAACTTATAAAGATTTCTTCCCTTCTCCATTTGAAAGTGTGCATTGATTTATGACAACCACATTAGAGCTCACTTATTTAAGGATACTTAAAAATCTTTTGATCCTCTCCTCGGTTAAAAGAGATGGGTATAACAAGTGGTTAGATAAGGTCGTAAAAAAGAATGATCATTGAAAAAAAAAATGGATTTTTTACTTTATCCAATTAATTAGGTTTGATGTAGTCAGCCTAGATGTTCGATGCTTATGTCATTGTTTCTCTTTTGCAATCGAAGCAACCACTACTAGAAAAATCATAATTAGAAACCGAAAAAATCTATCGCTATAGTTAAATCAGTCACTATTTCCGTCGCTAACTCAAGTCAAAGTTGACACCGCATAGCCACAAAAATAGCCACCAGAATGTGAAAGAAACATAGCGACTGAAACGTCTATAGCTAAATGGCTTACTTTAAGCAAATTAGCGACTGAATTAGCAGCTGAATTTCCAACCACAGTTTACATGAAATCCACAAATAACAGCAATTTCTCAACCAACATAGCAACCTTACCAACCAAGAACGACCTTTCGCCTACCACCACTACAAGTTTCACCCCTTCCCAACCTCCTAAACAAACTTGTTAGGAATCCTACAACCTAGTGTGGACAACACGCAAAGGAAGATGCCCAAACAAGAACATTGGCCCTAATCCCCATGACCTATGCCAAAACTTTTTCCCTATTTGATCCAAAAATTGTTTGTTGTTCTAGTCCACTTAAGACCTATTAGTCACCCTATCCAAAGACTTATGACCCTAATGCCAAGTGTGATTACCAAGCAGACACCATAAGTCATACCACTAAAAGATGTTGGGGGTTGAAAGAAAATAGAAGCACCAAAGTAGCAACGTGGAAACAAACTGGTATTTTTAGATCTTTAGATTTGAAATTTTACATGTAAAACTTGTTATAGTACTTGCCTCACTTTACAAATACTGCACCTAGGGTTTATGGATGTCCTTGGGGCATATGTTCCTAAGGCATATGTCCCTTTGCACACATAGCCTCTTCGAAAGCAGAAGCGTCTTTTGATGCACAGGCTCTTTAGATGCCCATCTTAGTAGTCCATTCCATTTCCATTTATTCCATTCCATTTCCATTTAATTTTTTAGTGTTACAGCCTTGCTTTAGATGTACAGGCTCTTTGGAGCTCATCTGGCCAGTCCACGCCATTCCTATTAATTTTCTTAGTGTTACAATCTTACTTTGGGCACACAGGCTCTTTGAATGCCCATATGGGAAGTCCATTCCATTTCCATTTATTTTCTTAGTGTTACAACCTTTCTTTGGACATACAAGCTCTTTGGATGTCCATATGGAAAATTCCTTCCATTCTAATATTTTTCTTGCTGACCTAGGCTCTCTTTGCATATTGAGGTCTTTTAGACACCCATATAGGCAGTCTCGTCCATTTCCACTTAGTCTCAATTCATTATAGCCTTGCTTTAGATGCACAGGCTCTTTGGATGTCCATTTGGGAAGTCCATCCCATTTCCATTTGTTTTCTTTGTGTTACAGCCTCCCTTTAGATGTTGAGGTCTTTTGGATGTGTATTTGGGCAGTCCTTTCCTTTCCAATATTTTTCTTGCTAACCCAACCTCTATTTAGATACTAAGGTCCTTTGGATGCCTATCTGGGCAATCTCTTCCTTTCTAATATTTTTCTTACTGACCCAACCTGTCTTTAGATGTCGAGGTCCTTTGGACACCCATCTAGACAGTCCTATCCATTTCCACTTAGCTGTATTTTGTTACAGCCTTACTTTGTACACACAGGTTCTTTGGACGGCCATCTGGGCAGTTAATAGTACACAGTTTATACCCCTTAATAGGTTTTTAAGATGGGTGAAATAGAATATAAATAATGATTAAGAATCTAGTCTTAACTAAGATTTAGATTTCCAAAGTTTAAATAAGGAATATGCAAAATATAGCTAAGTTTCTAATATTAGATAACAAAAGGCAAAGTCTTATTTTGCATGTCAAAGAGAGAATAAGAACGAAGTCAAAAGTCAACGAGGAAGTCATCTCAGACAAAGCCGACTCTGCAGAACCGACTCCGTGGCCAACCTTAAAATAGAGTTGACTCCCATCCAAAACCGGATCCATCCCGGCTCTAGAAGGTCGACTTCGTCCAAAGCAAAGATCCAAGCATGTGTGAATATAATTAAGCACATGGGAGTTAGGAAAGAAGTTAGGACTATTATTTCTGATATTTTCATTTTGTCAGGTTGTTGATTCAGTTATTTCAGTTAAAATGGTTATAATTAGTTAGGACATATGTATAAGTAGGAAAGTATAGGTACATTCCAAAGTTAGCGAAGCTTTACCAATACACACCCACACTCCACTATCACCTCCATATTTCATGTCATCCTTCCTTCTTTGTTCCATGGTGCTTCAGTACGGTTATCACTCAAGCTCAAGTGAACACAAGACTAGGAGCCTAGTATTGTTGCTAGTTACCAAGAGGGGACTGTCAGGGCACGCTACCACACTAATTGGTAATTCACCCCTTTGTATCCTGGCCATCATAGGCGAAACACTACAGCTACTACTGACGGTTGTCATAGGAACTTGAGCATCATCTTTACATTGAACCCAACTTTGTTGTATTAGTACTTTGATTAACAAATGAATGTATATGTTTCTTTACACTTGCATGCCTGTAATTCTTGGAAACATAATCTGATCTTGATTTGTTTGTTTATGCATGTTAAGACTATATCATGCCTAGATTAGGGTCTGGCTGAAAACTACCTAGGTAATACTATAGATAACCTTAAGATAATCTACGTCAACCACGAGCTTCGTCCCTACTAACTCGAGGCCCTAGATTATATAAGTCCTCAGTAGGTAACAGACGAATGTTAGGCGGTTGCCTTAGGAAATGGGTAACGGGGAAGATACGTGCATGCTAGGAAAGTGGAATAGAATTATTCTTTGACCTCATTGTATTTTCTACCATAACTATATGCAATTAGATATAGATGTAATTCTTTACCTAGCCTTAATCTTTACATTCTTTAGATAGATCTTTGTAATTCTTGAAACTTTACTTTTCCATTAAAAACCCCATTTATAATCTCTTGTTATGTGTGTGCATCCTACATAGCCAATTTCACAATCTTTATTAATCTCGAACCTTAGAGATATAGGAACAAAAATGTTCTTGAGAAGAATGACCTAGGTTGACCCTATGCTACTTTAGCTTAGGAGATCTAGTATTTTGATAAGGGAAATGACGACCACTCCTTAGACAAGCTATCAGCAGTCCACCCTATTTCTATTTATTTTATTAGTGTTACAGCCTCCCTTTGGACGTTGAGGTCTTTTGGATGCTCATGTGGGCAATCCTTTGCTTTCCAAATTGCTTGTTGACTTAGCCTCTCTTTGGACGCTGAGATCTTTTGGATGCCCATCTGGGTAGTCCGTTCCCTCACCAAAAATTTGCTTAATATTCAAACACGCTCTTCGAATATCAAGGTCTTTTGGATGCCTATCTAGGGAGTCTCCTTCCTTTCCATTCATTTACTTTCTAACCTAGCCCCTCTTTAGATGCTAGACCCTTTTGATGGCTCCAAGGTCCTTTGGACGTTGGAGCCTTTGGGTGGCTCATAGGGATCCTTTGGATGTCCTCTTTGGACGCTGGAGCCTTTGGATGGCTCTTGGGTCCTTTGGACACCTTCCAAATCAGTGAGCCTAAACCTTCTTTTAATCAAAACTAAGTAATGATTTGGTTTAAGAGTACACTTATGCTAATCTCAAGATATATGAATTGTGATAGTTCAAAAATCCCAAGGATTTAATAAAAATCAAAATTGAACACACAAATATTTTCTACTCGAAAGAACTATGTAAATATGATTTCTCCATTGTACCTAGGGATACGTAGAAGTAGGGGACCACTCATGTCAAGCCCAAAATACTAAAAATAATAAACACTCATTTTATGATAATAAAATATAATATTTTGTAATACTTTCTATGTTTTAAGGTGGGATAAATATTTTAAGAATCATAAATAATTTGCTTAATTAATTAAAGGTAACCGTTCGTAATGGACGTTGTAGGGTGTTAATACCTTCATTACATGTAATGGACTCCTGAACCCAAAATCTAATTTTAAAGACCATCATTTTCCTTCCAATATTTTTTCGGTGTTTTCCTTAATAAACATTTGTGGCGACTCCATCTCTACTCTATTCCATTTATCTCAATTTCAATTTTCATTTCTATTTTCTCTCATTTTTAAGTTTTTTGCTGTCCTTTCACGACCCTAGTTGCGACAATGATTTTTATGACACTAAGAGCATTAGTCCCATAAATAAGATGAATGTAAGAGATGGGATTTATCTTTAGACCAATATAAAAATTATAATATTGTTGTGCATCACTTCATGAGATATGAGCATTTTTATGCTCTATGATTTGGAAATATTGGTTCAAAGATTCCTTCAAAATGTTATGATCACCACATATTTGTTTACGTGTTTTTTATAATTTGCATTTGAGGGAATACATATTAGATATTTGTTTGATCTAATACAATATCAACTAAGAGAGAAGCCTAATGTTATGAGGAGAGAGCTAATGCTGGTTTAAAAAAAGTTTACTTATAAAGTGAATGATAAATGTGTTATGCATTGGATTGAAGATACTTTTGGTATTAGTGATGTGATAAATAATTTGATAGAATACCTAAAATATAATGTTTGAGTGGTGAGATTGTAAATGATAAAAACTAATTTCTAGAGATACATGTGTACTTCGTTTTTTTCTAAGGCATGCATGTATGTGGTGATCCTTGCTATGATGTTAAAAATGAAATTTATTGGACTATTTAAGATTTCTAGAGAAGCTATTTAATCATGATAAGCAAACTTTTGATGAGTATTTTGTCAATTTAAATAGGTGATATAATTATTTAGGATTTTAATTATTTTCCTTTTATGGGGATTTCAAAAGTGTTTTTTTATTTGCCTTTGTGTTGATAAAAGAAAAGGTTTTATTTTGGAAAAAGGAATGAATGTGTTAGGAATTTAAATAATGTGAAGTACAAGAAAGTTTGATTTAATGATTGTCCATGGTTTTATAAATTGAACTTGAAATGAAAAGATTTGGTGATCTAATTTAGTTAAGATTAGGTATGTTGTGTGTATGGAATAAAGGTATTGAGGTCATTATGTGAAATAGATAATGAATATTGCTATTATTTGAGAATTTTGGTTTAAATTTGTTGGCGACAATGACTCTTAAATGAATATATAAAGGATATGTGAATTCTCTAAATTTTTCTTTTGAAAGTTGACGCGATCTAAATCACGCCGCGGGAAAACTTTTCATTGTTGAGGTCTTCATATTCTTTTGTGAAATGTTTTGTTTGAGAAGAAACACTGGAAACTGCCGAGAAGCCAGATTTGCTTGCCTGACCCGGCACTAAGCCGACGTCGATTCAATCAGTCCGGGGAATTGACCAAACCCATACTAACTTGGACTGGAGTCACCACCAACGTTTAATGGTACATTGGGAACCAAAAGCGGATAAGGCACGTGCGCGAATCTGAGATTTGGGTAAGGAGTCGGTTACGCATGGGAATGGCAATGCCACCCCATCCGCCTACCATCTGGTAGTTACCCTACGACTTGCATATGTTAGCACAACCTTTATTTCCCATTGCTTGGGTAGATCAGGAATGCATGAGGAAAAATGAGGAAAAATATTGATGGTTTTTAAACTTGACGAGAGTATGCCCCTCGCTCCTACGTACCTCTCTTAGCCGAGAGGAATCAAAGTTAACGTAGTTCTGTGAGAAGTCGCATGTGGGATTAGACTTTCCGTTAGGCGTCTTTTCTTGGGGGATCAAATTTGGGTTTGCTAAAATAGGTCTGACGGGACTTTCACTTAGGCGTCCCCCAAGACGGCTGAACAATCTGGAGTTGGACTATCCCTTAGGCGTCCTTTGACTGTGTGGGAGTGAGCTAGGATGACTCAGACACACATGGGTTGACTCAGATATGTGGGATGCATTGTGTTTTCAATTGTTTGGGCCTAAGGACTGGTTACAGGCCACCCCTACTAACCTGGTTTGCGGAGTGGGGATAGTGCGCTAGTCATCTAAGGCGTAATGCACACTGTTTATGGAATGATAAATGGCTCGCCGGCCATCTGAAGTGTAATGCACATGGTTTATGGAATGCAACATGGCTCGCCAGCCATCTGAAGTGTACTGCACACGATTTATGGAATGCAAAATGGCTTGTTGGCCACCTGAAGGGTAATGCACACGGTTTATGGAATGCAAAATGGCTCGTCGGCCATCTAAAAGGTAATGCACACAATTTATGGCATGCAAAATGGCTCGCTGGCCATCTGAAGGGTAATGCACACGGTTTATGGAATGCACAATGGCTTGTTGAGACAATAAACGAGATTTAGCCAAGAACCTTACCTAGTATCCAAAGAGATGGTTGGTGCAAGTAGCTAGGAACTTACGCGAGTGTTCTCGAATTATCAGAATAGTGATTTCATAGTGAATTCCTTCAGTATACTCAGAGATTCTTCGCCTTGAGTTCTTCGTAGTGAGGTCTTTTATAGCCTTCAGGGAAGCGCTAAGGGTGTGCCTAATCATGCCACCTGGGCTCTTCCCAACAACCTATTGATTCAATTCGTTATTACCATCAATCCCAAGGTCGATCTTCATGGGGATCTGCGCTCAATCGTGCCACGACCTTCCGCAATTCATGGCACATTTCCTGGGTAGTGGCTAACCTGGCACTCTTGTGTGCTGTGATCGGCGAGGATCGTTTAGTCTATTAAGACTTGCTGTTCTGACGTGGCTCGATCAGCGGCTTTGTTTTATTGCGGAGATCCATAGCTTGGATGCTTTGAGCGTGGTGGGGCAACATTCTTTCTACTGAGGTGGCAAATCCTATCAGCATTGAGCTAGACTCTTGGCTCCAGTTTGGTTTGGCCCTTTCGAGGTTCAGTGTTAATTCCAATAGAGTCAAGTTTCTTTCCCGTGGTAATCTGAGTCGGTCCCAGCATAATTCCCAGGCGGCCATATTGGGACGTGGATTCTCACTATTTTCCTTCCGCTAAGGTGCTCTCTTGAGTCAGACACTTTTGGGGTCCCACAAAAGTAACTGTCTTTTGAGATATGGGATATTAAGGATTGTATAGATTGTTAAAAATATTTTGAATATTTTTACTTGATTAAATGTCAAATGTGATGTTCTTCATATTACAAAATCATGTGTAACATGATATACTTGAGAGGTAAGTTATGATATTTAACCTAATGAATTTTCCACTATATTAAAATGTAGTGATGTTATCTAGATCTTTGATACAAATTAAGAGAAAAAATTCATTAGTTATTGTGTCACTACACTTGGTTGTGGTGAGATTGTTTGGAGTTCAGCAAAACAAATAATTATGGAGTTAAAGTCCATTGCTTTAGAGATAAATTATATTATTATATATACTATATAAATTATAATATATATTATTGTTATATTTAATATTTAAAAAATATATTTTTATGATAATTATTTATATTTTAATATTGTAATTAATAATATGCTTTAAATTTACATGTAAAATATTATTATCAATATATATAAGATAATATTTTGAACATAAATTTATATAATATATATATATATATATATTTATATATATTATAATATTATATATAATATATTTTTTTATAATTATATATAAATTGTTATGTTTTGTATAAATTGTATTATTATATTATATTATCTATATATATATATATATATATATATATACTATATAGATTAATATACACTATAGTATTATATATAATACATATATATATTACATATAAATTATATTATTATAGATAATATATAATATACTAATTACTATAAATAATATATATTACTATATTTTTATATTTTTATTTATATATATAATAACTATATATATTTTTATAATGCATTGTATGTTATATATAATATTATATTATATATTGAAAGAGAGAAAGATTGTATCCTATCATAACACATTCTAACCAAACACTCTCTTAAAATAAGAAATACACTAGACTACTAGGATATGATAAGGGGTAGGATAAGATTATCATATCTTACTGGCACAACTAAACATATTGCAATAGGATATGGTAGTTATCCTATCATATCATGTCTTATTTTGCCTACCAAATGAGCCCTAAGGTATAATTTACACTAGCCTAAAATTTCTTTTACAATGTCTAATGTCTTACTAGTCTAACATTAGGGATGACAATGAGTAGGGTATCAGTAGGGTGATGTAGTCTTCATACCCATACTCACACTTTAAGAAAATATTTGAACCTAAACTTATACCTTACGTACGTTATGAGTAGTAATTTTAGTACTCGTACCCTTCCTTGTTAAGTACCTAAATGTTCATATCCACACTTGTCACTTGTACTTTTATTAACTATAAAAATTGATAAATAAAAAATATTAATTAAAAATATTTTATAAAACATAATAATCATAGTTATAAAAATCACAAAAATTAAAATATTATTCAAAAATCTTTTACAAAATATAGTAATTTAATCATAAAACATTACATATATAATAAGCTTCCACAATAAAAAAAGTTATAAACTTCCAAATTATGAGTTGTTATTCTCCAAAATCAATTAAAAAATAATACATCACTATAAAAGAAATTTGATTTTTAGTAGGAGTTTATTTGTGGGGGTTATTATAAACCGTCACAAAATTGTATGATTTCTGACAATTTCTTTAACCTCCACAAACTACAAAACAAAATAGGTTTTTAGTGAAATAATTTGTAGGGGTGTTCATATACCCCCAAAAAAATATGCAATTTCTGACACATGATATGACTGCCACAAATTGATATTTTTTGGTAGTTTATTTTTTTTTAGTTATACATTGTTTTAAATTGATATATATTATTATCTATTTTTTACTTAGTTCTAAGTTTTGCCAATTCCAGCTGGAGATTTAAGCTTTGGGTTTGGTGCACAACTAAAAAATTTTATATGTATTTTTCCCCTTGTTACTTCTTGGTGGTCACATATTTTCTAAAAGTTGAATTTGAGTCTTTGAATTTCTAATCTGTCAATAGTAAACTTTCATCTTCTATAGAATGTTAATTTCTTGGAGGGATGGTTCTTAATGAGAGCTTTTGAAAAACTTGTTTATAAAATTAAAAAAATATAGAGATTTTATCTTCTGAGCATGTTTACTTTTGTAAAACAACTTGGACAACCTACTTGAGTTGGAACTAAAGCTTGCAGGTGTACCTATTCAATCATCTAAAATGGAAATCAGCATATATCTACTATTTTGGTTTATCTATTCAACCGATCTGACTAGCATTCGTTGATTACTTTATATGTTTCTTTCTTTGAAAAAAAATGAAGACTATTATGTAGTATCAAGGATTCATCATATAGGAAAGTTATGCTTATAGGTGTTTATGCTTATGGTAAAGCTACTTGAACTGTAGGTTGGCAATTGGTCCAGATGGCTTACTAACATGTTTGGCAAGGAAGCTGAAGAAGATCAAGGAAACAGTGAGAATGATGAAAAGTAGGGTGAAGATGGTTAACATAAATCTTTTGTTCTCCTTAATGACTTGAGTGACCTTGTAATGCTACCTAAAGACATGCTTATGGATAGAAAAATCAAATAGGAGGTTAGTTTCATGAATTAAATGCTTCTTTTCTTCTGTGGTATATCACTGTCACTTTTTTGGTTGGTTTTTCATTCATTGTCTTTATTCCATTCTTTTATTGTTGTACATATAGGTGTGTCTATCCATCAGTCTTCCATTGATTATACGAGTTCTCTGTAACTTCACTCTGGATGAGTTTTGTCTTGACCTTGTTCCAGGAACTAATATATTTCTTTTTCTTCTTAAATAATAATTTGATAATATACATATATTGCCAATTTGTGGCAATTAAAATTCACTAGTAAATATTAAATTTAAGGATTCAAATTTTGGTGGTTTCAAACCACCACTAAATATTTAATAAAGAAGAATAAAAATATATTTTTGGATGCTTTATAACTGTCAAAATATGTTGAGCGTAAAAGTCATTTTTTGACATATGCATAACCAATAACTATTTTAACTCTAGAAATATTATTTGTGGCGGCTTTTAACCGTCAGAAATTGTAATTTTAATCCCACAAATAACATTTTTTTAATTGCCCAACTCAGTTATAATTATAAAGTAAAAAACCTCAAATTAAAAAAAAAAGTAATTTCATATTCATAAATAAAAATAAAATATACATTAAATTTAGATGAGAATAATAATAATAATAATAATAATAATAATAATAATAATAATAATAATAATAGCAATAATAATAATAATAATAATAATAATAATAATAATAATAATAATAATAATAATAATAATAATAATAATAATAATAATAATAATAATAATAATAATAATAATAATAATAATAATAATAATAATAATAATAATAATAATAATAATAATAATAATAATAATAATAATATAATTATTATTATTATTATTATTATTATTATTATTATTATTATTATTATTATTATTATTACAACAAGAAAAAAAATTATAATTATAATTATTATTATAGTATACGTATGTATGTATAAATATAGATACTCATACTCATATCAGTTAAATTTTATACATAATTATCCGTAACATATATTAAGCAAGTGATTATCTAATAGATAACTTTTGTGGATATCATTGGATCGACCTTGCATCTGTGCCTAACATTCCTTTTACCAAAAATATTTCGTTAGATATTTTGCTCAATCATGCTCATATATAGGATAGTTACCACATATCTCTTCTTAGTTAGACAACACAAGCTACACTATATGTATATATATTTTTCTCTCTCCATTTACTTGCCCATTCTTCGATTTCTACTCTCATTGATCCAGGGATGCAGGAAAAAAAAAATACTGGGGGCCAATTTAAAAACGGATATTATTTAATAAATATATAAAAAATAAGTATTAAATTTTATATAAAACATTAATAATTGGGTATTTTTTAAAACAATTCAACAACATATAATAAAAAATATATCAATATAAAAGATAAACTAAAAATAAATGTTAATTATCAGTTTCACAAGTCAACAATAATTAATTAACCATCATAAATTTATAATAAAATGATACTATTAATTATGTTAAAAATTATTAAACTAAATGAATTATATTTTTATCATATTATTTTTTTACAATAATAATAGTTAATAAAAAATTGTTTTTAAATTATAAATAAAAGAAAAATAATATTGTTGATAATCATGAAAATCGCCATAAAAACAAATTTCAAAAGACATGTGATATTAAATTTGTATTTTTAATATTTATACTAGAACATTCTTGCTTTGTGCACTAAAAAAGAAACAATAGAACCTACTGTTCTAAGTAAGTCCTGCCCTGCATTGATCCTTCTTCTATTATTTATCTTTTGATATGACTATCCCGTGTCACATGGTGCAAACGACTATTCCAGAAGCCTTATTCTATATTTCTTCTTCTTCCTTGTTAGGTTATAGCTTCCTTTTTATATTATTTTATTTTAATTACAACTATCTTGTGTCATATGGTGTATACTGGATGAGGGGGTTTGTGTGGCTCCTAGACTTTCTTCAAAAATCTTATCTTATATTTCTTTTTTTTTTTTTTTTTAGGGGTACTCCATGACAACTTACTTATATACATATATATATATATATATATATATATATATATATATATATATATATATATATATTATTGTTTTATTAATATATTTATTATATACTTATATTGATATAAATTCTAACTTTAATTATTATTTCCATAAAAAATTTGTGTTTTAAATGTTGTCTTTTATTTCTAATTAAAAAATTAAGTTTAATTACTCTAGAAATTGAGATTTAGGCACTCTTTTTTAAATATTGAAAAGTTAGTTAAAAATCTTGTGACTATTAACAAATTTATAAACTAACTTATTTGAATTTCAAAATCATATTCTAAATGTTTGAATTTTACATATATTTTATATTAACTATTCTATTATTATATATTGTTGGCATTTCATATTGATTATTATCATATAAACTGAATCTTGATATTTCATTATTATTTTAAAATTAGTTATATAGGATCTGACTAAAATTAATATTTAATATTAATTAGTTTTCTCGTTTAAAACCCTTCAACTAAAATTGAATTTGTTGTAATAAGGTTAAACTTGATTTTTCTCTAATTTAGGATTTATGTATTCTTTTTAAATATAAGAAACTGATATAAAATTGTATAATAATTATGTTAACAACCTAGTTTACTTAAGGTAGAGTATCTTAGTTCGGACAATCTCAAAAGACAAAACATAAATTATGGGTCTTAGTGGTTTGGTTTGCATTGATTTTAAGCGAAAAAGTTATCTAATTCAAAAATTAAAATAATATCCAGTTCGGTTTGGTTGAATTACTTCCTAAAAAATTCCATCCAATAAAATATGGTTGAATTGGATTAGATAGTTTCATTGAACATCTTTACTAATATTTTAATTTGATATTATTTAAAATTTTTATCTCAAATATTGAACATTATTTTTAAAATAAGTAAATTATCTTCAAGTAGGTTAATAATTTATTTAAAAATAAAGAATATATAAGATAACATAAAATATGTTAAATAATCCACTAATTAGTTTATAATTGTTCTGGTCTATAATAGGGTTATAGATTTAGCAATTTGTGTCTCCACGTGTCTTTCCAAACATATATATACAAGTCCCCTCTCTCTCCTATCAAACTCTACTTTTCTATCCCCTAACTTCCTAATGTACTTGACAAAAAGATAAAATGGACTAGGGATATGCCAGGGACAAAATAGCGTGTTTCAAACTCCGTCCCTTGGTGCATCAAGTACTTTTCACCCATGTCAGATGGTCTCATGCAGGGTAATAAATGTTGGAGTATGGACATGCTCGTCCCTATACTCGATCGTCCAAGCTAATCGATACACAGTCCCTCGAGTGTCGACCGTAGAGAGTAAACTTTATCTCCATGCAAGCCAAAGTCGACCGTCTCAAGCTGATGGGATGCTTTCTATAAATTGCTGACTCTGTGGGACTGGCCATACTGGGTTGAGAGAACGGGATAAACCATTGGATAATGGGTCCATCACTTTGATGGTCGCCTCAAGGATTGACCATTTTAATGTTCGATAGTAGGATAAGCTATAATGGATAGGGTTATAGGCTACCTAGTACACAATCTCCCAAGCATTGACCAAGGGGAGTACACTTTATATCATTGTTCAATGCGTTGGGCAACTGGGAAGATGCTTTGTAAAATCTTGAGAGATGTCGGCCATCTTCAGGCTCTCGATGGAACACTCCCTAAAACCGACCAAGCTATATCTTAAAAGTCATGAACTGTCAGTCAGCCAAGCTTGTGTTATTACTCACCCTACTCATCAAGGGAAGAATAGTTCTACTCGTGTTACCGAGGGAATGCATTATTGGCCTGTGCTTGTATCATCGTGGCACGTGCACGTCGTTTCCTATTCTTCCTTTGTTGTCATTCAATATCTCACATTGTTTTGTCTACTATCCATTAGATGCGACACTTGGCAACTTCCCATGTCCTTCCCCTTTGATTGATGTGACAGTTTTTAGGGAATTTTGTTTAACCCCTTCGTCTTCCTTCTCTCACTTTTCTGCGAGTACTTTGAATATTTTGTTAGTTTTCCTACACTCCTACCGTCGTTGAATTCTTCAATGCTCCCAATTCTTACATGTCTCCATCTCTAGTCTCCAAACATCCCTGTGCATCATCAAATAGCGAAACGAGGTAAGCTTCTTACACCCCCTCTTCTGTGTGGGGATTTTCCCTAGGGTACCTTATTCTAGGGAACTCCCTTTTGGGCTTGGGTCCACTGTTTGACCCTTACGTGGTTTTTGTCACAGGAGGTACCTCCGAAGGGCCATCTACCTCCCCCATTCCTAACAACGAGGCAGCCAGCATCCCCTTTGTGTGGGGAACACTTCCTCTAGCCTCCTCCACTTCCTTAGAAGGAGATGGCTTTCCCTTTAGTATTCTGTACCGAGCTTTTAAGGAAAGCGATTTCTCAGGCGAGGGATATGAGAAGGAGGGTCATGCTGAACGGTCCTTCAAGTAGGTTGATGTGAGTGTCACCAAGGTTTTCTCAGTCTATACCTAGCTTGATTCCCTTATGGGTATGGATGATGCCATATACCAATGGGGCCCTTGATCCTTACAGGTTTCTCTATGTTGGTCGGACAAGCTCGTTTGTGAAGAGCCCATTGAAGATGGTGGTCCTTTCTTTCATTTGTATGACACCCTACCACTCAAGCTAGGGATTTGGTTTCCATTTACGAAATTTGAATAGGCAATCCTTTGCCCCGACTCATGTTAAGGGCTTTTGTTCAAGCTTTCAAACTTCTGAGCAAAGACATGCGGCAAGAGCCCTTAGTCAACTGATTCTCCATTCTTAGATTATCAACTGTGCCAACTTCATTCACTGCCTTGTTAATGATGGCTCTCCTAATTCCAAATTATTGTGTATTATTTTCCATGTTTGAAATCAGGTGTCTCGTTGTTGCCGGTGTCTTGCCCATTAAGGCTCCTCCACTAGCAGCATCTATCATACTTGGGTCCATCAACATCAGTCCTTCATAAAAATATTGGATCGATAGTTGCTCATTGATCTGATGATGTGAACAGGTTGCACACAAGCAATTGAATCGCTCCCCGTATTCGTGCAATGTTTCTCCTGTATGCTGCCGAATTCCACAAATTACTTTTCGGATAGCAGTCGTCTGGGAGGCCAGGAAGAACTTCTCCAAGAATGTGTGCTTCATATCTCCCTAGGTATTGAAAAGAACAGGTTGTAGATACAACCAATCCTTCATTGATCCATCCAAGGAGAATGGGAACACCTTCATCTTGATATAGTCCTCTAGTATCCCTTGTGGCCTCATTGTTGAGCACACCATGTGAAATTCTTTCAGGTGCTTATGCGGGTCCTCACCTACAAGACCATAAAATTTTGGCAACAAATGTATTAGACCAGACTTTAATTCATATGATTATGTTGGCTCCAACTACGGATATTCGATACACCAAGGTTGGTATACCATATCTGGTGTGGCTAACTTCTTCAATGTTCGGTCCTGGTTCTCCATTAGCTCCTGCTGCTGGGAATTATTCTGACTAGAGAAAGAGTTAGTTGTAGAGAAATCAGAGAAATCAGTGGTGTTAGTGGTAGAAACACTATTCTCTCGAGGTCGGACTAGTATTACGGCTATTATCAGTACTTACTATAGTGTTCCTAACCTTCCTTATCCTACGTAAAGTTAGTTCTATTTCCGAGTCAAAGTCATATAGTATGTTAGCACTACTCCTAGTCATGCATTATTAAACAAAGAAATGAATGCAAGTACTACAGTATTTAGGATGTAGAGCAAGAATTATGCAGTAATAGTACTATGCAGAAGGAACCAAAAGTATTACACTCTCTTTTTTTTCAAAGGTTTCCTTTTCCTTTCTCACACAACACACACACTCTAAACACACTCTAACACTCTCTTAGATAGACTCGGCATGCCGAAAAGCAGATACAGAATATCAAAGAAATTAACAAACAACAACCAACGAAAGAAACAGACTCAATACATCAAGAAATCAAGTATGGCATTCTACAGACTCAGGATTCGTTATGAATTCGGATTCAGCGTATCAGGACACAACAGAATTTGTGTCCCTGGCAACAACGCCAATTTTGATGATTATCTTTTGTCATGGTGGCTTTCATCAAATAAAACTAAAGCTAACTATAGTATAACTAACCCTAGGTAATCCTTCTCAGGGACATAGTGTATTCGATTATGCCTAATACAAGATCAGAAATTCATGCAGACAACAGAGTTGTGTAAGAATGCAAATTCTCTCTCAACTAGGTGCCGAAGTGCTTTCGGTAAGATGTCGACTTGCTCACAGCAGGGATCAACTCGACAACATCCCGACAAAGACGAATCCAACATGATCTCGATTAAAGTGTAATTGGTCAACTCAACTTTGATGTAGTATTTACAGAATCATCTCGGCTAGTCTCAGATAGAGGCGGCCGAGAATATAAACAAGAGGAATAGAATGTAAAAGTATGACTGAAGTAAACTATCCTAAGAAAATAATAAGAACTATGCTACTTGTAATTACTGTGTCAATTCATAGGTCAACAACACACGGTCTGGCCCCTTAATGATTCACATGCGACTCCAAACCAACCTTAAATCTTACGATGGCCGTCGAACATTCGTCCATTGTTTGGCCGAGGACTTACACAACCGCAACCTCGTAAGCCAACATGGAGTAAGCACATGGTTGATCTATGGTTTACCTAACTTGTTAGATCGGTTCCAACCAGCCTAATCTAACGTGCTTTACTCTTACATTTTCACAAACATGACTATGATACTAATAAGAGCAGATTAATAGAACTGGAATTGTAAATGGAAAGTGGATATGGAATGCAACTATATATTGAAAAACATGCCATTGATACAGGGTTTGATACATGAAATGGGTGAGAATAACTCATCCTCCTTTGCTAGTAACGACCCTAGCGGAGATTGTGGTGGTTCACTTGAATTGGTCCAAGCCTTGAGGGTTCCTTCTACCAGATCGTGCCATCTATACTGATTGATTACCTCTGATAACCTCCACCTCAGACTCAGAACCTACACCCCCTTAACCGATTGGACGTCATACTAAGGAATCGTGCACCACTGAGCAACAATGGAATGAAGTGAAGAAGATGAACAAAATGCGGGAATTAGAGTGAATGAGCGTGCGTATCAAACCCTTAAATTGTACCCTGTGTTCTCCTTTTATTCATTTCCTTAGCTTCTAACAAAAGATTTCTAGAAGCTTCTAACCCCTAATGATTGCGTAACTAACTAACTGATGATTACATAACAGAATAACAGTCTATCTAACGAACAGCTTCCAGAAGATTTCAATCGATAACCTCCTACAACTGTCATGGTCTTCCTATAACCTTTCTTTGTGTGCCACGTGTTTAGAGATTGTTGGAGCTGGTCTTGATGTCCGAAGCAGATCCTTCTCTTGAGGTTCAGAGTCGGCCTGTTGCGCTGAGCCAATGTTGGATGACTGGGAGATAGGCTTGGACAGGGTTTGGCTAGAACGAGACTTCCTGCTACATCCTGCACAATGAACATTCCATTAGCTAATATCCTTACATTAACACAAATTTGTATTTTTCCCATTTCTAGGCCAATGAACTGAATCTTATCTAATATGAGTTTCTTAGTTACAAAACATGTTCTATTGTGCTTATCTTAAGACCTTGTGTAATGGTATATGGCTTATCATACATCTTTATTTATACATGCATCACTAACTAACTCTATAACTGAATTAACTATCTTAACAGAATTACCAGCCTGGTATAATAGAATAACTACTCTAACTATTTCTCCTAACACGACCATGTGTTAATTTACATTTATGCACGTGCTTGACACTGCTAGAGTGAAGTCGATCTTTTGGTGCCGGCATGAATCTAGTTCTAGATGGGAGTTGCCATCTACTTCAGATATTGAGGAAAGCTGGATAATGATCTTGGCCAGCCAGCCTTCGAGCCCCTCAGTTTGGCCCCCACTCATCCTTTGGCAGATGTTGTGGATCAACACCTGTCAGTCAACATCGATCTTCGAAAGGTGAATGTCCTTGGAATATCCAGCGTTTTCAAAGCACTTCAACACTATACTGGGTATTCTTTTGTTGTTGTCTCGGCGACTGAAAGGAAGTTTGGGAGTTTGGAGGCTCGCAATAAGGTATTGGCCAAGAAAAATCAAAAGTCTCATGAGACTTATGTTAAATTGACCGTATCACTTCATGAAGCTAAGGACAAATTGAACAATTATTGGGAGGCCACTAAAGGCCTGTTGGACGTTCACAATAAGGTATTGGCCAAGAAAAATCAAAAGTCTCATGAGACTCATGTTAAACTAGCCGCATAACTTCATGAAGCCGAGGACAAATTGAACAATTATTAGGAGGCCACTAAAGGCCTGCAGTGTAACATCCTAAAATTTATTTAATTATTTTTAGAAAAATAAATTATATTATTATTATTATTATCAATTTTATTTTAATTATTAATTGCTACAGGAAATTATTTTATTGAATAATTGCATTTCGAACTAAAATGTTATTATTATTGTTATTATTCTTAATGATGGCAGGAAATTAATATAGTATTTAAATATTTACATTTAATTTTATTTTAGTGAGAGAGTTAATGATTTTATAAAGTGATAAGGCATTAATTTGAATTATTTTCATTTATTAATTTAATTAGTTGAAATAACGGGGGAGGCTGACGGGCGGGTCGGGGTTGGCCCGACCCAGCTAGAATATTAGACAGGTAATCAGTTTACCCTAATTGGTGTTTTACGCGTCAGACAGCCAGACCTAGAGGAGAGAGAACGCCGACCTACAAGGAAGAGGAGCAAGGGTGTTCAGACCGTCCTAGAGCCGCATCAGATCATCACTATTCTTCGCATCTAAGGTACGGAGATGTGTTCGGTTATATGTGAATGCAGGGGTGTATGGGTAGTCAGGGCAATCTCTAAGTCCCTCTAGGATCTAAATTCTCAATTTTGTTTGATTATTATGTTTTAAAAATATTTTAATCGGTAGAAAAGATTTGTCAATATGCTCTGTGGTCTGACATCTTGTCCTAATGTGATTTTTGTTGGGAAACTGTATGATTAATTGCCCTAATTACTTGATTCTTGTGTTGTTTATGGTTGTTCATGATTTTAGGCTCTTGTGTGCAATGATGAAATTCGGTGAAATTCAATTGTGTTTTATGTGCATTTCTGTGCTTTTTGATAAATGATTTATAATGATGATGGTTAAATTAATATGGTTGGGTATGACTATGGATTGTGCGAAAGATGTATAAATCATGAGAATAAGAGTGTGGATGAGAATGCATTGAGCATGGACACGAGAGGCATGAGATGCATGAAAAGCCAGACGTGGCTATAATACCCTGGCCATATGGGGTGTTTAACAAGGGACCCTGGCCAAAAGTGGTGTTTAACAGGGTGTACTAGTGATGGGGGACATTCATATGCATGGGCTACAGGTGGTGTTTAACCATGCTGCATGCCGGCCATAGGTGGTGTTTAACAGTTGTGTGGAGTGTCTTCGCACGGGCCATAGGTGGTGTTTAACTGTGCGACACACTGGCCCATACGGGGTGTTTAACGGTGTGGCCATCATTAGTGATAACTAAGGGGATTGAGGAGGTTCGCCCATGGTGTGGAGTTCCTACTCGAGACTCTTAGGTGTGGTGATGAGCATATGCATTGTGCGAGCATGTGCATTTTGTAAATATGAATGAACTGTGATTGATTTTGAATGAATGAAATGTGATTGATATATAAGCATCTGTTAACTGTTAGTAATTGAGTACGGTAATGGGTGGGATTTGGGGCATTATCTGCCTTTATATATGATTGAATGTGATTTCTCATCGTACTTTCTCTTGTTGTTTTCTTTTAGGTAATGTTGAGGGCACTCATGGTGCCAAGTTTTGAAAAGGCGGGGTCTTGCTCTGATTAGTGTGACATCGGGGTTCTAGAAGTTAGAATAGTTGCTCTATGCCTTGATATTTGAATGACTTATTTTAAAGATGATGATGACTTTAGTTTTCTCAATTATAATGTTTAGATCTAAAACCTCCTTGAAAACTTTGTGTCTACCTTTTAATTACCATGTGAACCTTTTATCCTTAATACAAATTGTGCGTTTTGGTTTTAACTATTACCTTGTCTTCATTTTATTTATTTTATTAATTTAATTTAAGTATTCGGGATAGAAGGGTGTCACATTTAGTGGTATCAGAGCAGGTCGATTCATTCGGCCGTGAGTTATGTGTCTAACACGTTTTGCATTGCGTTTGTTAGCATGGTTGGACTGATTTGAAAGATGACAATAAATTGTTTGTTCTGTTTTGCATTGTGTTGAATTCTGGGTGATTCATTCGACCAGTGAGTTATGTGTCTACCATGTGTTAGTGTTTATTTATGTTAAGTGTGATGTACAAGTGCAGTATTCTAGTGTATTTTAAGGAAGTGTTGAGGTAATGTAGATGTTCCTTTGTTTGTTGTTGTATCAAGCATCCCTATTGCTAACTATGATCTATTGAGCCTGATCACCTCAATATGTTGTTAAAGGCAAAAGGGGCTCTTGGCGAGCCGGTGGATCAATTGATTTGAAATGTTTTCTTTTGAAGAATGAACATTTTGTTGTGACTAGCCTATGTAGCTATTTATTTTGGATGTCTGTGAAGTTTGAGGAATGAGTTCCTCATCCTTGTTCTAATAAAATTGGAAAGTGATGATGTGATGTGTTTTATTGTTGTATTTATTATTGTTTATTGTGTTTTTGGTGCTTACTATTATCTTAATCTTAATAGATTAAGATGGCAGTAAAGAGAGTGTGAAGATTCATGTTTCACAGCTCATGGCAAGGGCCTTAAGTAATTAATGAGTTAGAGGGGATACTTAAGGGTAGCACTTCAGACTCTCAGAGATTAACATGCTAAATTATCTAAATGTGACCTTTGGTTAGAAAAAGTGAGTTTTCTAGGTCATGTAACCTCTAGAAGAAGTATAGGGGTAGATCATTTTGAGGTAGAAGTTGTTCTGAAGTGGGAGAGCCCTTAATCGGTGAGTGAGCATAGAAGTTTTCTTGGACTAGTTGGTCATGAGAAGGTTTATCTAAGTTAGCTTGACCTTGATGGAGTTGGTTAGGAAGGGAGTTGTTTTGAGTATAATAGTTAGTGTGGGTATAGCTTCCAAACCCTTAAGGAGAAGTTGACTAGTGCACCAGTTTTAGTATTGTCAAACCTTAGTGAACCTTTTGTAGTATATTGTGATACTTCTAGGATGTGTATAGGTGGAGTGCTGACGCAAGAGGGTAGAGTGGTAGCTTATGCTTCTAATCCATGAGAGGAATTACCCTACCCATGATCTCGAGTTGGCGGCTGTAGTGTTCATTCTTAAGATTTGGGGACCAGAAGGCTTTAAAGTTCTTGAAGTGTCAAAAGAAACAGAATTTCTTCCCTTTATCTCACTACAAGGATTTATGGCCACGATTCCCTTATCTTCATGGAACCATTACTTTCACCCATTGATGATGCTGGAGAGAACCCATCAGTGGATACAGAAGGTGACATGCAACAACGGTTCTTTTTAACAGATGAATAAGTTGGGTGACAACATTTTTCTAGGGTGATTTCGTTGGTTATTATTCTGTGATTAGATGGAGGGATAAGGGAACAATTGCAAGCAGAAGGGTTGCTATTAGGGGTATCATTTTTCACTATTGAAAACTCAGTAAAGTTGCTGTAGGGTGAACACAAATAGGTGAAGCCATTTATGCAAGAATGAGAGCTCAACGATGAAAATTCCCGAGAAAGAGTAGTACAACTAGTTAGATTTCTCTATCAAACATTTTCTGCAATAACAGTCATTGCTTTAAATTTCATAGAATCAAGGCCAGTAAGAAAGGTACGATATTTGTGTGTCATTGTGCATTTAGAAACCTTACCTCTTTCTTTGACAGTTTTGCTTTCCCCATTGACTTCATTTGAAAACAGAGGAACTCTTTTGGTGGGAGCTATTGAGGCATTTCTTTTAACTCTTCTTGATATTGTGGTGGCCTAAATGGAAAGAGACATAGCAGATTTTGTTAATGATTGTTTAGTTTGAGAAAAGCTTGAGTAGCATCTGAGGATACTAGTCCGTACTATTGAGATGAGTCATGGTATAATTGTTTAATAAAAGTTAAATGGAAGATATGAGTTCTTTAAGTTATGTGATCTTTAGTGTGAAAACCCAATAGTCAGCCTTTTAAGGTAGGAGTTTCTCTTAAGTTAAAAACCTTGCATTAGTGAGTAAGATTATAAATTTTCCTGGGATTGGACAAATACCGTGGTGAATTCCTAGACATATTCCTTAAGTTAGCATAGTCTTTAACTCAAGAATCTAGGAAGGGAGCAAGGTTTAGGTGGATTGATAATTTGGAATTAGTTCCTAATGTCTTGGAGAAGCATTATATAGCGTGCCAACCTTAGTAATACCTGACCTTAGTTATTGAGAAGAGTGTTGTTACCGGATAGTGAGGATGTATTTTAATCTTACAGACAATTGGGAGTTGTAAGACGAATTATGTGTCCCCCAGCTTGGAGGTAGTGGCAGTAATGGCTACTCTTAAGATGCGAAGACACCACTTGCATGATTTCAAGTTGATATTCTCGATGACGTAGAAACACTAAGTGGAAATTCAACTAGTAGGAGAGGAACCTAAAATAGATGAGGTGATTGGAATTTCCAAATGACCAAGGTTTTAGGAAGCCATCACTAGGTAGAATCAATACAATAGAATATGTTGTAAATAGGAAATCCTTTCGCATCCTTTCGTGTGATTAGAGGGCATGATTTGTTAACTAGTTAGAACACCCATTTTAGTGGATAGAAGAGAAACCATAAGACGAGGGAATATGATTTTCTATATGGCATTAAGTAATTTAGAAATAGAGTTATGTACTTAGTAAGTCTTAGAAGAGGATCGTACGGTAGATTTAATATTGAATCGAGGTGGTATAGATGCCTGAGGATCTTTGGAAGATGTTTTGGCAGCTTAAATCATGGGAAGAGTGGATAAGTGTGAGCACCCATTTGGTTGACAGGTTGGAATCCTAGAGTTATTTTAGAACTTGGGGGAGAGATTTTGTTAAACTCGAGGAATCTAATTGGATTGGGTTCAGTCTACCACTTCACCCGTGCCATGTACATAATAATTGCACATGTTTCAACTCTGGACGTACATTGTTATTCTGGCAAGTAATCGAACTAACTTGTTTAAAGGTTAAAAGAAGACTAGGTATGAGAATTGATACTAGAAATTGTGAAAGATTTAAGGTTAACTGGTTTAGAGAGGTGAGATGATTACTTAGCCAATGCAAATCGAGTAAGGACTGTCGTTAGAAACACTAAATGAGTAAGGGGAGGGCAATTGTAAGGGTATAGAAAGTACTTACTCTATGTAAATTCGAGGACGAATTTTCTTTTAGGAGGGGAGAATTGTAACATCCTAAAATTTATTTAATTATTTTTAGAAAAATAAATTATATTATTATTATTATTATCAATTTTATTTTAATTATTAATTGCTGTAGGAAATTATTTTATTGAATAATTGCATTTCGAACTAAAATATTATTATTGTTATTATTCTTAATGATGGCAGGAAATTAATTTAGTATTTAAATATTTACATTTAATTTTATTTTAGTGAGGGAGTTAATGATTTAATAAACTGATAAGGCATTAATTTGAATTATTTTTATTTATTAATTTAATTAATTGAATTAACGGGGGAGGCTGACGGGCGGGTCGGGGTTGGCCCGACCCAGCTAGAATATTAGACAGGGGTAATCAGTTTACCCTAATTGGTGTTTTACGCAGCAATACCCATTCCCTCCTCTGTGAACACAAAATGGGCACTATGCGGAAGCGTAAAATATAACTGAAAGAGTAGAGGGAAGATGACACCAGAATTTTTTACGTGGAAAACCCTCTCGGGAAAAACCATAGGACCTAGTCCAGTAAAAGATCTCCACTATAAAAGTAGTATTACAAAGTGTTTCTCTCAATCTCTAAGGATCTCTCAATGAATCTCACCCTCTCGGATGGTATACAAACCTCTCTGTATATATCTCTCTTTCTCTCAAAGAGGAATACAAAAAGACACTCTAACTCTCTTAGGGTTTCTTCACTTGGATGATGTGTCTCTCAATCTAACCCCTTCTCCTCTTATAAAGAGAAACTTAGCGGGCTTGAGAGTATTGGGCTTTTGTCCACATAGTTGGGAGCCCAAAAGTAACCCAACATGTTCATCCCCCAAGCATTGTGACTTGTGAACCACAATTAAGGAGGGAATTCCAGCAAATCTCCCCCTTCCTGACTTAATTGGGAGGCACCACAACACCAACACCTTGGCAACAATCTTCAACCTTCTTGGTTGACATTGACTTAGTCATCATGTCAGACCAATTCAACTCTGTATGAATTTTCTCTATCTTCAATTCCTTCCTATCCAACACTTCTCGTATCCAATGATAACGAATGTCAATATGCTTTGAGCATGAATGGAACATGGGATTCTTGGTCAGATGAATTGTACTTTGATTATCACAATTCACCGCATAATCATCTTAGAGGAGAGAGAATGTCGACCTGCAAGGAAGAGGAGCTAGGGTGTTCAGACCGTCCTAGAGCCGCATCAGATCATCACTATTCTTCGCATCTAAGGTACGGGGGAGATGTGTTTGGTTATATGTGAATGCAGGGGTGTACGGGTAGTCAGGGCAATCTCTAAGTCCCTCTAGGATCTAAATTCTCAATTTTGTTTGATTATTATGTTTTAAAAATATTTTAATCGGTAGAAAAGATTTGTCAATATGCTCTGTGGTCTGATTAACATCTTGTCCTAATGTGATTTTTGTTGGGAAACTGTATGATTAATTGCCCTAATTACTTGATTCTTGTGTTGTTTATGGTTGTTCATGATTTGAGGCTCTTGTGTGCAATGATGAAATTGGGTGAAATTCAATGGTGCTTTATGTGCATTTCTGTGCTTTTTGATAAATGATTTATAATGATGATGGTTAAATTAATATGGTTGGGTATGACTATGGATTGTGCGAAAGATGTATAAATCATGAGAATAAGAGTGTGGATGAGAATGCATTGAGCATGGACATGAGAGGCATGAGATGCATGAAAAGCCAGATGTGGCTATAATACCTTGGCCATATGTGGTGTTTAATAGGGTAGACTAATGATGGCGGACATTCATATGCATGGGCCACAAGTGGTGTTTAACGGTTGTGTGGAGTGTCTTCGCACGGGCCATAGGTGGTGTTTAACTGTGCGACACACCGGCCCATACGGGGTGTTTAACGATGTGGCCATCATTAGTGATAACTAAGGGGATTGAGGAGGTTCGCCCATGGTATGGAGTTGCGACTCGAGACTCTTAGGTGTGGTGATGAGCATATGCATTGTGCAAGCATGTGCATTTTGTAAACATTAATGAACTGTGATTGATTTTGAATGAATGAAATGTGATTGATATATGAGCATCTGTTAAGTGTTAGTAATTGAGTACGGTAATGGGTGGGATTTGGGGCATTATCTGCCTTTATATATGATTGAATGCGATTTCTCACCATACTTTCTCTTGTTGTTTTCTTTTAGGTAACGTTGAGGGCGCTCATGGTGCCAAGTTTTGAAAAGGCGGGGTCTTGGTCTGATTAGTGTGACATCGAGGTTCTAGAAGTTAGAATAGTTGCTCTATGCCTTGATATTTGAATGACTTATTTTAAAGATGATGATGACTTTAGTTTTGTCAATTATAATGTTTAGATCTAAAACCTCCTTGAAAACTTTGTGCCTACCTTTTAATTACCATGTGAACCTTTTATCCTTAATACAAATTGTGCTTTTTGGTTTTAACTATTACCCTGTCTTCATTTTATTTATTTTATTAATTTAATTTAAGTATTCGGGGTAGAAGTGTGTCACATGTAGGACCAGCTTTAGGCGACAGTGTGCCAAGTTAAAGATCTTTTGCTGGCACAATAGGAATTAGAGCATGTTTGCAACCTCCTAAACGATGGACTTTAGTAGCTGAAGAAATAGGGGGTAGCCCTAGAAGCCAAAAGCCAACAACTCCAAGCGGACAAGCTAAAGGCCAAGGAATAGTTGTAGTGAGCAAAAGCTGAGGTGTCTTGGCTTGGGGAGGAGAATTTAAACAAGGATAAGCTTGTTAAGGAAAAAGACGATGCTTTGGCCAAGAAAGGTCTTGCCATAGTTGATCAATTTGAACTTGGCTTTCCTCGTGCCTTGGAACAAGTTGATTTTTTGCATCCCTCCCTAGCCGCTTATCTGTTACATTTATTTTGTTTAAGTATTTTCCTTTTCTTTTATTATACTTATCCCCAATGTACTCAGGATATGTTTTCCATAACTGCCAAATTGTTTATGTGCTTTTGTATTTCTCTTGACTCTAGCGTATTTGATATGGTGTTTGCCTATTTGATATGTACCTTTGTCACAATCTTCAACTTTAGCATTTCTAAAATGTGCATTTGTTTATTAACCATCTAAATCAATTTTCGGTCATTTCCACAACTTAGGCGTTTATCTAAATGATTGTTTTGCTTACCTTAATCTCCCCTCATGTAGCTGCTTCCTGCTAGTTTTAATGGCTTGGGAAATTATAGTCTAACTCTCTCTCTCTAGGGTCTTGGTGCCCTGGACAGTCATTAACCAAGTTGCAAAAAATAGGTCTCAAAGCCTGAGGTAGTTATTGAACGATTTCCTTTTATGGATCTTGGTGCCCAACATAGTCATTGATCGATTGTCTCTTACGGGTCCTGGTGGCTTGGGCCACCGTCAACCGACTGTCTCTTAAATGTATTAGTGTCCAGGGTAGTCATCAGTCGACTACCTCTTATGGGTCTAAATGCCTAGGGCAATCATCGACCGACTGCCTCTTATGGGTCTTAGATTTCACCTTGGGCACTGCATGCCTCTTATGGGTCTTAGATATTTCCTGGGCACTAGTTGCCTCTTATGGGTCTTAGATTTTGCCCAGGACACTAGTTGCCTCTTGTAGGCCTTAGATTTTGCTGTGGGCATTAGCTGCCTCTTATGAGTTTTAGATTTTGCCCTAGGCATTAGCTCCCTCTTATGGGTCTTAGATTTTTCCCTGGGCAATGACTACCTCTTATGGGTCTTAGATTTTGCCTTAGGCACTGGCTGCCTCTTATGGGTCTTAGTGCCCTAGGCATTGGTTCCCTCTCATGGGTCTTAGATTTTACCATAGGCATTGGCTATATCTTATGGGTCTTATATTTTTGGTTGAGTAACACGTTATTTAAACGACATCCGAATTATTATCTGCAAAAGAGGGAATATTGCATATCATTTAAATTCAAAGAACTACATTTTTGGTTTGTTTAACTGTAATATTTTCTTGAAGTTTCCGAATTCCACATTCAAGGAACCACCTTCCCATCTAGATTTTCCAACCTAAACGCTCCCTACCCTACTTCCTCTTGTACTCTAAACAGTCCTTCCCAGTTAGGAGTTAGCTTGTTCATGGCTGCCCCATGAGAGGTCTTTCTCAAGACCAGGTCGTCCTTTCGAATAAGGCAACGAAACACAATAGAATTATATCTCTTGCCTACTCTGGCCTTTGTTGCGTACTCGCGAATGTGTGCCATTTCTCTCTCCTCTTGTAGCAAATCAAGGTTCACCCTCAATTTCTCCTCATTATTATCACTTTGGCAGAGGATGGTTCGAGGTGATGATTCCTCCACCTCAACAGGATCATTGCATCCATTCCAAATTTAAGGTAGAATGGGGTCTCTTAGGTGGCCGAGTGTGGTGTGGTGTGATAGGACCAAAGCACATGTGGCAACTCCTCCACCCAACGCCCTTTCGCCTTTTTGAGCCGCTTGCACAATCCTTTGAGTATAACTCTATTCGCGGCCTTCGCTTGCCCATTGCTATAAGGATGCTCGATTGATGTGAAGGATTGCCTAATCCCATATTGTGCACAGAATTCGGCTACTGCCCGCACTGCAAATTGTGTGTCATTATCACTGACTATGACGGCCAATAGTTCAAACCGACATATAATATTTTCCCAATAAAAACGCTTCACCTTCTCAGCTGAGATCGTGGCTACTGGCTCCACCTTGATCCATTTAGTGAAGTAATCCATTGCCAACAGTAGGAACTTGACTTGATCGGGAGCCCGAGGGAATGGACCTAAAATGTCAACCCCATATGTAGAAAGGCCATGGGGATGTCATTGAATGGAATTTCTCCGATGGTTCCTAGTGTCGGTTGGCATAACGTTGACACTTGTCACATTTTTTATGAACACTAAGCTATCCCTCTAAAGGGTCAGCCTAGTAGAATCCCACACGTGCAATTTTGTTGGCTAGGACTCTTCCCCTAATGTGACTTCCACACGCCCCCTCGTGGACCTCCTTAATTGCTCGCTCTGCTTCAACCTTGATGAGTCATAAATCATACACCTTAGGTGGACCTAAGAAGAGTGTTAATAAGAAATCCTTGTACGTAAAAGATGAGTGTTAGCTAAGATTCAAATTAGGAACCTAAAAACAGAGAAAACATAATTTTGTGCTAAATCAAAAGCATTAGCTAACTATTCTTTCATGCATGTCTAGCCAAGACTCTTAGCCCATCCAAAAAGGACTAGGCTAAGAGAGAGGACTCTTGACCATGCCGACTCCCTCTCGGCCAGGCCGAGTCACTCAGCCTAGTAGCCCAACAAGCGAAGCAGCCCAATGAGGGACAGAGCCCCTCAACACCAACTCAGCTGCCACGTCACCCTGAAAGTAGCTTGCAGCACAAGTCACAATAAGGGCAGAATAGGAATTTCACTTTTGTAATTCTGTTAGGGACGTTAGCTTTCGCGCCTTGTATAAATAGGCTCGATCAGGAACAAATTGGGGTCTTTGAATTCACACTCTACGCATATCCCTTACATCCATTACCTCGCTCTTCCATCTTCTCCATCATTGGTGGTGCACGGTGCTGCATTGGTGTTTCTCTCGATTAAGGAAGTGCAGGTCTGAGACTGGGAAGCCGAAGTCTGCCAGAGGGGACTGATTGGGATTTTCAACACACTCTGGTGGATCTGATCCTCAGCGCTCAAGCTACTGGAGGTGAACTAACACCATCAACCATGGCGATCATTGTGGAAGATGGATCCATCTAAATTCAGACCATTGTGTTTGTATTCTGTTTTCTATTAATCAATTTCATTCTGCATTTCTTATCTCTGTTCCTTTCCTCTTCTGTAATTCACGGATTGAATCGCGATTGCATTTAAAACGTGAACAATGTTAAGCTAAGCCGATCAGAACTTGTTTAACTAATTTAGTAGGTAATCACTTAACGAATGTTAATTGAGAACCTAAAATCAGCACTGTACTTAATCCCTGCCAACTGATGAGGTAGCGATTGTGTAATTCCTCAATATGGCAATGGACGAACCTTTGGCGATTGTCACAAGAATTCCCAAGGATGATATGGACTGAGAACTAGAGTGAGGAATTTGGACTGAGGAATTTGGACTGGACTTGGACTAATAGAACTGAACATGAGCACAGTTATATCATAATAATAATAATAGTAAAATCAGTAGCATTAGAATATGTTCACTGCATTCATAGTTTTAGTTTACTTTCTACTTTACTTGCATTGCAAGCCCTCTCACTTACTGCTTTTCACGTACTGAAATAGAGTCAGTCCAACTCTGTTGCGTCTGTCTGCGCCCAACCGAGACCAAGCTTGATAAGTCTCTGCTGAGACCATATCGGCTCAGTCTCTGCCGAGACCATATCGGCTCAGTCTCTGCCGAGAGCAACTCGGCCAATGGTCGAGACGAGTCAATACTCTACATCTTAGATTCTGCATCATTTCACTTTGCACCAATTCACAATCGAGCACATTGTGTCCTTGAGAAAAATCGACCTAGGGTTGACTATGCTATAGTTAGTTTTAGTTATTTGATGCGCGTTGAGACGACTAAAAATGAGCTTATAAAGCCTCCCCCAAACACGACAACAAAGGAAAAGAAAAATCTCGCTTATATAGTTGGCCAATGATTAAGATGTATTTATCCACCTCCTTTTTGATTCTCCTTGCCTCTTGAGGATAATTCGGAGTTGTGTTTGTGCAGAGATAATTAATTATTGAGTCACGCCAGGATGATTTCCAGACATTGCTCAATGTCATCCACTCTTCTATGGTGGGTCATCGTAGTGCCTCCTAGATGATGGTCTTGTTGAATCCTCCCTTCTGCATGCTTGCCAGTATTGCTAGCAAGTTCGCCCTTTCATTTTGCTCTCGAGGGACATGCAGTAAGGTGAATTTTTGCAATGTCCCAGCTTGCGCCTTGACCACACCCAGATATTCAATCAGTTGGAGATCTCTTGTCTGATACTTGTCATTGACCTGCCCTATGACTAGTTGGAAGTCACTGTTTATTGTCAACCTTGCCACCCCTAACTCCTTTGCTAAGCTTATTCCTACTAGGAGGGCTTCATACTCTGTCTGGTTGTTGCTCACTTGGAAACCAAAATGGAGGGATTACCCTATTAACAACTTGCCTGGTCCTTTTAAGATAACTCCTGCTCTGCTGCCCCTCTTGTTGGAGGAGTCATCTATGGATAATTTCCACTCCTTGTTTTTCTCAGAAGCTTCTTCATCACCAAAATTAGGGGTAAGCTCGTTGATGAAGTCGACCAATACCTGAGCCTTCATATGTTCCCTCCTTTCATATGCTACATCAAACTCGGATAATTCAACAACCCACCTTGTCATTCTGCCTACCAAGTATGGCTTTTCTTTCAAGATTTGCTAGACCGGCAAGTTTGTCCTACACACCACTAGTGACTTTGGAAATACGATATCAGCTTTCTGGCGATAGTAATGATAGCGAAGGCGCCTTCTCAATTTTCTAGTACTGCTGCTCTGCTCCTTGTAGGGCTTTACTGACATAATAGATGGGCTTTTGTTCACCTTCTCCCTCTTGAATGATTACAAAGCACACTGCATTATCAAAAATAAATATGTACACATAAATTGGTTTACCTATAATTGGCTGGGTTAGAATAGCTGGAGCTTGATTCTCGTATTTAGTCGTGTTCTGTTTTTCAAATAAACTAAAGCTAACTATAGTATAGCTAACCCTAGGTCGAATTCTCTCAAGGACATAGTGTATTCTATTATGGCTAAGTGTGAAAATTAGAGTTCGTGTAGAAAACGCTAAGTGTAGAATGCCGACTTGCTCTCGACAAAGACTAATCCAATCCGGTCTCAGCAGAGACAGATCCGACAAGGTCTCAGCTAAGTGTGAACTCTCGGACAAACGCGACGGAGTTGGACTAACTCGGTCTTAGACTCAAATATGGGAAATAAGGGGGATTTTGTGTTAAGTGCAGAGAAATAAACTAAGGACTGGAAGTAAACTAAGCTACGCTAAGCTAACTATTGTATCATACCAGAATTCAACCCATAGCAGGTCTTTAATTCCTTACCTAAGATTATATTCAGAATCAACCTGAAACTCTTACGACAATCATTGAACGTTTTCCCCTTACCATACCAGGGATTTACACAATCGCTACCTCATTAGTTGGCAGGGAGTATGTACGTGGTTGATTTTAGATTCTCTTACCTAACAAAGTTATTAAACCAATTCCAATCGGTTTTAGTCTAACGTGATCCACTCCTCACAATGTGTAATAATAGTAGATTAAAGCGCAGGAATTATAATCAAAAGACAGAATTGCAAACCAATTGTATTATTGAAAACAACATTGAGTACAAGGTGAGAATTCAAATATTTCAGAGAATCTGCCTTCCACGATGATCACCTTGGAAGGACGGTGATGGTTCACCAATGATAGTCGAGATGCTGACGATTGGGTCCACTAGAATGCGTTGGCTAGCCAAGTGTTCCCCTCTGACAACCTTCGGCCTCCCAGTTCTTGACCTGCACCTCCTCGATCGAGAGAGACACTTTACTGAAGCTTCGTGTATCACCATGCTAGCTTGGTCTAAATTATGCTAAAATTCCACACTTAAACTCATGCCTTACGTGCCTTTATAAACATGCAGGGTAGTTGTGGCTAAATCTAAATATAATCCTTCAAAATCGATGATTCCTTGATTCTAGCAGATCTCTAGCTGATAAATCTAATCATTCAAAGTTGATGATTCCTTGATTCTAACAGATTTCTAGCTAATAAATCTAATCATTCAAAATTGATGATTCCTTGATTCTAGAAGATTTCTAGCTAATAAATCTAATCATTCAAAATCGATGTTTCCTTGTATGCTGGAGTGTTTGTCGCCACTAATATCGGTCCTAGCCGGTTGATCTAGCCAAGACCACTTCTTCTAGGCCGAGATGTTCCTTTTGGGCTGAGATACTCTCAACTTTTAGGCCTGCAAAACAAGTTCGATCTTTTTGTCAGTTAAAATCCTCATTTTAGCACAGATTTATATTTTTCCTATTTCTAGGCCCATAATTCAAATCTTAACTAAGATAGGACTCTTAATCACTAAACAGTCTTAATAGTACCCATCTTAAGCCCTTGTGAGGTGTATAAAATATGACTTATCAGAGCCACTAACATAACCTTTAGCTCGTGGAAAGCTGCTTCACAATCGTCAGTCCACTTGAAACGCTTTGCTTTTTCTCGGTGTTGGAAGATAGGAGCCGATTTCTCCATTGAATAAGATAAAAAAATGTGATAAAGCAATAATTCTCCTGGCCAATTGTTTTACCTCCTTCACACTTCTAGGGCTCCTCATGTTAATTGACCACGTTACACTTTTCAGGATTTGCCTCTATGCCTCTTCTAGTAAGGATGAAGCCCAAAAACTTACTGGCTCTAACCTCGAATGAGCATTTCTCAAGATTCAGCTTTAATTGGTATCTCCTCAACACTCCAAAGATGGACAATAAGCTGTTGGTGTGTCCCCTATCCATCTTAGACTTCACCACCATATCGTCTACATATACTTTCAGTTGGTTACTGATATGCTCCTTAAAGATGAGATCTATCAACCTCTAACAGGTGACCCCTACATTTTTTAGACCAAAAGACATAACTTTATAACAACAATTACCTTCATCATCATTAATGCGGTCTTGGATTCATCATAGGGGTGCATTTGTATCTAATTGTAGCCCGAGTATGCGTCCATGAAGCTAAAAAGGCCACAACCCACCAGGGCATCGATGCTAGGTAAAGGGTACAGGTCCTTCAGGCATGCCTTGTTTAGATCTGTATAATTTGTGCACATTCTCCACTTGCTACTAGGCTTCCTGACCATCACCATATTGGAAAGCCAGCTGGGTTACTTGACTTCTTGAATGAATCTTGCTTGCAGCAGCTTGGCTGTTTCAGCCTCGACTACTCTCTTCTTCTCCTCTCCTAATCTTCTTTTCTTTTGACTAATGGGTCAAGCTCTTGGGGATATGGACAAACGATGATACAAGAAGTCTAAATCTATACCTGGCATATCCGTAGGGGTCCATGCGAACATGTCCTAATTCTCACAAAGTACTCAGACTAGGGCCTCCTCTATTTGTGGATCTAGAGATGCTCCAATTTTCATCTTCTAATGTGGTTCCGGGCCTACCCGAACCTCTTTCAAATCCTCATTTGGAGGTGGGCAAGTATCCTCTTGAATGCGAGGGTCCATCTCAAGGAGGTGCACCTGTGCCTCCTCTGGCATAGTACATGCTCCGTGTCGGCCTTCTATTACTCACATACTCTCATAGAATTTCCAGGCCACGCGTTGGTCTACCCATACCACACCCACTAATTGACCGACCGGGTATTTCATACATAAGTGGGTCGTGGACATGATCGCCCGAAGTCACTTCAAAGTAGGTCTACCTAATATGACATTAAAAGATGTTGGTGCGTTGACCATCGTGAATCTTATTTTACCGCCTTTGTTGTGGAGCCCGTCCCCACCATCATTTCTAAGTTAAAGACCCCTCAGATCTAGACTTGCTCACCTGCGAATTCGATCAACGTTCCTTGACACACCTCTAAATTTGATTCCGAGAAGCCCATCTTCTAGAAATCTGGCCAAAACAGGACGTTGGCCAAGATACCTTGATCAACTAAAACCTGTTCCACCTTATAATCAGTTATCACTATCGAGATGACCATGGGGTCGTCCGAATGTAGTATTGTACCCTCATAGTCCTCATCGGAGAACGTGATTTGTAGGTCTCGCCTTTAGGTTGGTCTTTCTTGGATAGCTAGTACCAACCGAGAGTACCTCTTTCACGCCACGGCCGACATTTCTGCCATGGAGCCCCTTCCTACTATTGTAGTTATCATTCCACGATGGGGTGGTCTGGTCTGTGGGCCTTGGTTGACTCCCTTTCGATTTTTGGACTGGTCTTGCACTCGATCATGGTCTCGCCCAGGCATTCGACTCCTATCTCTCCTATTGTGATCTTTCATAGTTCGCTTTTCATCCTCCTTTCTCCTAAGAAAGTGTCCCAAGTAGCCATCTTGTATCAGCTTTTCAATTTAACTTTTCAACAATCGACATTCCTCTACCGAATGGCCTTGTGAAACTTGCACTACTCGTCACGAGAAGGACCAAGCTAACGCTGCGTGGGAGGTGAAATGTTAAGTAGTTGGAGATGATAAACTTTCAAAATGTGTGCTCTTGTCGTCTTGAGTGGCATATATTTTTTGACGCGTGGCTCGTGCCGACTAACTCCCCCGAGTGGTATTGTTGGCAGGTCTAGGGCCCGTGGGTGATCTTTTTTCCAATGGTCGACATTGCCTTCTCCACCAACAAATAGTCCTCCTTGGCCTCCACATGCTTCTCAACCTGGGCTCTGATCTTAATCATGCTGGCTGACTGAGACAGGGCCAATGAGTCACTAAAAGGGTCTGCCCGTAGTCCTTTTTGAAATGCTTTAACAAAAAAAAAATTGATCTGGGTCATCAACTGGACCATGACTTCATTAAATCATGTCAAATATTGCTTCAACGTCTTCGTCTTTGTTTGCTTTATATCAAACAAATATGCTACCTCCAAACATTTTATCTTATTGGATGCAAATTAGATTCAAAGGCGGCTGCTAGGTCCACAAACGATGTTATGGAGCATAGTGGAAGGCTTGAGAATCATCTCATCGCTTCCCCCCGCCCCCCCGCCCCCCTCAATGTGCCCAAGAATAGCTTACAACTTAGTAGATCGTTTCCACTGCTAATATAGACTTGGGTCTGGAAATCTTGTAGGTGTACGGATGGGTCCTACAAATTGTCAAACAGATCAACCACAAGTTCCCTAAATTATGGCGAAATAGGAGTATTGTTAATCTGTTCGCTAAATGGCAAGCCCCATGTCACTCGGGGTGGGGGTGGGTCAAAATGTCCCTCCGTGTCTCGGATTGACTCCAATTACTCCTAGCCTCCTAGTCTACAGCAAATCGTCAAACAAATCAACCACAAGATCCCTAAATTATGGCGAGATAGGAGGATTGTCAATCTGTTCGCTAAATGGCAGGCCCCATGTCACTCGGGGTTGGGGGGGTCAAAATGTCCCTCTGTGTCTCGGATTGATTCCAACTGCTCCTAGCCTCCTGGTCTACAACTTGCTTTAGTTCCTCCTTGTGGTTCTTTTCGTTGCCTCCCCAATTGGGCAAGCTTGCTCCTTACTTCTTTCTTGTAGGTTTGCTACAACCTACATCAGATGTTGTAGCGCTCCCTCTTCACTTCCTAAACTTGAAACTACCTGGTTTCGTGTCACATGCATAATTGCTTGTGGTATCTTCTGTTTTCCTCCATCGTTCGGTGTCGTTCTTAGTCATGGTGGGCGCCAATGTTTTGGTCTACAAGGATTACAGATTTAGCAACGTGTCCCTCTACGTGTCCTTCTAGACATATATATACAAGCCCTCTTCTCTCTCCTATCAGACTCTATTTTCCTGTCCATTAATTTCCTAACATACTTGACAAAAAGACAAAATGGACCGAAGACATGTTAGGGACAGAACAATGTGTTTCAAACTCTATCTCCGGTGTATCAATTACTTTATTTACATGTCGGATGATTTTATCCTTAGGGTAATAAATGTTGAAAGATTTGGACATCTTCGTTTACACCCTTTAGTTGTCAGCCAATCGGTACAATAATATAGTTTATTTTTTCTAAGGAAATATGAATACATATATTTAAAATAAAAATTAAAGAGAATAAAGTATAAAAAATATTAACAAAACACAAAAATATATATATTTTTATATATAAAGTATATACGAAACAAGTAATCTATCGATATTAAAAAATATCGATTTGGTTTGTATTAATTCGATGTTTCAAACTTTATCCTACCAATCCAATTCAATTGGTTACAAAAAAAAATCATCCAAATTAATAAAAAAATATTTTTTTTATTTTCAATTTTTTTATGTAATTTGCAATTTAATTTTGAATTTATTCAAGAAAATCATTCAAGAGAATTCATTCATTATACCTTTTTAATGTATGAGAATTGAAAACAAAACTACGCGCCTATAGAACCAACAGAGTTAAAGTCACGTAGTCGAATTCATTTATTATAAAGATACTTACTTAAGTTGAATAAATAGCAAATAAAATGGAAAACAAAACATACCCATGTAGAGAGAATTTTCTACCATGCCAAAGAATACAAAATATGAGGAACCGCTTTTGCGACCCATATGCTTCAATCCGCATCAGTCACAAACCCGACTCACATTCTTCAGCGAATGTTGGGATTATAATTGAAATGCTACGTGCCTCAATTTGTCTACTTACGTGCCCACCCACATGTTAGGTACAGCACAAGCATATATAACCCAACAATGGATGTTACAATAGAAAGGTAAGCTTTCAAAATTTACCAATTCGAGAATATATGTGTGAGATGATTGTGACATTTATGTTCTTCAGAACAACAGATGTGGAGAGCACATAGCATAATGAATTTTATTTCAACAAATTATTGAATGCTTTAAAACACAAACTTTATTCTAAGTCCTTGGCTGCGACGAACCTACCTTTCTTCATGAACCCAAGCTTCTTCCACCGCTATAAGATTTTTTTTTATTTTACAACTAATTTTAACTATCATTTAAATCCTAGTTAATTAACTGTTAATTAATTAAAATATTATTTTTTAGTTAAATTTAAGTTATATTTATTTATACTTAAATTAGCTAGAAAATAACTACAAATTTTAAAAATTTATTACAAATGAACTAAGATTACTTTCTTAACTAATTTACTACTTATTTCATGCTACCATTAATATTATAATAATTTTGTAGTTAATTATTTTTACTAAAAATTAACTACAAAATAAATATTGATTTTAAAATTAATTATAAAATTATTTAGTAACAAATTTTAAATTTTCTGGATAGAAAAGTCTTAACTACCATTCACAAACTCGTGCTTCTTTTTCCAATTACGAGTTTTGAAACCCTCGAATTATTTAGTAGAAGGAAAAAAATGATGGACACTAAATTTTAATTAAAATCTAGAAAGAAAAAGAGAAAGAAAAAGGAACAAATATAAATATAATATAATAAAAAGAGGGATAGAAAAAATAACCACGTTAATGGAATGCATGATATTTTACATCACTCTTACATGTTAAACCAGCCGTAAAGTTGTCGGAAGCACCTGCAATGCGAGGATTTGTAAGTGAATAAGTTTAGAATTTTGGCCCTACTAGGCTAAGGATATACAGAACCCCATGAAGTTAAAAATTAAGTAATCACTGAATCAAAGCTTATCTTTCATATATAAGTGAAATATTTAACATATATTATACCTATATCTTAAGTATAAAATTTATATATTTCATAAATATCGATTGATGTGGTTCAACTACTGGTAATTCATTAATCCAATATTTTTATCGAGTCAATACTGTTCTGGTCATATCAGATTGGTTTGAATCACTTTCAATTATTTTAAAATATGTACAAATCACCTAACATGTCTCACAAGCGTCTAATCTCAATTACCTTTTGTTCTATTAAGCGAACTTGCAAGGCTAGTTAATACACTTGTTTTATTAATTTACCAAAACTAAAAAATTAATTATAATCTTGCTAGAGACAACGTGGAAAAATTGACAATAAAAAAAAATCACAACATGCATTACACGGATACAATGATATATAATATTGTAACCCCACGCATACAAGTTATGTGTTTTATGAAGCAGAAAGTAATAAAAACTGTTTGTAAAGTCACATTGTCTCTAGCTAAAGCAAGAAAGTGTGATTTATCTTTAAACTTTTTACCAGACTAATATCAATGGCAGGAATTTAGTTAAAAATACAAATAAATATACTTTTAGTTGCTCATTTTAAATATTAGCTTCGTTTAGGGGAGTCATTTGCAAAATCTGTTAATATTGTTAATTAGAGTGCGTCAGACAAATCATATTATCTAGTTTAGAAGTCATTTTGATAAACTTACAAGCTTGTTTACCTAAAATAGAGGTGTTTAAATTATAATTATTATTATTCTTTTCCCATTTTTTTCCTTGACCCTTAAATAAAATTCACTATACATTTCCTCCTTTAATTTTTTTTTATTTTTAATAAATTCTAACCAATAGTAAAAAAAATGTTCACTAACTATTTTCACGTAAGTTATTTTTTTCGATCTTAATCTTAAAAAGTAAAATTTAGGGATCTAATTATTTGTGATGAACCAATAATTTAGTTTGTCTTATAGTGCACAATTTCTTGTCTATTTAAAGGTCCAAACAATAAGAATAAGATTGCATAAGCATTTCCGCATTTTCTTTGCATAGTTATTAAAAGATGGTTCTAAAGGGTAAAGTGGTTACAGAAATTGAGATCCGATCATCTGCTATCCAAATCTTCAATATTTTTGCAAAGCAACTTCACAATTTGCAAAACATTGCTAATGGAGTGCATGAGGGCAAGTTGCACGAAGGTGATTGGCATGACATTGGCTCTATTAAGAGTTGGTCTATTACCACAGGTAATTACACTTCACTTTGTAACTCATTTATGCAAATAAAAATTGGATAAGTGTTCCCTTCTAATTAATTTTGATAACATATTCAATTTTGCAATATTATCTTGTGTAAATATGATTTTAATTAGTTCTGCAAATCGAAATGGGTCTTTTTACTAGTCTCCTTATGTACTTGTGACCACAGAAGGAAAAGTAGAAACATTTAAGGAGAGCATTGAGACTATTGATGAACAGAACAAATCAATTACGTTCAAATTCTTTGATGGAGAAATTGGTAAGAGTTACAAGTTGTTTAAGCTCCATTTGCAAGCGATTGATAAGGAGGAAGGTGGTGCTGTTGCTAAATGGACTATTGAATATGAGAAGCTCAATGAAGATATTGGACCTCCATATCACTTCTTGGACATTATAACTGCTACTACTAAAGATATTGATGTTCATCATATTCCGAAGGCATAGCAATATTGCAATATAGAAAATAAGTTTGTGACAAATAAAATAAAATGTTTCCCGCACGATGATAAGTGCTCAATTATATCCAAGATGTCAGTGTGAAGTGTGATTTCCAAAGAATAAGGAATTGGTTGCTCTAGAGTCCAGAGTGAACAAGTAGCCAATCTATCATCAACATATGTATTCTTCAGTGTGTGTTAAATCGAGTGAATAAATGAGTTTGTTTAATTACTTCTTTTTTTTATGTACTAAATTGAGAGTAGTTATCTATAAAATTTTATAGAATTAAATACATTTTTAGTATTTTAAATTTAAGTTATTTTTGAATTTGATCTTTTAAATTAAAATTTTTATTTTTTAGTTTCTTAATTTCAAAAATTATTAATTTTAATTTCTCTACATAGATGTCGTTATATTATATTTTGTTGAGTTTCGTTATATTTATATTTATATTTATATTTACACTTATATTTACATTTATATTTACGTAATAAATGTGTTATTAATAAATATAAACTATATTACTTTGTATATTTAATAATAAATATAAAGTATGTATATTATTTAAAATAGTTATAATAATAAGGTATATATAAAATAAGTTTCATAATTATTGTTATTGTGCTTAATGATTTACTACTAACTTTTAAATGTATATTAAAATGAAGGATCATGGATTGAGTCCCAGCTGGTCACATGTTAAAGGATATTTAGAAACCTAATTTGCTCGTTTAAAACCTGGAACAAAAACATTTGCCAATCAAATTTATTTTTAAAATTAATATTATTGTAAATAATTATTAATTTTAAAATTTTGTAACTAATTATTTTATAACAAATTTTAAATTTTTTAATAGTGTCTAGGATGTCTACTTGACATGGAAAGAACAAGATTTGCACCTTTAGTAATAGGAGTGGAGACACAATTGACATTTGTTAAAAAAAAAAAAACCATGTCTACCCACTTAACCACTTTCAAAAGTTTCAAAAGAATGTCATTGCCAACAATTGTTGGTTGGAAGATTATATTTAGGATGATGATGCTATGCTTGTAATATAGAAAGCCGAATTGGAAGATGCCTCAAAGTTGTCCTTCACGCAGAACAGCATAGGGTAATCTTGGGCATGTTACCAAAGACTTCAACAAGCCATTATGCCAACCACATCATTTCTTCATAGCGCACTAAAATATAAGATATTACATGGAATTTTAACTAAATTATAATTTTTGTTTTTTCTCCTATTGTCAAAATTTGTTTTAATTATTTATTTTTTAAAAGTTTAATTTTGATTCCTTAACTCTTAAATTTCTAAACAATTATTGTTTTTTAATATTGGGACACAATTTTTAATTTTTTTTATTGATTCAAAACGTGAAACTTGTATTATTGGATTCATCTATATGAAAACTATGAAATTCAATTAATGTTTACACAACAATGCTCATAAACATGATGAAAGTTGTGTGAAAAGTGAGTCCACGAACAACTGAAAAACTAAAAAATATAATCAAATTCTTTTTGAGTTGCTCAGAGAGCTCACTTTTTATACGATTTTTACTATGTTTATAACTCTTTCTTATGCAAATATTAGTTGGATTATTGTTCTCTTCTAAGAATATACAGGTAGTTGAACGTTGTTCTGCTCTCAGTTTCTTGCCTTGCACAGGTGCGCCCCTTGGTTCCCACTGATACATGAACGACCCCCTACTATTCTCCCTAACAGACTCCTAACCGTCTCAATTGCCTTCTAACTACCTTTGGGAGCTGAGCGTTTGATCTAGGAAGAGGCTGGTTTGAGTGGACTAGCTTTCTTGGGCCAAGGTACCTTATTGGGTTGGGACGCATCTATCATTGGGCTCAGGTCCTGAGGGTGCCAGTTGTCGTGTGGCCCTATACATGTGTCAGAGCCCGGTCGTCGTGGCCGACCAGTACAATTATCCTAGATGAATTTAATGAAATAAATTTCACGATTTGAATTAGTCATAATTGGATTCAAAATTGTGCCCCCAAAATAAATAAAAAAAGTGATCATTGTTTCGAAAGGACAATATGATAGAGACCCAACCAATAAAACCAAAGACCCTTTGCGTGACATTGGAGGTCCCATCACTAGGTCCAAAACCAGCTTCTTAAACCACTGTGATGGTTTATGGGTTAGTAGAAAGTAATTTTTAGTGGGAAAAGAAAGCTTAGTGAAGAATTATAACTAGTGGGAATTTAGTGTATAGTGCAAATGTTAATAGGCATTAATTTTAAGGCTACTTAACTTAGCTTACTAGGAACCTCTTGTAAGCAACTAGAACATACATTATTTTCAAGTTGAATAAAATTGAGTTTTCTCTATTGTGAGAGTTTTTCTTTTGTTCTTGGGTGGAAAACTTTATAGTATTGGTTCTACCGGTAGGTAGGAGTTAAGATCACTCTTTCTTTTGATAACTCTGGTTTTACTAGCAGGTCGCAGTTATAATCAAATTCCTCTTATCATCTTTTATTTCATTTCAAGACAATTCTAAACAAAAATCTCATCATTTGGTATTAAAGCTTCGACTCTTGAAATCAGGTGTTATCCATCCTTTGCTTCTCTATATTTTTCAATTTTATTTTAAAAAATTTATGTTCTTTCTTTTGTTATTTCTTCTACCGTGTCATCTTCTTTTGTTTCTATTTGTTTGTATCTATTCATCTCCCTTAATTTTATTTCTTTGAGTTATTCATCTCTATTTATTATCTCTTCGTGTTTTATGTTTCTTTTCTATCATATATTATACACATAAAAATTCATGCATAAACAAAAAGAAAGAGAAAGTTGTGAAAAAGAGAAATTTACATATTAAAAAAATGAAAAAAGAATTGCAAAAAAAAATGAAAAAAGAATTGCAAAAAAAATGAAAAAAGAATTGCAAAAAAAAATGAAATAAAATTGGTTAGTAGTCAATTTGTTGTTTTAACTTATGTATTACACAATCCAAAAAAGAAAGTTGAAAAGAAATTTAAATTTTGGTCATATTTCCTCTTTGAGTCTACAATTCCTTCATTGAACTTATAAAAAAAATATTGAATTCCTTGTTCCAATTTCAATTATTTCTTGTTAGTTCTTTTTCTCTATAATTATCAAATTACCAAATTCTTACTATTTCTTGTTGTGTAGTATCATTCTCAAAGGTTCTTATTTAAAAGCTTGTAAGGTAAAGTTGAGTGGTAAAGGCAAGAATTGTGAGACCATTATAGATAAAAAGGCCAAATTGAGTGAAACACAATTGACTACAACATAATTTGAGCGTAAACACGTGAGAAAGTGTTTATGTAAGGATTTTCTTTTCTAACTTGATTTTTGTAGTATTTTAATCATTAGTGGAGAAGAAGGAGAACAAGAGGACAATGCTTCTTCACTTGAATTATTTTATGCAATAAATCTTTTATCTCTATATAATGTTACAACTCCACCACATCAGTTATCTCTTTATTTAAGCCTCCAATAAATCTAGCCATAGTTGCCTCATAGGCTTCCTCCAAATTGGCTCTAATCATGGCTATTTTCATCTCCTTATCGTAGTCCTCCACACTCATAGAACCTTGAATTAAACTTTGCAATTTTCTATGCAAGTCCCTATGGTAATAACTTGGTACAAATCTCCTTCTCATGACAAACTTCATATCTTCCTATGTACAAATAGGTCTCTCTCCATTTCTACATCTGTTAATCACAAATTGATCCCACCAAATACTAGCATAATCAATAAATTCAACAACTGCTAATTTTACCTTTTTCTCCTCCAAGTAATTGTGACAATCAAACACATGTTCAACTTTTCTCTCCCAATTCAAGTACAATTTAGGATCATTCTTTCCTTAGAATGTATGGATTGTCATCTTAATATTTCCCAAGTAATTGTCACGTCTTGGTTAACCTCTTCTTCTCCTTTCATTTTCATTATTTCTTTCATCTATATACTTCTCTTCTTCTTCCTCGTCATTGTTTCGACTACTAGGGCTCTTGGGTGTAGATTTTAAATCATCCACTCTTACATTTAGAGATTAAATTGGAAGAACAATAAAGCTGTTACAAATACTAAAGAAGATGTGAAAGCCAAATAGTTAAATTCTCCTCCTAAAGGTAAATTTGACACAACACATCTTATAAATCACGTGTTATCAAGTGTTTTAAATGTCAAGGAGTTGGACATATTGCTTCTTAATGTCCAAATAAAAATGCAATGATTATGATGAATAATAGAGACATAGAGAGTGAGAGCTCAAGTGATGATGAAATGCCACCATTGGAGGATTGTAGTGATGTTGAAGTTGCTAAACCTGTACATGGAGTTGTATTTTTTACTGGACATGCTCTTAGCATACAACCTAAGAAAGATGGTAATGTGGAGCAACGTGAGTATATTTTTCATATTAGTTGCTACATAAATGACAAGGTATGTAAAATAATTATTGACAATAAAGTTGTACGAATGTTGTTAACACCTTATTGGTTGAAAAATTGAACTTACCAACAAAACAAATCCTAATCCATATAGACATCAATGGCTGAATGATTGTGGAGATATAAGGATGACTAAACCAGTTTTTGTTTCATTTTCCATTGGCATGTACAAAGATGAGGTTCTTTGGGACATTGCACATATGCATGCGAGGCATCTACTTCTTAGGCGTCCTTGGCAATTTGATAGGAAAGTCACTTATGATGGGTCAAAAATAGGTAAACCCTTGTCATGAATAAATGCACCATCATATTAACACTTCTCAAATCGGTTGAAGCATATGTTGATCAAATTAGAATTGCAAGAGAGTGTAAATTGAGAGAAGAGAAATTGAGCATTCAAAAAAAAAAGATCAAATAAGTGAAAATAAGCAGAAGAAAGAAAAACATAAAATTGAGTGTAATGAAGAGAAAAATAAGAAAATGAGTGCATTTGCAAAGAAAAAAGAGGTTGAAAATGCTTTATTAGCAAAAGGGAAACTACTTGTACTCATGTACAAGGATCTTTATTTTACTAACAAATTCCACTTTTCTTTGCCTTGTGAAGTTTATTCTTTATTATAGGAATTCACTGATGTTTTTCTAGAAGAAGTGTCTCATGGGTTACCTCATTTAAGAGGTATTAATCATCAAATTGACCTCATTCCTAATTCGTCAATCCCAAATAGACTAGCCTATAGAAAAAATCCTAAGGAAATAAAGGAAATTCAAAAGCAAGTGAACGAGTTGCTGCAAAATGGCTTTGTAAAGGAGAGTCTTAGTCCATGTTCTATTCCTATGATCTTGGTTCTAAAGAAAGATGGAACATGGCACATGTGTGTTAACAGTCTGGCCATCAATAAAAACACTGTAAAATATAGATATCCTATTCCTAGGTTGGTTTATATGCTTGATGAATTATACGGTTCTTGTGTGTTTTCTAAAATTGATTTGAAGAGTGGATACAATCAAATTTGTATGAAAGAAGGTGATAATGGAAAACAACTTTTAAACTAAAATATGGTTTATACGAGTGGTCAATGATGTCATTTGGCTTAACTAATGCTCTTAGCACCTTCATGAGGTTAATGAACCATGTTTTGTGTTCTTTCATTGGAAAATTTCCAATAGTCTATTTTGATTTATAGCAAAACTTTACATGAACATGTTGAACATTTTCATGATGTTCTTAATGTCTTGAGAGAAAATAAATTGTATGAAAATCTCAAAAAGTATTCATTTTTCCTTGAATCTATTGTGTTTTTGGGTTTTGTTAAAAACTCAAAAGGAATAAGTGTAGATGAAGAAAAGGTAAAGACAATTAGAGAATGACCTACACCCAAGAATGCAAATGAGGTAAGAATTTTTCATGGTTTAGCAAGTTTTATAGGAGGTTTGTAAAGGACTTTAGTTCTATTGCTATACTTTTAAATGAACTTGTTAAAAAGTATGTTGTCTTCAAGTGGGATGATATACATGAGAAAAGTTTCAATTTGTTGAAAGATAAGCTAACCAATACACTTATGCTTTGTTTGTCTAATTTTGATAGAGCTTTTGAAATTAAATTTGATGCTTCTTGTGTTAGAGTAGGAGTTGTATTGATGCAAGAATTCAAACCAATTGTATATTTTAGTGAGAAGCTTAGTGGGACATCATTGAACTATCCTACTGATGACAAGGAGTTATATGTTTTGGTGAGAACATTTCAAATTTGGCATCACTATTTGTGGTCAAGGGAGTTTCATAATCCATTATGACCATCAAAGTTTGAAGTTTCTAAAATCTCAAGGTAAGCTTCAAAAGAGACATGCCAAGTAGATGAAATTCATAGAAATGTTTCCTTATGTGATCACGTATGAGAATGGTAAGGAGAACATTATGATTAACGCATTGTCTAGAAGATATGCATTGCTTACTTCTTTGTAAACTAAGTTACTTAGTTTTAAAATTATAAAGGACTTGTATGTCAATGATTTTGATTTTTGGCTAAGTATGAAATTCTTGTTCTAAACATGCTTTTGGAGACTATTATAGACATGATGAGTTCTTGTTTAAGAAAAATAAATTATGTGTACCTATTTTCTCCTTGCATGAAATGTTAGTTAAAGAAACTCATGGTCGTAGATTGATGAGACATTTTGAAATAAAAAAGACTTCAAAAATTTTGAATGAGCATTTTTATTTGTCTAACATAAAACATGATGTGCAATCTGTTTGTAATAGCGATCAAATTTAGCTACCAAAACTTTTCGGTCACTAATAGCCACTACCGTAGCCACTAATCACTTGTTGGGTGCTAGATGTAAGCAAAGACCATTTTGGCAACTGAAAATTGTGGTCACAAAAGTTATTGATCGCTAATTCTATCACTAGACAAAAATAATTAACTAATTTTTGTCGACTACTTGGCAACGACTTGCGAAAAAAAACGGTTGGGTTTAGCGATTGAAATAATTTGGTTGCTAAACTTTGAACATATTTAACAAATAAAGACCAAAAATAGTTTAGTCGTTAATAAATATAAATACAATACAATTTAGTGACCAAAACAAAATTTTATCGCTAGAGCAGCTTGATGTAGCAACCAAAATATATTTTCGTCTTAAAAGATATTAATATAATACAGTTGAAAAAAATTCCGTTGTTGAAGCTCTTTTGTATAATGACTAAAATTAATTTCGACCGCCAGAAGATATAAATATAATATAATTTAGCGACCAAAACAAATTCTAAAACTCTATACTATAGCGATCGAAATTATCATTCACTAAATGCTTAAAAAAATTAAATACATATAAATATAAAAAATATGTATAAATTAATATTATTGACTCTCATTCACTAAATGCTTAAAAGAAATTAGAATTTATAAATTTTATATTATTTAATATTTAATTTGAAATATCTAAAAGTAAAAATTATTTAATCTAAATATGAAATTATTTTATTTATATTTAATTAATTTCAAAGAGTTATTAATATGAAAATTTAAGTTAATATATATATATATGTTATGTAATGGACATGATAATTATTATTTTGATAACTATAAATTTTGTATAAATAAAATTTTTAAATAAATAATTATATTATAATTGAAATTGTTAATAATCTAGTATTTTTAATATAGTGGTAAGAATAATGTAAAGCCACAAAAAGTTGTTACGCCAAAGGATCATCCAACAACATTAGTTCAAAAGTTTTGATTAAATCGTTTCATTTAATTGATGAAAAAAATTGTATAATTTGTTAAGTTATTGACATTTTGTTAGTATTCATTTTAAATCCTTATCACTAATTTTAGTTTATTTAGTTTTAATATTGATAATAAAAGAATTAATATTAATTAAGATAATTAAGCTAATAAAAATTTTCTAAGTTAATATAATTATATTTTTTTAGGTGTCTAATTCATTATTTATTAAAAAAATTAAAATAAAATAAATTATGTTAAAGCCAAAAAAGTAATGAAAAGCAAGATGAGAGAAAAAAAAACAAAATATACTGAGAATATAATTTTTTATTAAAAGTATTTAGTATAAATTAATTTAAATATCATTATCTAAAATATATATTTAAAATACTGTATGAATATAAATGTAAATAACTATAAATTATATACTTAAATCATTATATATAAATATATTTTTTATAAATTATATATTTAAAATATTTTACATAAATATATTTAAATAAAAATAAATTATATATCTAAAATATTGTATAGATTTGTTTAAATATCTAAAATTGATATATATAAAATATTATATACAATTAAATTATTTATAAATTATATATTTAAAATATTATATATAAATATATTTAAATTAATGTAAATTATATTTTTAAAATATTGCATGTAAACAAGTTTTTTATAAAACATATATTTAAAATATTAAATATAAATAAATTATTTAGAAATTATATATCTAAAATATTGTATATAAAAAAGGAATTTAGAATTTATTTATTAAAAGTATTATATATAAATATATTTAAATAACAATATATATTTAAAATATTGTATGTAAATATATTTAAATAAATAAAAATAATTTGTTTAAAATATTATATATAAAATTTTTAAAATTTTAAATAACAATGATCTGATATTTTAAATTTTTTTCAATAATTTCCCGCTCCTTTTTTCCAATATGGCATACCCCCAAAATCATTAAATCCCTTTTCCTAGTTTTCTAGTACGCCTCTCTCTCGTTTCCAACCATGCATCCCCTCTTGGCCGTAGGCTCCGCTTGCGCCCTCTACCCACTTCACTCGCCCCCCATTGCTCACCCCACGTTGCTCGCCTCGCGCCACTCGCCTGGTACACTCGCACCGCCCCGCGCCACTTGCCTGCTCTGCTCACACCACCCACTCGCCCGGTCGCCTAGTCGCCTGGTCATTCTACCGCCCACTCGCTTGCTCCGCTTGCTTGGTCGTGCTGCAACCGCGTGCCTACGCACTTCTACTGCAGTCACTGTCAGTACTAAATCTCTTTCCTCTTTAGCACTACTTTTGGATTGACGTTGTAATTTGCTTCGAGTTGAGGTAGGTTAAATACTTTTTTATTATTTATCGTTACTGACAATTAATTTAAAGACTTTTTAGTGACTGTTTCCTAATTTAATTTTATTATAATATGTTAATAAAACAATAGTTTCTTCATTAAGATTTAATATTGTTATACATACACAAAGACTTGTTTGTTTATACAATTTATTGTACCTAGTCTACATAAATGAATATTCTAGATCATCGAAGGTAGATGTATCGTAGGTTAGATATTAATAAATGTTGGACGAATGAATTCACAACAAGAGTACATGAGTTCTTATAGTTTGCTATTAGTCAAGAGAAATTTCAATTACAAGGTGAAAATTTGAGATGTCCTTACAACAAATGCAAATTTAAAGTGTTGAAGTTTGTGGATCAATTGGACTATGATCTTTGTGAGCAAGGTTTCATGCCTAACTATTATTGATTGACAAACCATGGTGAAGAGCTACCAAAATTTTCTCCAATTGTGGTCGAAGATTCATGCTATGGAAGTGGTAAGCAACAAGAAGAATTGAATCCTTATGAGCAAATGCTCATGGATCATGTTGAACCTTCAATTGGTCAACATATAAAAAACATGGAAGAAAATCCTAACCTGAAGCTAAAAAATTCTTTGATATGCTTGTAGCTGCACAAGCACCATTATAGGAAGGATGTAATAATTACTCAGAATTGTCAATAGCATTATAATATAATAGTTAATCTTTTAAATAAAATTCTTTAAATATGACTTTGACAATAGCATTTTCCATAGATTTATACCAAGACAAGGCCCTTTTTTTGTCATCTCCAAGATCACTAGACAAAAATTTGATGAACCTTGGCCAACTTGGAAGAAGGTATGACTTTAAGGTAATTTAAATTATGGTTCAATTTAAATTGTATTTTTTATTATATTATCAATGTTGCTTAACTCATCTTTTATATAGAAAGAGTATAGGTGAGACCCATAATAGAAGCAAAGTATCAGGGCTATTTTTAAGCAAAATGGTTCACACATTTTGAAAAATGCAATGAACAAGATTAGGAATGGTCAGGATAATGAACTTGGATTCCAGCTAATGTTTAAGTAGCCTTGGAACAACATTGGAATTCTACAGATTTCCAGAACAAGAGCTTTATTGCCAAGGAAAATAGAGCTATTGATAAGGGACTCTCAACCTATTGTGATAGGTCTATATCTATTATAGCTCACTATGAAAAAATGATAATTTTATTTATTTTTTTGTTTTACTTAATTGCTTTAAATTCAACGTAATTGACTAGATATATTACAATTTTAACTCTTGTTTAAATTTATGTAGGCTAAAGAGCTTTAACAATTACCAACTACTTGGGAGGTGATGGAGAAAAAAAATTAAAGACTGAAGAATGGGTTAATGATAAAACTTGTGAGCTTGCTGTAAATTTAATCTTTTAGCTTTTTAAACTTTACTTTAAAGTTTAATAAGTGTTAATAAAAGTAAAAATTAATATTCAACATTGTTTTGAAGGTGAAATATCAACAATGTCAAGAATAACTCCAACAACGTGCCATGGAGGAAGGCACATATGGAAATGACTCCTCTTTTGCCTCTATCAATGATGATAATGTATATTACGACATTGTTGGAGGTAAAAATGACAAAGGGGACGTATATTGACCTGTCTGATTAAGCAACAAGTTAATCCGCACAACATGTCTTCAACCTACTTTGATTGAGATGCCAATGGTAGAACAAGTAGAAGAGATGTGCGAGATGATTCATAAATTGAGTAATGAGCTTATTACAAAAGAAGCTAAGGAGAAGTCACTTTAGGAAAAGGAGGTGCAATTGATTCATAATCATGAGAAGCAAAGTGAGCAAATGCGACAACAAAGTGAGAAAATGGAACAACAAAGTGAGAAAATGGAACAACAAAATCAGCAAATACAATTTATTTTACAACACTTGCACCTTAAGTCACTTTTGCCAGATCCTGCTCTACCAGATAATGAAGACCATGTTGGCAATACTTAGGATGGTTATCTTGATAATGCACTAAAAGTCCATATATTGCATACTTATTTTTATCTTGTATTACTATATTTTTTGTTGGCACTTTTAATTGGTTATAGTTTTATATATAATTGTTTTTTGTAGTTATTGACATACTATTTTTGGAATTTGTTTATCCTTTGTTATTTATAGTGTGATTAAGATTTTGATTATTTATAATTATTTGGTAGGTTAAAATTATAAATTACTTGTTACAAATATGTATTAAAAGAAGTTACGAAATTAGCAACCAAATATTTTAGTTGCTAAAATGCAAAATAACATTTTTTCAAAAAATCAAAAATCAGGCAAATTTAGTGATCGAACATAGCGACTAAAACCGATTTTTTGTCAATTGTTAATTTCTACAACGATTGATTTAGTGATAAAAAAATTTTATATTTTGATTTTTTTATTTTACTTTTTAGCAACCAAAATAGTGATAGAATTTTCAATAGCTCAAATTAGTCCCACATTCAAGTTTGATCAAAATCGTCAACGACCATATCAATTCCGTAGTGAAAAAATTTTTGGTCACAAATTGGTAACCGACCAATATTCAATCGCAAAATGCCTTAGCGATTGGGGTTTTTGCGACTATGCGAAATTGGTCACTAAGGAATTTAACAACCGATATAAGGATTATAGCGTCCAATTTGAGGTCGCTAAACCAAAATTTTTTCAGTATGGGTTGCCAAGAATAATAGTATGTGCTAGAGATGTGAAACTCCTAAGTCATTTTTGGAGGATTTTGTGTAATAATTTATGAACTAAGCTCTTATTTTCCACTATTGCACATCCACAAACAAATAAGCAAACTGAAGTTGTGAATAGAACACTTGCTACCTTGTTACGTGTAATTATTCAAGAGAATTTGAAAAATTGGGAAAAATGTTTACCAGAGTTTGCATATAATAGAATTGTTCATTCTACTACTTCTTATTCTCCTTTTGAAGTTGTGTATGGTTTTAATCCTTTGACTCTTTTATATATCTTAACTTTGCCAACAAATGAGCATGATAATTTGGATGGAAAGCATAATGAAGATTTTGTTAGAGAGTTGCATGCCAAAGTTCGAGCTAACATTGAGAAGAGGAATGAATAATATGTAAGGCAAGCAAATAAATGGCGTGTTAAAGTGACTTTTGAACTAGAGATTGGGTTTGGGTTTATATGCGTAAAGAAAGGTTTCCTACTCAAAAATTACAAGTTGCAACTAAGAGGAGATAAACCTTTTCAAGTGTTAGAAAGGATCAATGATGATGGCTACAAGCTAGATTTACCAACTACATATGGTAATGTACGTTCTACCTTTAATGGTGTTGATTTATCTTTATTTGTTGTAGGTGAGAAATTTGATTTGAGGATGAATCCTTTTGAAAAGGGGGGGAATGATAGAGACCCAACCAAAAAAGCCAAAGACTCTTTGCATGACATTGGAGGTTCCATGACTAGGTCCAAAACCAAAATGATGAACCAATTTTTGTAAGGCCTAATTGTGGAAATTAAGCAAAGTTCAAAACAAATTGAATTACAGGCTGCACCAAAATAGGTAACTTCACTACAAGTTGATAATGGTTGGAGCCTAACTTGAAGAACACATGAAAAATCCAAAGTCATTTTCATTTAATTTGGGCTAAATAGTTAACTAAGATCCCTTTATATGTAATTTTCACACATTATGTTCATGTAATAAGTTCATATGTATTTTCATATTTTCTAGGTAAGTTTTTATTGTATTAAAGCTTCTTAAACCATTATGATGGTAACTGGGTTAGTGAAAAATCATTTCTGGTGGGAAAATAAAAGCTTGGTGAGGAGTTATAACTAGTGGAAATTTAATGCCTAATGGAAATGTTAATAAGCATTAATTTCTAGACTACTTAGCCTAATAAAACCTCTTGTAAGCAACCAAAACAGACATTATTTCCAAGTTAAATGAAATTTTAGTTTTCTCTATTATGAGAGTTTTCTCTTTGTTCTTGGGTTAAGAACATTTTATATTGGTTCTACCGGTAGGTCGCGGTTAAAGTCAAGTTTCTCTTGTTATCCTTTACCTAATTTCAGGACGATCCTAAACAAAAATCTCATTAGAATATTAACTCAAATTTAAGAGTTAAAGGACAAAAACAAATCTTTTAAAAGATAAAGAACTAAAACAAATGTTCACACTAGGATAAAGGACCAAAATTATAATTTAACCTATGCATTGATAGCTCCAAACAACGGATATTAGACATTGGTGCCACCTATCACATATGTCATTCCTTATCTTCCTTTCAATGCCATAAGAAAATTAGACTCGTTTCCGTGAGATTGCCCTATGGTTCACAGGTTTTAATTAGTATTGCTAGTACAATTTATTTCTCTAATAACTTATTGCTCACCAATGTGCTATATATGCCCAGTTTTACCTTCAACCTAATATTTGTTTCAAGGTTAGTCAATTCAATTGATTACAAGCTAATCTTTAGTAAAATTGATTGTCTCATATAGTGTAACAATACATTGAAGACGATTAGAGTAGCTAGACTACAAGCTGGACTCTACACAATTCGATTAGAGTAAACATTTTTCATTCTTACAAATGTGACATTTGGCTTTTTAAGGTTTGGACATCCTCTCATGACAAGTTGGTCCAACTACATAGAATTTTTCCTTTCATTGAGTGTAATATCCAAAATTGTTTGCCTTTCCCTTAAAGTAATTTGAAATCTATGCATCCTTTCAACTTGTTGCATATGGATATAAGGTTCAATTTTTGTCCTTTTTTTGTTTGGTCACAAATATTTTTTAATAGTAATAGATAATGCATCTTGACGTACCTGGCTTTATTTTATGAAATTAAAATCAGAGATCAAGCCTAATCATATCAAGGCATTTGTGACATTAGCAGAAACTTAATTCAAAGCTACAGTAAAATGTATAAGGTCCAAAAATGGCAGAGTTCTTGTTGGATGATTTTTATAATAGCAACAACATTCTACATAAAATATTATCTTGTAGCATTGAAACACCACAACAGAACGATAAATGAAAGCACCATGTTATGGCTATGGTTCAAGCTCTTTTATTCCAATCCAAAGTACCAAAATGTTTCTGTATATATGTTGTTAATCATGCTACCTTTCTCGTCAACGGGTTGTGAGGTTGAATCACTATGAGTTTTTTGGTTGCCTCAAATTTGCAACCACTCATGCTGTTCTTAAGAGAAAACTTGATCTTGGCGCTTGAAAATGTGTGCATTTAGATTTTAAGGCAGGAACCAAAGGATACTTGTTATTTGATCTCAAGACTAGAGAGTTTTTGTTTCCAAGAATGTCCTATTTTATGAGAATATTTTTCCCTTTAAGGATCCCAATAACACTTGGGTTATCACATGTCTACCCTCTAGCAAGAAGGCCATCAAATCCAAATAGGTCTTCAAAGTAAAATACAAAGTAGATGGTTCCATTAAAAGTAACAAAGCCAAACTAGTTAGTAAGGGTTTTACCCAAACTGCTGGCCTAGATTATTACCTAGAGACCTTTAATCCTATTGTGAACATGAAAATTATAGGATTGATTCTTGCTTTAACTTCCTCTTTCAATTTGTACCTTCACCAATTAGGCATGAACAACACTTTTCTGCATGGGAATTTGTTTGAGGAAGTCTACATGAAAGCTCCTCTTGGTCTTACTATTCCAGCACCCAAAATGGTGTGCAAATTTGCAAAAATCTCTTTATGGCTTGAAGCAAGTTAGTTGGCAATGGAATACCAAGTTAACGTTGTCCCGCACTTTGGTTGCCTATGGATATACATAATCCAAAGGTAATAATTACTCACTCTTCAAAAAAATTTCATCTTGATTCACAACGATCCTTGTGCATGTCAATGATCTTGTTTTTACAAGGAGTAATTTGACTAAACTTTAGCAACTTAAAGTCCTATTACATCTGAAAATTAGCATCAAAGATTCGGGAGAAGGAAAACTCAAGTATTTCTTAGACTTTGGATTGCACGTTCAAAGTTCAAGATTCATGTTTACCACCACAAATATACCTTGGATTAGCTTTATGATACAAGATTTTTAAGTTCTAAGCCATGCTCTACTCGTATGGATCCCACCACTCAACTAAGCAAACTTTCAAGCACTTCTTTATCAAATGCCTCTTCTTACTAGAGATTTATTGGTTGTATACTCTACTTCACCCACACCCATCGTGACATATGTAATGTGACTTAGAATTTGTTTAGGTAAATTTATCTATAAATATTTATCACTACAAGAAAAAAAAATTTAGCAACAGACATTAGCGACTAAAAGAGGTCGTTGCTAAACACCGAAGAAAAAGTAAAAAAATTCAAAAAAAAATAGATCGATTTAGCGACCGAAATTATAACGTAAAAAATATATAATTTATTAGCAACCAAATTAGCAATGAAACGGAAAAGGACCAAAAAGTTGAATTTTATGATCGATTTAGCGACTGAAATTTAGAAAAATAAAAATAATAAATCAAATTAGTAGCCGATTTAGCGACCAAAAATAAAATTTTCAAAAATATTATTAGCAACCAAATTAGCGATCAATTTTCAAAAATTCAAAAATTTTTCCCTCTCTTTTTTTCCCACTTTTTTTTTTTATTTATACACTCCTCTCCTCCCTCCCTATACCTTTCACTCACTCCCTCTTCTCCTTCCTCTCCTCCACCACCACGACATCTTCTTCATCCAATCCCTCCCCTCCCTCCCTCCCCTCCCTCTCCTCCCTCTCCTCCTTCCATTCCCTCTCCCTCCCTCTCTTCTCCCTTCCCCCTCTCTTTTCCCTTCTCCCTCCCTCCCTCCGATAGGCCTCCTTCCTACTCCAACCACCACCCAATCGATCGTCACCCGATTTAGTTTTAAAAAAAAGAAAAACAGTTTTAGTGACCAATTTTTAAAAATCCAAAAAATAACGATCAAATTGTTGAAAAAAAAATTAAAATTAGTGACTGATTTTTTTATATTAATAATTAAAAATAAAAACTTAGCCACCGATCAATGTGATTTTTTTAAAAAAAGAAAATAGCAATTGAAATTTCGACCTCCAATTAGCCACCAAAAATAGTTCAGTTGTTAAATTGCTTAGCAACTAGACTTTTTGCGATGGAAAAAGTCGGTCTCTAATTTAGTTGCTAAGTCATTTGACCACCATTAGTGACCATTTTTTAAGTTTAGCTACCGATTTTGGTGGCCGCTAAACTTAAAATTTTTTGTAGTGTATAGTTGTGAAAAATAAGAAGGAAAAATGAAATAATTTTTTCCATAAGTTAAAATTAGTTTATGCGTAAGTTAATTTGTAAAAATTTTCTCATATTAACTTATCCCAAAATTGTTTTTTAATTTATACATACATAAAAATTTCCATATTTATTTCATTTTTTTTTATACCAATGACTTGACATCTTGAGCATGAAATTTGCAGGACTAAATATCTACGGATGGTCAAATAGTGGTTCAATAGCAGGTGGCCTAACAAGCCCAACAACAATCACTTGAATAGATTCTATATCATTTTAAGTAGGTTTAGGCTTGTAAATTGAAAATTGTCCTCCACTTATATATACTATTTTGGCTATTATATTAAACGATATAGAATCTCTAACACTTATCTGTCTCTCACAGGTCAATAACTAACTTCTGCTTCTTACTTGGGAATACTCTTATTTCCTGGAATAGCAATAAATAAAGGATGGTTTCCTACTCATCCACAGAGGCGGAGTATCATACTTTGGCTCTTGTTCCTTCTTCGTGATCTCCAAATTGAGCACTTGAAGTAAGTGGCTATATATTGTCACAATACATATGCTCTTCATATAGCTGCCAAGACAGTATTTCATGGAAGAAAAAACATATTGAAATGGATTGCTACCTCTTTTGTGACAATTCTGGATGGTACTTTCTACTTACTTCGAATTCTCGATCCCTTCACTGCTCTTCACTGCAAGCTTTGAATGCTTAACATCCATTCCAACTTGATAGGGTGTTAATAATGATGAGTCGATCAATTAGATAGTTAGTTTTTTAATTTTTCTTTTTTCGTCACCGTCACATAAATATCAATAGTCTTTTATATTCAAACCAAGGTGAATGAGAATTTTGCTTTTTACCCTTCATTTTTTTTTTGTCTTCTCTCAATTTCATTCCCTAAATCTTGTACCTTTAACACCCAACTTGATGTTTTTCTTAGAGTAAGCAATAATTTTGTTCAATATGCTCTATACGTTCGTCGCATAGATGTCAAAAATATGTTAACCCATTTCAATTCAACTCTCCTTAACATGTCAAAAAAATAAATTGGTAAGAGTTGAAACTATTTTAAAATTGGTTTGAAAATCTCATCTCAATCTAATTTGCAATTGGTTACAAGTTAGCTTGGATTGGTTTAATAAATTAAAAAATTATTAAAAAAGAAAATTTTTAAAAATAGACCTAAATATATGTTAAGTCTTTCTAAAATGAGAAAGTTTTTATTTTATTTTAGTATGTCTTTATAAAAGAATTTATTTAGTTTTCATCCTAAAAAAGTTAAAAATTATTGCTTTTTATCCTTATTATTTTATGACATTTGTTACTTATGTATTTAACAAAGGTCATGTAATTATCTCAAATGATACTTACTAATGTCTGCTATCATGTCAACATGTAATACCTCTAAACAAATTTTTAGATCTCTAAAATAAATGTTATTTATCTTTCTTAAAAAGACTGTTAGGGACTAAAATAATAATTTTAGATTTTGGAGAGATGAAAATTAAACAAAAAGTATTTCATAAGAACTAAAATGAAAATCCCTTTCTTTTATAAGGACCAAAGATATTAATTTTAAATTGTAGAGAGATGAAAAATGAAAAAAAAAATTATAGAGACCAAAATCAAAACTCAATCATTTAATTGAAAATAAAAATATATTCAAACGTAAAATAAAAATTACTTATAAGTTAACTTATCAAATAAAGAAAAAAAATATAAACCATTCAAATATAAATATAATGTCATAATCACAAAAATGCTATTATACTAAATTGCCTCGATACGAATGCTTTTTGAAAGTTATCATCGTGAGTAAAATAAATATGCAAAATAACACGAAATACATACTAGTATACAAAATATATGTCTAATAAAATAATATTTAACCAAATAATAGATAAATATGTTTAACAAAATAGAATTCTAACTCAGTGGGTCAAGATAACTCAATCCCCTTGACCTGTTGGGTTGACGCTCAAGTTAACAATAAATAAATATAGAGAAAAATAACATCAAATGCATACTAGTGCTCAAAATATTATGTCTAACTAAATAATATTTAACCACACAATAAATATAGTTAACAAAATAAAATCTCAACTCTGCGAATCTACCTAATTCAATCCCCTTTAACCCATTAGATTGATGCTTAGGTTTTATGGATTGAAGAATTAAATTGTATAATTCAACTCAATCTATTTTGCGAGATTAAATAAGTTAACCATTTAAGTTGTACCTATTTTTATGTTAGAAATTACAATGATGTATACTATAATTTAAAACACCTAATATATTGACACTATAATACTCAAAGGATTGCATACATGAAGACATCCCTTGAAATAAGAATTTAACATCATGAAAATGCAGAAGTGTGCATAATAGTGTATGTAAAGAACAGGAGCTTCCTCGTTATCTTCTCTCTCTCTAACAAATCGACTTTTGGATGGAGTAAAGTTGTCATAGAGGACACAAGAGTCAAGTAAGGTTCCTATCATTTTTTAAATAGATAGGTAACCTATTATTAATCCATCATGTATATTAGGGCCATTAGGTTTTACACATAAAATCAACACACTTTTTTATTGGGCTTGACCCAATAAATACATATATATATATGGTGATTCTCAAAACCCAAATTGGATTAATTAATAAAATTGGACTCAGAAAATAGTATATTAAGTTATACATTTAACCCATATTTTGTAAAACATAATACACCAATCAATATAAGACCAAACAAAGAAAATTCCAAAATTCTCTCATCTAACATTCTCTCACTTGGTCAATATTGATTGAGTGTTATTTATTTTAAAAATGACTTGTGGGTTAAATGATTGTGGCCACATTAACAACCTAAATATAAGCACCACAAAACATGACCAATACAACTAACAAAAACACTAACTAAGAGCCACAAGCAAAGATAAACTATTCAAAGTTTAGTTCATCGATGACTACATAACTAATAATTTTATTAGCATGATCATAACACAAGTGTGAAAGTGTAAGTACACATCATATCATGCTACATGATCCATTTCATGGTATTGTGTATGGATCCTACATTGTGTTTTTTTTCCAGAAAACACAATTAATCTCTCAAGGAGATCATATTCATGTTTCTCATGAAACACCATTCCATAAGGAATTACATTGTGTTTTTTCTAATAAAACAATCAATCTTTCAAGGAGATTATATTCATGTTTCTCGTGAAACATCATTCCAAAAGGAACTACGTTGTGTTTTATTTTTCCAAGAAAACATAATCAATCTCTCAAGGATCATCTTTATGTTTTTCACGAAACATCATTTCAAAAGAAACTGCATTGTATTTTTTTTCCAATAAAACATAATCAATCTCTCAAGGAGATCATATTCATGTCTCTCATGAAACATCATCCCAAAAGCAATTAAAGCATCTTAAGAAAAGTAATAAAATTTGATAATAACTATTATCATCTAACATTATTGAATTAGAAATTATACATGTCTAATACAATAAAAGTAGCACGAAAAAATAAAACTCTCACTAACTAATTATGTCAAAGGACCTTAAAATACCCATATTTTCTCTAATCAAAGTTCTTTTAGTTCCAATAGTTTGTACATGTAGGGAATTGTAAAAATTGGAATCAAGGCTAAAGCAAAATATAATATACACACTTTTAGATGTCACATTGTTCATCCTATCCTCTTCTTGGACACAAAACGAAATCAAGATATGTATGTCCTAGGCTTGTCCTTGGGCATTAAGAAAAGTTCTCAAGGGGTTAAATATTTTAAGGTAAAGAGATCAGAGCACAATGAACAAGAAACTTGTTGGTTACAAGGCACTCAAGGTCACTAAGTTTATTAGCAATGGTCACTATTTTCATCATATGTTGCCTAACACCACCAATCTCATCATATATACCTCATGTCGATGAAAGTTTTTCATTAACTATCCAACTTTAGCATTTTCAAAAACAACATCTTTTCCCAATAGAAGCAAGAAAATTTTTGGCATTGTTAGAACAAGGAATTCCCTTCTCCAATGACTCATCAATAATCAATAGGTCCTTTTATAAGTATCAAAACTTTTCAATTTGTCTTTGTCCACTCCTTATGATAAGTCATTTGCTCATTGGTACTTATCATTCAAGACAAGTTCAAGCTCAACAATAGTCGTATCAATATCCAATAAATTGAGCACAAGCTCAATATCTCTTTTTCACCTTTTATAATTATTGCTGATCAAGAGCCCAATATTGTTTACAATATTATTCATGGAAAAAGTTATTGGAACTATAAAAAAATTACCAAGAAAGTTATTAATACATGAGCAAACTTAAGAAATAATAATTACTTTCAAGAACAAGGAGTTAATCCCTATGGGTGATTAACCCAAAAAATTAATTTAAATACACAATGTCCCATATGTCTGTGTGAACAACATAAACATGAAATGAAAGAGCACCTAAATGGAAGACAATAAATATCTTAAAACAAATTCTGCAAAGAATTTCTAATTTTATAAAATCCTAAATTCTTAAATTCAATCAATTTATTTAGTTTTAGGGCTCTAAATCTAGTATAACCTACTCTAATACTACATATAAGAAGTTACAAGGAAGTATACTAGGATTAAGAACACCTAATATATTGACACTATAATACTCAATGGATTGCATACCCAAAGGCATTCTTTGTAATAAAAATTTAACCTAGCAAAAACGTAAAATCGTGTAAACAATGATATACGTCAAGAACAAGAGTTTCCTCTTGATCTTCTCTCTTTTTAACATATAGGGAGTAAAGTTGTCATATAGCACGTCGGAGACAAGTGAGAATCTTATCCTTCTTTAAATAGACAAGTAATCTAATATTGATTCATTATAAATATTAGTTCAGTAAGTTCTATACATAAAATCAACACATTTGTTTATTAGACTTTAAACATGTAAATACATAATAATTTTCAAATGTCAAATTGGATCGATTAATAAAATTGAACACACAAATAATAATATATTAGACTATACATAAAACTCATATTTTATAAAATAGAATGCATCAAAGAATAAAAGATGAAACAACAAAATTCTAACGACTTTTACATCTCGAATTCGTGGAAGGATGGTTCTATGCAATTTGGATAGTTGATTTGTCACAAAAGAGATAAAATGATTGTGCCATTACTGGATTATGTAGATCATCAACAGATAAAGTAGTCATTGGATTTTACATGTGTTGCATGAGCACGAAATTCTACTTCTAAAGATGAACTCACGAGTGTGGACTGTTAGTTGAGTACAATACTTTACAACAGCAGAATACTGTTAGTTGAAGTAATTAAGAAATGATTTAGGCCTTGTTTGTTTAATTTTTAAAATAATCTTCTGTTTTTTAAAATATATTTGTCTTCAAAGTACATTTGAAAATGTTTGTGGTCTGAGTACATTTCTGCTTTTCAAAAGGTTGTTCCCAAAGCATTTAAACAAAGCCCTTAAAAAATAAACGAAGTGAATGAGAAAAAAAATTTCAACTGTTTCTGTCTTTTTATTTTTAAAATACTAGTTTTGAAAATAATTTCTAAAATTTAATAGATTTTAGATGAGTATGATTGCTGTGCAGTGTAAAAAATACTTTATAAAACAATTTACGAGTGGTCCACTTACTTTTTGCATGGACATGATCAAAGACAATTCGAGAGCTGATGGACCCCAGTTATGTGCCTATTTGATTCTCTTTTCACTATTTTTTGTTTTAAAGATTATTTTTATAAAAAGTATTCGTTTATTATGCAACGTACTAGCGATTTAAATAAATTGATATTTTTCATATATAGTATTAAATATTATATTTATTAAATTTAATATATGTTTATTGAATTTAATAAATGTAATTTTAATATATGTATATTAAACATACAACATTTTCAATGAATTTATTTATATTAAAAATCTATTATTAAATAAACTCGCATTATTAAAATTTTAATACATATAACACACTCGCATATATATATATATATGAAATTATAATTAAATTTTTATTATTCTATTATTTTTTATAAAATTATTTTATAAAATATATTTTAAACATAAAAATTCAAATATATATATACATATAATTTATCTCATATTTTTTCATAATTATCATTTTAATAAAAAATTAATTAATTTATATTTAATTATTTATTTTATAAAAAATATCGAATAAGTGAATAATAACTTCTTAAATTAAAAATATTTTAATATATATTTTACAATCTTATAAGAAATATTTTTCAACGATATTATATTAAATAAATTAAATTATATAGTTTAACATAAGAAAAAAATATAATATACTATTCTCATTTTTTAAAAGAAAAAATGTAGTTTATTCTATATTTACATAGAAAGAGAAAAATGTAATACGTACAGAAAAGAGAATTCAGCATCTTTAGAAAGAAAGAGAATATATTATCAACATTTTTAGAAAGAAAAGAATGTAATTTGGTTTAATAATAAATCACATATTTTAACATAAAAGGACATAAAAGGGAAGGATAATATAATATAGAAAAAGTTGTAAAGAAAGAAGTGTAATTAATCTCACACTTTCTTTATGCCTCAACGTACTATCATGGTTGTTACTTTACAATTTCATAAAACTGAAGCTTTCAAATTGTTTAAATCCGATATTTCATATTTCATTATATACGGGTAAATGAGTTAGAATATATTCATACGATCCTCCCAATATGCCATGAACACTCATGAATACATGCACGTATTTCATTCGTATTCACATGCGCATACGCATTTATTTAACATTTGGATAAAACCCTACGCATCTAATTTGATTGGCATGTGTCTTAGGAAATTCGGATATAGGAACGTTCATTCGTATAACCATACTGTCAAAACAACTCTTAGCATTAGGTGCAAAGCACAAATTCGTGGAGCATTTGTACTCCTTTATCAAAACACTTGGAATTAATTTTAATATATATATATATATATATATTTAAATAAAATTTGTTTTAGCAAAAGCACTAGAAAAAGAACCTTTTCTTATATTCCATAACCGTACATATTTCATGGCAATTATTTTAGGATCGAGCTCGATTATACAGGGCGGAACCGGGATTTTGATTAGTTAAAGGGTCAAGATCAAAGTGTATAAAGAAAAAAAAAATTAATTATTACATGTACAATGAGCGTAATAAATTTAATATATAACTATTAGATAAAAAAATAATAAAAATCTTTCAGAAAAAAAAAATCACCTTATAACTAAGATCTATAGAGTAAACGCATTGTATCATCTTAACATAAATTTGAAGTAAACGCATTGTATCATCTTAAAATAAATTTGAAGTAAACGCATGAGATACATGTTTCTTTGTTATCTCTTTCTTTTTTTTTTTAAGAAAAAAAGATTGAGTTAATAGTTTTCTTCTTAAGCATTTTTCAAACTAAAAGAAATATATAAATATAAAGATTATATAAATTAAAAACAAATTTCTATTAAATTTGGTGAAATAATCAAATCATATTGTCCAAAAATAAAAAAAAATAGATAAATGAGTCACACATACAAAATATACTTAAATAAAAAATATTACATGTCAACTTGCTCGGATAAAAATATGCCCTAATAAAATTTTATTTTAAATCTATTTTAAACTACCATTAAAAAAAGCATGTCAATAATTATAAGTTAATAATTAATATGAAAAAATTAAAGCAAGCTAAATAGGAAATCAAAAACATGGTTAATATGAAATAATAAATTAATAATTATGTATAACACAAGAAAATACAAGAAAGAGGTTGGATTGTATTTTAAAAATATTTTATAATTAATTGTTTTTATAAAGGTTACTTATAGTCTTAAGCTTCATATAATTGTTAAGATATATATAAAAGCACTCTGTATATTATATAACATAATAGATATTTATCATATAAGTTTTCACACAAGTAGCACAAGTTTAAAATGCAATGTGAATAAAAAGATAGAGAAATACTGGTCCGTCTCAACCCCATGATTATATCCGATTTTTGGTACAACTCCAAGTTTTTACTACTTTAATCCTCGGTTACAAATATTATTTATCACAACTCACTTTAGGCTTCAAATAAGTATTCTTTGATTTGTTTCTCTAAGCAAACTAACCAAGTATTTTTTGCATAAAAAGCCGACTAGGTTATAACCACTTTTGTGACACCTACTCCCAATACTTAACAAATATTAATAAAATAAGCTTATAATGAATTTAAATTTGAAAACATATAGATTAGTAGAGGATTCACAAAATCTGATCATTACAACAATTGAAAACAAACATGTATCACTAATTGCACTTCAAAGACCAATTTCTAATGTCATAAAATATAAATCGACCACAAAATTGTAAGGTAATTACAAAAGGAGGGTCTTGATGTCATATGTTCTATTAGAGTATAATCTAAAAATAAAATTAAGAGCAAAAGAAAAGAGACAAACAATAACTGAGGAGTCCTAGCTTAACCCTCACACTCTTGCTCAACCTCATCTAGAAAATGACGTTCAGTCCAAGTATAGACAACATACAACGGAAGGGAATGAGAAATGTACCTCACTCAAGTTCATGTTATGAGCACACTATAAGTAGCACTCACTCACACCATTAACGACAAGATATAGAAAATAAGTATAACACAGACATACAATTAATAAACAATAAGCAACCAAAATTAGCAAACAATTACAAACAAGTATACACATGAATGTTGATTATGCACTCCTAGTACTATTCTATTTGTCAATTTGTCATGTAATACCACCTCTAATACAGGAAGTAAGCTAGGGGTAACCCTGCTAATCTCTGCTTCTACAATTAGTCATACCGCTAGCATGATATCCCTTTGGTAGCACGTTAGGTATTACTCAGCTTGAATCGTCTGATCTGGCATGTGAGATCAATAATGGCCATTGGAATCTTCTATATTGAATAGCTTGCAAGAGGTCTAGTGACCTTACCACTCGAGTTTGCACCTACATTCCTTATACACCTATTTCATTAGATGATGCATGAATTCAGTTCAATTAAATCATTATTTTTTCTTTTCACATTAGACTGATTAGGACCATTCTCGCCTCTCACGGGCCAGACACCTTATCTATTAACCTACCACAAATTAGTGAGTACCATTCTGGCCCTTCACAAGCTAGGAAAGTCAATGCATAAATGTTCCCGAAGCTCATTCTCATCTTTCACAAATTAAGTCACTCTTCGCATTTATCCTTATTGCTCATTACTCATTTTTATATTGCATATCGTCATTCTCAATACAATTTCAACAATAACAACAATGTTATATTTCATACAAGCATATAGATTAACAGATAAGTAGTAAATTCAATTGTCACATAAAACTCATAAAACATAGATAGGATAGCACGAGCATGCTCCCATTAGCATGGACGTGGACGTGCATAGTTAGTGTGACTTTACATGGGCATGCATAACATCTGCATAGGAGTGCACAGTTTGCATGGGCATACACATATTCTACACTGACTATTCTTCATGAACATGGCCATACTCAATAGCTTGGTATCAAATTTCCTAGATTTTTGCCCAAAATTTTGAATGTAAAAGGGGACTTATAATTTTTTTATGTTTTGCATACATACAACCAATTGCACACAATTAATTTCAAATAAACAATATAAACAAGAAACATAATCTAGGGAGCTCATCCCCTTCAAAGAATGCCAAGAACATACGATTTATAAAATCAACTATATGATTATCAATAATCTTAATAAAAAAGGAAAGGTTATGATACAGGAAGTTCAATGTCCCATTTAGATAACCCAAAGCACACAACTTTGGGGTTTAGGAAAACCCTCAACCCATGACCACAATGTTAAAAGTCTTGTACTCCACCAATTAACATAGACAAGAAACCACAAACAAACAATTGGAAAACAACTAAACATTTTGTCAATTGATACAAGCACTACAAAATACAAGAACTAAACAAAAAGTGACTACACACTCTATCAGTTGATAGAGACAATTAAACATAGACACTTAGCGGGGTCTAGGGCCAAACCCTCTACCCATAGTCGTACTCATACCCCTAAGCGAGATTTATCACTCCCCCTTACCTAGAGAAGTATAAACATAGAAAACACATTCTTTAGGGTCGTTCTTCTTGTTCTTTGAAGTTTCCTTCATAGGTTCTCCTTCCTATAGTCTTGAAATAAGGTAATTAGAAACTAACTGAACAGCAAAGGTCTTTCCAGTTCTTCTACTCGCTCCTTTATACAACTCCAACATAGGCCTTGTAGCTCCCACTGATAGCCTACATAAAACTCAAATAAAAGACCCCACATCTCTTGAGGAAACTCTAAGAGATGAGAAAATTTAAAATATTTGGGTTTAATATTTTTCATCAATCCCAACTTGTTAAGAGGCTCTCTAGCCTTTCCTATTGCTTGGTATATAATTCCTTATATTGGAAAAGAAGTAGATGCATGAGCTCATATCGTCCAATGTAAAACTTAAGTTATCTCACTCCTTATATAGGAAAAGGAGGTGATTCATGAGCTTATGTTGTCTGATGCGGGATTTAAGCTTTTACCATATTTAAATAGCTTATTTTTCTCAATTTAATTAATTAAAACCAAATTTAAAACCGAATTTATATTTCTCCGAAAATATTATTTATTTAATTATAAAATAATTAAATCGCTTATTAATAATAATTAATAAAATGCAATATTTACAATTAATAATAAAATAGAATAAAAACTTGAGTGTTACAACTTTCACTAAGAAAAGATTTTAAAGGTAAGCTAACTGGCTATATTATCTGATAGACGAATTTACAAATGGTGTATAGTTTGTTTCTTAGTAGAAAATTTAAAATCTTTTTACACCTTAACTTAAGAACTTTTTACAAAAGATATGTAGTATAGTTATTATCTTCAAAATGTTTGTATATATAATAAAGGATTTCAAGAGCTAACGTTTGTGGGTTAAGCATTTAATGTTTCATTTAATACATTTCACTAATTAATTACTTTGCTTATCTTTCTTTTTTCATAAAGCAAGTTTTAAAGTTGTTTTTCTAAAAGTTGAGAGTACACTACTATTTCTTTTTTGAAGCATGCCTTTTGATAATGATCAAAATATTCATAGAGGCTTCAACCTTATATTCAAATCTTCTTCATTATACTTTTGATAAGACATATGATATATCATTCCTACATGAGACAAATTGAATATGCTCATTTCGTCTTTTACTTTATGAAAGTGTTATGTCTGTATTGATAAACGATATATGATTTTATTCTTCATTTGAACAAATGATACATATCATCTTTAGTATAGAAAAACTTAATTGTTTGACTGTTATGAATCAAAACTTTTTAGGATCATAATTCCTCTTTTAATCTAACAAACTTATTTTGTTTTGACAAAAGACAATGGAGTGCTTCTTTCTACAACAATACTCATAGAGAAAGCGAGAAAAAGGAAGAAGAAAAAGAGGCAAGGAAAGAAAATTGTCGCCATCTATGATGACCAAAAATTACCTTGACAACAATTAGCAAAGGTGTTTGGTGATGCCATTTTTCCTTTTTTTATTCTTTTTTTTATTCTATTTTTCAACGACTGATGGATTTTGGCTACGCCTGCATCTCACACTTAACACAATTGTCAATGCTACGAAGATACAAGCACATTTATCATTAAAATAGAGTATATTCGCGGAAAACTTGAGATAAAAACAAAGGAATTAAAAAGAAGAAAATAGATAAGATTCAGAAATGGGCCGCCACTGATTTCGTGGAAATCAAATAAGAGAAAATGCGATTCACCACAAGCCTCATGAAAATTAAGTGTTCTAATCCAAAAACAAGTCGAGAGAACTCTCTCAATTGCTTGCTACACAAGATTTCACAAATGAACTTAAAGTTGTCACAATTCAGTTAGGATCAAGTTTATATACTGATCCTGCTTACAAATTAGGCACAAAAGAAACTAAATGAAAAGGCCTTGGGCCTTGGAACAAGTGCAACCCAAAAGCAAGACCTTACACATATTGATCAATAGGGCATCCAAAGGAGGGTGCGTTCAAAGGACTCAAGTGTCGTCCAAAGGATTCGTTGTTCAAAAGACCCAGGTGTCGTCCAAAGGACCTGCCCTAAAGGGACTTAGGCATCATCCAAAGGACCTGCCATCCAAAAGCTCCAAGTGTTGTCCAAAGGTTCCAAATGCATCCAAAAGCATCAAAGGCTCCAAAGGCCATATGTGTCTAAAGCTAGAAATGTGTCCATAGAGATAAGCCAAGGTTTCTATTCAAAGGAAAGCAAACTAGAGAAACTAAGACAAGGTCCTACAAAATACTAAAGAGGTGAGCTTCCTCCTTAAGCCTCTTCAAACTCTCTCTAATCATGAGTACTTAAAAGGCTTTTTGGTCTTCGTATGCCCAATTTCCTTTCATGCTCTTCATGTATTTGATGATCGTTCGTTTATAGTCGTTTCAACGCACTTATCAAATACTAAAGCTAACTATAGTATAGTCAACCCTAGGTCATTCTTCTCAAGGACACAATGTGCTCAATTGTGAGTTAGTGTCAAGTTAAACAATGCAGAATCTGAGATGTGAAGTGTTGACTCTCCTCGGTTGTAGCCGAGTCATACTCGGCAGAGACTAAACAGAGATAGTCTCGGCAGAGACTATCTGGCTTGGTCTCGGCTGAGTGCAGACAGACGCTACAGAGGGGGACTACCTCTGTCTCAACCAGAAAACAGTAAAGAAAGCAGTAAACGGGGGGTTTTGAATGCAAGTAAAGTAGAAAATAAACTAAGACTATGAATGCAGTGAATGTATACTACTATTACTACTTATCTATTATTATTATATATCTTATTCAGATTCAGTTCCATTAATTAAGTCCAGTCCAGGTTCCAATCTCCAGTTCATAGTCCATATCAGCCTTGGGTAGTCATATGGCAATCGCCAAAGGTTCGTCCATTGCCATACCGGGGTTTATGCAATCGCTACCTCATCAGTTGACGGGGATTAAGTTCAGAGCTGATTTTAGGTTCCCTATTAACAATCGTCAAATGGTTACCCTCTTTGCATTAGTTAAACCAGTTCCAATCGGCTTAGCTTAACATTGTTCACAGTTAAATTGCAATCGCGGATTCAACGTGAATTAAAGTAGAGGAAGAGAACAGAGATATGAAATGCAGAGCGAAATCAATTAACAGAAACAGAGTACAAATACAGTGGTCTGAGTTCGGATGGTTCCATCTTCCTCAACGATCGCCAAGGTTGATGGTGGTGGTTCACCTCCGTTAGCCTAAGCGCCGAGGATCAATTCCACCAGAGTGCGTCAGTAGTCTGATCGGTCCCCTCTGGTAAACGTCCAGCTTCCCAGTCTTAGACCTGCACTTCCTCAATCGAGAGAAGCACCAATGCGCGTAGTGCACCAAGTGAAAATGGAGAGAGCAGGAGGGCGAGAAAATGGATATAGTGAGTGTGGAATTAAAGTGAATTCAAAGACGACTAAACAGTGCACAGCTCCTCCTATATATACACGAGCTATGATTAGCTAATCCTAAAGAATCCTAACAGAATTACAGTGAATGTCCGATTCTACCCCTATGCAGATCTTTTTTCACGTGACATGGCAGATTTCCTAGGAGTGACATGGCGGATGAATTGGCATTGAGGTGGCCTCCAAGCTGGATAGCTGATGTGGTCAATACATTTGGGCTACTCTCTTCTGGGCTGCTGGGCTGCAAGTCAACGGGGGCCGACCGAGATGACTCTTGCTTGGCCGAGATTGAGTCGGTCTGGTCGGGACGACTTCATCTCTATTTGAGACACTTCTGTTGACCTTGGTCAACTCGGCTGACCTGCGGGGAAGAAGGAGTGATACTTTTATTAGCTAAAAGTCTGAATTAGCACAGATTTGTATTTTCTCTATATTCGAGCTCATAAACTGAATCTTAGCTAATAGTCCATCCTTAATCACATAATAGTCTTGCAAACCTCCTTCTTAGGTGTCTAAAAGATGTATAACTTGTGACTCATCACACCCCCCACACTTACCCTTTTGCACTCCTGGGCAAAATAAAATGAAAATCAACAAGGGAAATTTTTAAAGATAGAAAAGAATTTTTCATTTGGCTTCCTTGATTCGGCCAGAGGCAGTCGGCACTCATTCACTCGAGCTTGAGATGCTCTATCAATATGAAATTACTCCTTCTACGCTCTAGGCAAATTAATGACCTGCAAACAGGAAAAGATAACCAAGAGTGACAGAGCTTTTGGGCAAATCATTCCCTCATTTCTCTCGTGCTTGGGCTTGTATTTACACTCAACATTCATGGAACTGAAATTGCCACACTTTGACAAAGCTCTCTTCTTACACCTGCAAAAACATGCACAGTTATGATCACTAGGACTTCTTTTTGGCTTGTAGCGAGGCTGGTTCATGGGGTGGATAATATATGGGAAAAACTGGTTTCAGGACCCATGAGGAAGAGAGGAGCAATGGGGAGTAAGTTTAAATCAGCCTGAGGGTTACTCAGGTTGCTGCCAATTTCTCCTTCTTGCTGCCACCAGCTCATTTTCTTTTCTTTTTCTTATACAATACATTTATGCAGCTGCTTTCTTTCTTTATTTGCTTCAGCTCAGATTTTTAGCTGCTGCTTTCCACTTTTCTTTTTCTTCCTTTTGCTCGCTTTTATTCCTTTATTGCTCTTTGAGCTTGGGAGAGTGTTGAACAACGTTTTGCTTCCTGGAGTTCCCCCACACTTGATCATGACTTACTCCCAAAACAATTCCAAAGCTCCTCTGCTCCCATAAGGTGAGGTTAATTCATGGTTTTTCTGGCCTTGGCTTGTAGTGAGCTGTCAAAAAAAAATGGTTAGTTAGGCTCAAATGGGGAAACAACAGATACATTTGTTCAGGTAGGCTTTATTTGGCTTAGGGCTCATAAGAAACATGGCCTAGATCATGTCATTCCTGCATGTGAAAACAGTTGTATCTAGAGAGTTGAGGCAAAATGCAGAATATACAGTTATCATGAATGCAAAAATTACACTAAAGAACAAGAAGAGAATGGCAAGACGCGAGCCATCCATATTTATAAGGCTCAAAATCTCACACAGGTTGTATCAGCTCTGACTCAAGGTTTTTTCTTTTCAATTTTTCAGTCGATTCTGCCTAGAACACAAAAGTTTCATTCTCTTGAGCTAGAGAATTCTCTTGTCAAAGTTGCAGATATGCTTTCACTGACTTTATTCAAACTTTCAGAAACCAATTCAAAACTCTTTTCATGACATTCTTGTTATTGACAATCACTTGGAATTCTTGTTCAGGAGAGGAAAATTTTGAAAAAGCGAGAGATTGAAAAACCAGAAAAAATGAAATACGCAAATCAAGTAGTTTAAACTAGCGGACTTAAAACTAACAGAGAATTAGAACTGGCAGAGTTCAGGATGAAGGAATGAAAAGAAAATTGGAATTCTTGGATCATCCCCCCCCCACACTTAAAATTTGCATTGTCCTCAATGCAAGGGAGGAATCATCTGGAGCTGTAGGTTCCATCAATGATATGTCCTCCATTTTCGGAATGATTGACATTGGGCCTTCATGGAATGGCTTAATTTGGTGCCCATTGACCTGGAAGGTGCTGTTGTTGTGTTCGTCTTTTAGCTGTACTGCACCATGGGGAAACACATTAGTGATAACAAAGGCCCATCCCATCTAGGCGTAGTTTACCTGCAATGAGTTTAAGGCGTGAGTTAAACGGGAGGACTTTCTGGCCAACTCGAATTCTTTTCTCAGGATCTGCTGGTCATGGAATCACTTGATTTTCTGCTTGTAGATCCTGGAGTTTTCATATGCTTCCAAGCGGAGTTCATCTAGCTCTTGTAGCTGAAATTTTCTCTGCTCCCTGCTTGGTCATAGGCCAGATTGCCTTTGCTTAACAGCCCCGGTATGCTCTGTGTTCTAGTTCCACAGGGGAAGGTGACAGGCTTTGCAAAAACAATCCTGTAGGGAGACATCCCAAAAGGTGTCGGTATGCGGTTCTATGTGCCCAGAGCAGCATCCTCGAGGCGGCTCAGTCCTTCTGCTGGGATTGGTCATCTTTTGCGGTGTTTTCTTGATTTCCCTATTGAACACTTCTGCTTGGCCATTGGTTTTGCGGGTGGTAGGCAGTAGCAATTCTATGTGCTACTCCATATTTTTTGAAGAAGGAAGCCATAGCTCTGTTCGAAGTGACTGCCTTGGTCACTTATGATTGCTTTTGGCACACACCAAACCGGCGAGAAGATGTTGGACTTCAGGAAGTCGCTACTACTCGAGCATCGTTGGTTCTGGTGGCAATGGCTTCTACCACCTTGATACATAATCTCTGACCCAGCAGAATGTATGAATAGCCATTGGAGACTGGGAATGGTCCCATGAAATCTATTCCCCAAACATCAAAAGATTTCCAGAATTGGATGGGTTGTTGGGGCATTTCATGCCTTCTGTTCATGGCCATTCTGCTTTTTGGCGGTTCTTGCAGGTGGAGGCAATTCATGCGCGTCTCTGAAGATGGTTGGCCAGTAGAGACCACAGTCTAGCACTTTCTGGCAGTCAGTGGATCCATAATGGCGCCTCAGTGCTTAGAGTGGCGGGCGGAGGGCCGGGTGAACTTCGGCTTCGGGGGAATGCACCTGCGGATGACTTTGTCACTGCACAGTCTCCAAGGTAGGGATCATCCCAAATGTAGTACTTGGCATCGCTTGGATTTTATCCTTATGCGGTAGAGATGCCTCGGGTGGGAAGCGAGATGTTGCCACAAAATTACAAATGTCGGCAAACCATGGTGAAGGCGTTTTTATGTGCAGAAAGGTGCTCATCTGGAAATTCATCTCGGATAGGCATCGGTTCACTTTCTTTTTGGATTCTGCTTAGGTGGTCTGCTCTGAGTTCTCGCGCCTCTTATATCTCTGATTTCAATGTTGAATTCTTGAAGGAGAAGCATCCATAGAATCAGTCTCGGCTTGGCATCCGGCTTCTTCAACAAGTATCTCAAGGCCGCATGATCGAGAGAACACAATTATTCTAGTGCAGAGAAGGTATGGGCGGAACTTGTCGAGGGCAAACACAATTGCCAATAGTTCCTTCTCGGTTGTTGTGTAATTTATTTGGGCCGAGTCCATAGTTCGTGATGCATAAGCAATTACCCGCACTTTGGGAGGCCGACTCGGCTCTTTGGCGAGAACAGCTCCTAATGCCGGAGTTGGATGCATCACACATTAATTCGAATGGCAGGTCCCAGTTTGGTGCTTGCAGAATGGGAGGCGGGCGTGAGTCTGGTCTTCAACTCTGAAATGCTTCGATACGGTGTTGATCAAAGTTGAATTCACGTCTTTCTGTAGCAGCTTGGACAGAGGCAAGGCAAGTTTGCTGAAGTTTTTTATGAATCTTCTGTAGAAGCCTGCGTGTCTAAAAATGAGCGAACCTCCCTCACGGAAGAGGGGTTTGGAAGGGAAGATATGATGTCTATCTTGGCTTTATCTCTTGATGCCTCTATTGGATACCAGATGACCCAATACTATTCCTTGAGTCACCATGAAGTGACATTTTTCAAAATTGAGCACGAGGTTTGTGTCAATGCATCTTTTCAACACCCTTGACAGATTATTCAGGCATGCATCAAATGAGTCAGCATATACGGTAAAATCATCCATGAAGACCTCCATGCAGTCTGTAGCAAGTCCGAGAAGATACTCATCATGCAACGTTGGAATGTACTCGGCGCATTGCGCGGAGGTAGAATGGCATGCGTGTATCGCAAAGGTACCAAATGGGCAGGTAAAGGTCGTCTTATGCTGATCTTCAGGTGCAATATGTATCTGCATGTAGCCTGAGAAACCATCAAGAAAACAGTAATGGGATCTCCTGCCAATTTTTCAAGCATTTGATCAATGAAAGGCAGAGGAAGTGATCCTTGCGAGTTGCTTGGTTTAATCTTCTATAATCAATGCACACTGCCAGTTGTTCTGAATCCTTGTTGGTACCAGCTCATTCTGCTGGTTTTTAAGTGACAGATCAGCCGGACTTCTTTGGCACCACTTGCACGGGGCTCACCCATTGGCTATCAGAGATGGGGTAGATGATCCTGCTGCAAGGAGCTTTAATGACTTCTTTCTTAACCACGTCGGGGGAGTGTCGGATTCAGTCTTCTTTCTGCTGCTGCCTTATGGGCTTGATCTCTCTCCATTAATATTTTATGCATGCGGATGGAGGGGTTTATGCCAGGGAAGGTCAGAAAGTTTCCACCCTATTGCCTTCCTATGCTGCCTTAGGACCTCAACAACCTTTCTTCTTGCTCTTGGTTGAGATTGCTAGCAATAATAACCCGGGAGTTTTTGTTCTTTGTCAAGTAGGCGTATTTTAAGTGACTTCGGCAATGGTTTTTAGTTCTATGGGTGGTGGTGGCAATGGAGATTTGTCAATATCTGAATTTGGATCTGGTGGCCGACTTGGTCTTGACTCGGCACCAGGTGTGCCGACATGATTCGACCTTTGGCTGCTTCAATGGCTCGACTTCATGGACTCGGTCAATATGGGGTGGAGTCGGCCTTGGTTCCGTGTTGTTCTTGGGAGTCGGATCGATGGAACCCGATTGTGCTACACTATGAGTCGGGTCTTCTTTGGCCGAGATGATCTCGGTGGGCTTGTCGGCCTTGGTTTCTTTGGCCGAGTTGACTATGGCTCCTTCATTGAGTCGGCCTTTTCTGGCTGGCTTGGTTGCGGCTGAAAAGATTGTTGCCAGTTGTTCTATTAAGGGTTGTTTAGTTTCGGCAACTTCAGCCTCTTCACTTTCTGAGCACTCCGGGTTTGTCTGATTGCATGCTTGGTTCATTGTTTTGAATAATTCGGCTTCGAATTCCAAGTCAGCGATGTCATCATATTCGTCCTCGGAGTTGGAGAGGGTATGTACTTCTTTCTTTGTCGGCTTCTTCATAGATTCTAAGCAACTGATAATATCAGTAACTTCAGCAAAATCTTCCATGCTTCCCTGCGGCTGTCTAGTTGAAGATATTCTCAACCAGTTCTTCAATAAGGTCAATGCCAAAGAGGAATGGTCTTGGTGGGTGCTTCATAGCTTGAAAATATTGAATTGCACGAGTGTCACCGAATTCCATTGAGAGAGTCCCGAGTATACATCAATCTTTGTTAGTGCCGTCATCAAGAATGGTCTTCCCAGAATTAAAGTTGATTCTTTTTAGGCTGTCTCATCCTCCATATCAAGAACATAAAAAGTCATTTGGAAAAATTAGCTCATTAATTTGGGCGAGAACATCCTCAAGAACACCCGGGGGCTGGACAATACTCCTGTTAGCAAGTTGAATGGTCATCCTGTTGGTTCTAAATCTCGAAATTAGGGGGACACTGTAGATTGATCGGCATGACATTGATTGAGGCTCCCAAATCCAGCATGGCATCGGCAAAAGTGCATTCACCAATGGTGCATGGAACAGAAAAGATTCAGGATCTCTGCATTTCTTTGGCAGTGTTGCTGTCCTGTGGTGGAAGTTTCGTTCTTAGTTAAAGGCCGACACCACACCTCCAACCTCCACACTTCCTTTTATCTTCTTAGCTTGTGCACAGAGTTCCTTGAGGAACTTTGCGTACTTGGGAACTTGCTTGATGGCATCAAGGGTGGAATGTTGATTTCCACCTTCGGAACATCTTGACAACTCGTCATCCGACTCTAGCTTTTTCTTGCTGAAGTGGGTAGAGATGGAAATGGCAATGGAACAGCTTTTTTCTGGCCGAGAGGGCTGTAGGTTGGCATTATGCTCTGAGTCGGCTTCTAGTGATCTCGGCATCTGCTGCAGTGTAGGTTGAGGTAGTTCTTTTCCACTTGGAGAGTGACTACACTGGCGTTACCTCCGGATTTGGAATGCTTTGAGAGGGAGATTGCTAGATCCTCCCGGCGAAGTTGGCTTCTTTGTGTTAGCTAGCTGACCAATTTGCGTTTTGAGGTCTTGGATGGTGGCGGTCATATTTTCCTGAAACTGCATGTTGCTGGAGCTCACAGATTCTTTGGAACTCAGATTATTGGTTGCAAGTTGCTTCATTAGGTCCTCCGGAGAGATGGAGAGTTGCCTTGAGTAGGCACTCTGCTGTTGTTGTTGTTCTGAAAAGGTGGTCTTTGGGTATTCTTTGGGTCGGTTGTTGATAACCTGCTTGCTGATAAGTGTTCGGTGCGGATCGAATTGTTGGGTTGCATAAGGCCCTTGATTCGGTCTGGCCGAAATGGTTGTCTCCATCTTGCTGGTTATCAAACGCCCGATTCGATCGCATTTGCTTCCGTGCTTGAAATCCACCTATGGCTCCAACATTTTCTGGTTGGTATTAGGCTCGGTTTCTTGGAGAGTGGGGCACATATCAGTGGGGTGCTCCACGGAAGTACATATGCCACATAATTTTGCTGCCATGGCGGGTTGGTGTTGTCCAATAGCAAGCTGTCTCACCAATGATGTCAACTCGGTCAGCTGATTCTCCAGCCTTTGATTGGGCTTCTGCACCGATTTCATTCACCATCCGGGATTGACTCGGCCCTCGATTCGAACTCTTTGTGTATTACCAGCCATGTTGGAAATCAGGTGCCTTCTTCTTCTGGTGTCTTGTCCATCAAAGCTCACCACTAGCTGCATCTATCATACTCCTGTCCATTAGAGATAGTCCTTCATAGAAATATTGGATCAGCAGCTGTTTGATCGATGATGTGGACAGGTGGCGCAGAGTTTATTAAACCTCTCCCAGTATTCATGTAATATTTCACCTGTATGCTGCCTTATCCCACATATCTCTTTTTCGATGGTCGCAGATTCGGATCTTGGGAAAGAACTTCTCGGGAATGCACGCTTCATGTCTCCCAGGTGTTGAAAAGGGAAATTTGAAGGTACAGCCAATCCTTTGCTGCCCATCCAGGGAGAATGGGAATGCCTTCATTTTGATATAGTCTCAGATATCCCCTGCGGCCTCATGGTAGAAGCGGACCACATGGAACTCTTTCAGGTGCTTGTGGGGGTCTTCTCCTACAAGACCATGAAATTTGGGCAACAGGTGTATAAGACCAGATTTCAACTCATATGTTTGAGCTGGCTCAGGTGTGGGTATTGGATGCACCGGGGTTGATACACCACGTCTGGGGTAGCTAACTCCTTCAACGTCTATCGTTATTCTCCATTCGTCCTGATTACTGCAAAAGCGTTAGAACTAGACACAAGATTATCAGTACAAAGTTGGTTAGAATTAGCTACAGATTCTATATCAGCACTACTATTTACTACTGGTGTTCCTAATTTTTCGTAATCTCGTAAGGTTAGTTCTATTTCTGGGTCAAAAAACAGTCAATGGATCAGTACTACTCCTAGTCATGCATCATGCAGATTATGCAGAAAAAGAAAGATGCAGTAATATATGCAAACAAAATGCTACCTCTAAGTACTACAAAATGGTTTTACACAGAAAAATTATTGATATAGGGCATGCTTTTTTATTCAGGATCGAAACAATAGAAGAAACATAGACAAATTCAAAATACTCAAGACTGACTTACACTTCACGGACTTGGGATTCGACCTTACTTAGCTTGGCAACGAAAACACAAAAGAACTTGTGTCCCCAAGAAGCATTTAATTGATGATCGATTCGTTTATAGTCGTTTCAACGCACTTATCAAATACTAAAAGCTAACTATAGTATAGTCGACCCTAGGTCATTCTTCTCAAGGACACACAGTGTGCTCAATTGTGAGTTAGTGTCAAGTTAAACAATGCAGAATCTGAGATGTGAAGTGTTGACTCTCCTCGGTTGTAGCCGAGTCATACTCGGCAGAGACTAAAGAGATAGTCTCGGCAGAGACTATCTGGCTTGGTCTCGGCTGAGTGCAAAGACAGACGCCCTTCTGAGAGGGGACTACCTCTGTCTCAACCAGAAAAACAGTAAAAAAGCGATAAGCAGGGGGTTTTGAATGCAAGTAAAGCAGAAAATAAACTAAGACTATGAATCACGGTGAATGTATACTACTATTACTACTTATCTATTATTATTATATATCTTATTCAGATTCAGTTCCATTAATTAAGTCCAGTCCAGGTTCCAATCTCAGTTCATAGTCCATATCAGCCTTGGTAGTCATATGGCAATCGCCAAAGGATTAGTCCATTGCCATACCAGAGGGTTTATGCAATCGCTACCTCATCAGTTGACAGGGATTAAGTTCAGAGCTGATTTTAGGTTCCCTATTAACAATCGTCAAATGGTTACCTACTGCATTAGTTAAACCAGTTCCAATCGGCTTAGCTTAACATTGTTCACAGTTAAATTGCAATCGCGGATTCAACGTGAATTAAAGTAGAGGAAGAGAACAGAGATATGAAATGCAGAGCGAAATCAATTAACAGAAACAGAGTACAAATACGGTGGTCTGAGTTCGGATGGTTCCATCTTCCTCAACGATCGCCAAGGTTGATGGTGGTGGTTCACCTCCGTTAGCCTAAGCGCTGAGGATCAGTTCCACCCGAGTGCGTCAGTAGTCTGATCGGTCCCCTACGGTAAGCGTCCAGCTTCCCAGTCTTAGACCTGCACTTCCTCAATCGAGAGAAGCACCAATGCAGCGCCGTGCACCACCGTGAAAATGGAGAGGCAGGGGGCGAGAAAATGGATATAGTGAGTGTGGAATTAAAGTGAATTCAAAGACGACTAAACAAAGTGCACAGCTCCTCCTATATATACACGAGCTATGATTAGCTAATCTAACGAATCCTAACAGAATTACAGTGAATGTCCGATTCTACCCCTATGCAGATCTTTTCACGTGACATGGCAGATTTCCTAGGAGTGACATGGCAGATGAATTGGCATTGAGGTGGCCTCCAAGCTGGATAGCTGATGTGGTCAATACATTTGGGCCACTCTCTTCTGGGCTGCTGGGCTGCAAGTTAACGAGCCGGCCGAGACGACTCTTGCTTGGCCGAGATTGAGTCGGTCTGGTCGGGACGACTTCATCTCGGCTGAGACACTTCTGTTGACCTTGGTCAACTCGGCTTGACCTGCAGGAAGAAGGAGTGATACTTTTATTAGCTAAGAAGTCTGAATTAGCACAGATTTGTATTTTCTCTATATTCGAGCTCATAAACTGAATCTTAGCTAATAGTCCATCCTTAATCACATAATAGTCTTGCAAACCTCCTTCTTAGGTGTCTAAAAGATGTATAACTTGTGACTCATCAGTATTCCTAGATTTACATCAAACTCTCCTTCTTAAGAGAATTTGTCCTCAAATTCAGAACCTGAGTACCTACAAAAGTGAACAACAAGGATGAGTCATACATCATGATTGATGGAAGATATGAATGGAGGTTCCACCAATGGCCTTACGAATATACCATCAGACAAGGTAACTAAAGCACATAATACACATAGTATGCTTCAACGGTCGATCATTCAAATAATCATGCAATGAAGTCCAATTGTTAGGGGCGTCCATAATCGTCATCCAAAGATCTTGATGAAGTCTTTTAGTTACAAATTGAGACCTCGAGTCTTGGGTCTTAGAAGAACCCATAATTTCGTCCACGAACACAATGCTTACTATCCTCACCATAGTTGCACATGTTCACAAAATTAAAAACCCACAATGAATTTTCCAAATTAACGTCTTTACTTAATGGTTTATATATAGAAGTCAGGCATTTCAATCAAACAATGCTTCACTTCGCTATGGATGCCACTTTAGCAATTTAAGATGCAAACAACCATATGATTAAACTTTTGCTCTTGGCTACACAAGGTTCTATCATGCTTATTATTCACATGCAAATGATGTTCATAATTACATGAAGAAATTCCATACATCGTCACTAGATCATATTCTTCCAGCTTCAAACTACCTCCTATTTGTGGGTGGCAACATGGGCCAACCAAAATTTCAAGGAGTCCATTTAGACCATGGCCCACTAACTTACATCTAATGTGTGGAAATGCAACTATATAAGCCCACCAAATCCTATTACTATCATAATCGCACCATTCAAGCACACATGTAAAGGATAGTTCAAACAACTCAAATGCAATATGGAGAATACGTATGCATCAACACACAACAATTCATAGGAGTTAAAAATAATATGCAAGGACTTAGAGTAAACGTTAGACAACATGTCATTCGTACAACACATATGACTTGTTGGAACAAGTGTTAAGGCATCCTCAAGAGGCATGGATGCTTTTGGATGGTGAGATTCGAAAGCTTCCTCAATGTGGATATCACTTCCAAATTCCTTCACAAGCTATATAAAACCTACAAATAGATAAGGCTCATAATGCATATGAGAGATCATAAGAAGTTAGTGAACAAAGATTTTTCCTCAGCAACAAAACTCTCTTAATTGCTCTCACTCCTAAACATAAAATTCCTTTATTCTTTTCTGCTTTTTCCTTGAAATATCTCTTGCTTTTCTCTCCAACTTTTCTCTTCTCAATTACCTTTTTGTTTCCACCTTTCTTTTCATTTTTAGCACTCTTGCTCTTCAAAATCTTTTCTTTTGGACTCTCTGTTTTATCACTCTTTTTCTTACTTTCTTTTCTCTTAGCCTTCTCAAATTTCTTTTATCCTTTCTGCTCATTTTGTTCTTTCTCACTCTTTATTTTCATTTTCAATTTACCTTCACTCATCTCTCTTGGAGACAAAGGTTTGAGTGTCACCTTTTGCTCCATATGTATAAAAGAAAATTTGTTTTAACCCATCATGGGTCACCTTTCTATCAAACTACCAAGGCCTACCTAGGAGGATGTGAGTAGCCTCCATGGGTACCACATCACATAAGATCTCATCACTATACTTTCCCAAGGTAAAAGTCAATGACACCTACTTATCATTCAGCCATTGCAACTTGTGATATGGAACCCCTTGAGGATCTTAATTGGAGTGTGCAATGTTGCTCCTTCAATGGTGAGGAGCTCATAGAACAAGGAACTAAAAGGGAAGAAGAATGATAAAATATGGAAAAGGAATGAATGGATGGGTACTTGCCACTCTTTCTTTGAGGAAGAAGATAAGAGAAAATGAGATTTGTCACAAGCCTCTTGAAAGCTTGATAAGAATTAAAATCTCTTGTACAAAACAAGAACAGAGAATTAGCTCTCCAAGTTCCCAAGCAACATACTTTGCATTCAAAATGAACTAGTTATGATTTACAAATGAAAGAAGACCTTATATAGGCTTCCTTCACGCATGCCCCTTGTTTGGATAGGTAGATATCCTATCTGCTTATCCAAACAAGTTACAAGCTTATCTCGACACTAGTACAAGCTTAAGGTAACTACTTAGCCAAAGAAACACAAAAAAGTGATAATGTACCTTTTAGAAACTAAGCTAAGAATACAAGTTATTTCTAAAGGAAGAACAAATGCAATCCATATGCTTCTAGGATGATAAGGAGCAAGCTCATACAATATAAATAATTGGGCTTGGGCTTGGGCTTAGGTCTAGGCCTAAGTCCTCCAAGCTTCTAAGCAATTCTATCTTCTAAAGCACTTCCTCTTGTAGCTTTCTTAGCATCCCTCTTGTCATCGGACCTTTAGGTGTTTGGTTGTCTCTAGCCTCTTGCTCTTCCTTTATGTCTTTCTGAATACTATCCAAATCCGTATCAAATTGTGAAGTCTCAGGTGCACTATGGTAAGGAGATTCAACTTCTCTACTAGTCTCAAGCTAGCCATATTAGCACAAATACAACCATAAATAACTACAGGAACTCTCACTCTCCACAATTTCATCTTCCCTCATAACCATGTTCCTTTTGTTGGTCCATTAGGAGAAAATGTGCCTTTTCCCCAAGCACTCGAATGCTATTACTTTTGGATGAAGAACCAAGGTTAGGTAGGGTAGCTTCTTCCTTTTGGCCTCGTGATGGGGAACTCCTCTTCTTTTGATTCTTGTCCTTTTTAGGTTGTTCTTTCTCTCTTTCCTTACCTTTCCAACTGTAGGAACTACTAAGGTAGGATCTCTTTGAGGCTAGACGCCTCCTCTATTAAGACTCCACTCGAGTTTCTTGGTACACTAGGTCGTCCAAAAAGGTGTAATGATATAATTCAACAATGTCCTATATCTCTCTATTCAAACCATGTAAAAATCGAGCCATAATGGCTTCATTAGACTCCAACACATTAGCTCTCATTAAAGCAACTTCCATGTCTCTATAATATTCTTCTACATTTTTGGACCCTTGGTACATTCTCTATATAGGTACCAAGCATAGGAAGTAGGCACAAATTTTGTTCTTATTTCCCTCTTGAGATATTATAGGACCCCAAAGCTGTCTGGTCCAATAAATAGTCCAGTGTAGAGGAGAATCCCAAGGCTAGCTCATTCGACCAAACAGCTCAAACCAAAACACAAGGAAAGCCAACCTGGCTCGCTGGAGGGAAAAGGTGCCCGACTCGGCCCATGATCAAGAAGAAGCCCAAAGCAACTTACACCCAGCTTAGCCGAGAAGAGCCCAATGCCACGTACACAGGGAAAGACTCCCAAACGTAGCCTAATTGGCCAACATGGCCTAATCAGTCAAGGCACAACCCAAGCCGGATTTGGGAACCCCAACTCAACATTGATGAGGCCAGCCACGTCAATAAAATCAAGCAGAATCGACCACCTCAACAAAAAATATCCCATTTTGCAAAAACTAGGACGCCCCGAGCCGTCAAATCCTCCAAGAATGCGGGAAAGCCCTTGATGAAGCCATGTAAGCGAACTTAGGTCCCTACCTACTAACAGAATGGAAATCCTCACCAATCACAGCAAAGGAATATGCCATGTCAGCCACTACCCGTGGAAGGCCCCGCAAATCCAAGAAAAACGTGCCACGACTGGGCATGGGATCCAACGAGCATCAACCTGGGGATCGCCGAGGCTAATGAACTGAATCAGGGGGCTAGGGTAGCTCCACGTGGTAGGATCAGACGCGCCTTCATCACCCATCCAAAGGCTATAAAAGGCTTCAGTGCGAAGAACTCAGAGCCAAGAATTCAAGAGTGCAACATACAAAGCGAGATTGTTGGAGAATTACTACGCAACCAACGACTCAAGGAAAGCGTTATGGAAGAGCTTCCAGCTGCGAGCAAAGGTACCAGTCACCTCTTTGGATACCAGGTAATTCTCTTGGCCAAACTCTAATCATGCCATAGAAATCATCCCGTCTCGTCCTCAAAGTTACACTTCAGATGGAAAGCACGAAGTCGCCTTAACCTAAAACCAAGTCAATTACACTTCAGATGGCAGGCATGTAGCCCACCTTGGCCTAGGACCGAGTCGGCCTCGGTCCCTTGTTTCATAACATATAGTGCATCCCACCCTACTCCGAGTTAGTATATGCATATCCGAGTCAACCTAGCATGCATACTCACGAACACTTAGTCTAGCACCGAGGTGAGACGCCTAATGGATAGTCCCAACTTCAAACTCAAACCCATGAGGGTTGAACTCCCAATGGAAAGTTCAGACCCTATGTCTCAGATTCTGGTGGATGCCTAAGAGAAAGTCTGACAATACTAAAACAAGCATTGCATACTCCCAACGAGGTCTGTGGCCGAGAGGAAGGACACCTAATGGAAAATCCGACTCTGCATTTCACCTCATGCATTTAAAATTACGTGAACTTTGATTCCTCTGTGTTAGGAGAGGTATGTAAGATCAAGAGGCCTACTCTTGTCAAGTTATACATCCCAAACATCCAAACTCTGTACAAATGCAGTCCCTTAGCTCTAGCTAGTCATTAACAATAAAGGTAAAGGTTACGTTGCATGCATTTCATAGGGTAACTACCAGATGGTAGGTGGATGGGGTGATACGTCATTCCCATGCGTAACTAACTCCTTACCCAGACTCCGCGTTCGCCGAATTGCCTTATCCACCCCCGGGATCCAACATGCCTTTAAACGTTTGTGGCGACTCCAGTCCAAGCCAGATCAAGTTTGGTCAATCTCCCCGGATTGGCAAAGCCTACGCCGACTCATCGAAGCCGACTCATCAAAGCCGACTTTCCCCTAGAGATGGATTCGGCTTCCCTTCAAATTTTCAAAACCATATAAGCAAAGTTTTTTTCTAAATCTCCCCCAATGCAATTTAGGTCGTGTCAGATGGTGACTCCACTGGGAAAAATGCTTAGGTAAGAGTCAAGCCCTGGTCAAATGAATTGCATGAGACGTAACCTTTACTGTTATTCTTGTCTTTTTCCAATTACTGTATCTACTTGTACATGCACACCTTAGGGTAGACGACTCACATATATGTATATTGTACTATGCTTTTGACTGCGTGGGGACATGCCAGAGTGGGGAATAAAAGTTACTGGCACTTGTCACCAAACCTACTTTTGAGAAGGTCATATTCCCGAGCCTGTGTGATAAGTGAGTGACGGGCGTGTAGTGATGATCCTCTTGGAGTTTATCTCTAGACAGGTGGTCACGATAGTCTAGCTAGAGCGTGATCTTTCAGGGGACGTCCACACTCTGGGATTTATTTCTATTTGTGGAAGGTTCTCAAAAAAGGTCCTAAGCTCTAGTGGCCAATGGTGAGATGTGTGATTAGAACCATGAAAGGATCCTATAACTGCCCTAGAACCGTTAGGACTGGCCACAACCACCTGTAGGAGGACAAGGACCCCTTGCATCATATCAGCAAAACTCGCCAGCCTTGATCATTCTGAAAACAAGTCTTGCCAGCTGAAATCCCTTAAGGAGTCAAAAGCAGGGTGCATGCATTAATGCATAAAAAAATAAAAGCAAAGAACGAGAGAGAAAACAGAGCATGCATTGCATGAGCATATCTAATCACGAGAACCTTTAGACACATGGACATGAAAATTGGTTACAAGATCTGGAAACTGCACCCCATCCACGTTAAGACCCCTGACATGTTATTGTTAAGGCAATCGGGAAGCTGCCTAAAGGGACAGTGGGGCAGAACCTTCGAAGGGAGGTATGGAAACCTTTTGAGCCTGCTCTAAATCAAAGTACAACCAGATGCCCTATCAGCCTTGATGCAATACTATGATCCACCCCTCAGATGCTTCACCTTTAGGGACTTCTATTTGGCGCCAACACTGCAAGAGTATGAGAGGATCATCGGCATGCCCCTAACAAAATCTTTGCCTTACCTGTTTAGAGGATAGTACCCTTCTTAGGCCTTAGTGGCCAAACTGTTGAAAATCTCCAAGCCGGAAGTCCTACGGGAAAAGAGAAACAGGAATGGCCTAGAAGGCATCCCAAGGACCAGCTGGAGGATAGACTCGGCCAACTCCAGCAAAAGGGTGACTGGCGAGCCTTCACGGACGTATGTGGACTCTTGATATACGACATAATTCTCTTCCCCACATAGAGGATTGTGTGGACCTAGCAGCCAAAGCTGCATTCCTCGCCAAAAGGGACAGAGGTGAAAATCCCGTTATAGCAATATTGGGCAACACCTATTACTCTCTAAACTATTGCTATGAGAGAAACGAGAAAGGGCTAAGGTGCTATTCGTCCCTACTGTACCTATGGCTCACAGCCCACCTCTTCCACAATAAAAGAATAGCAACTTGCTATGAGTGTGCAACGCTAGTTTCGATATGGTTGGACTTTCCCTTAGGCTTCCATCAGAGTCTGAGACATAGGGTCTAAACTTTCCATTAGGCGTTCAACCCTCAACGGTTTGAGTTTAAAGTTGGGACTGTCCATTAGGCATCCTGCCTCGATGCTAGGGTGAGTGTTTGTGAGTATCCATGGTAGGTTGACTTGGATATGTATCTATTGACTCAGAGTCAAGTGGAATGCATTGTATGTTACGAAATAGGGGACCGAGGCCAGCTTGGACCTAGGCCAAGGCGGGCTACATGCCTGCCATCTGAAGTGTAATTGACTCGGTTTCAAGTTAAGGCGGGCTGCATGCCTGCCATTTGAAGTGTAATTGACTCGGGTTTGGTTAAGGCGGGCTACATGCTTGCCATCTGAAGTGTAACTTTGAGGGCGAGAGGGGACCCTATCTATAGCATGATTAGAGTTTGGCCAAGAGACTTACCTGGCATCCAAAGAAATGATTGGCACCTTCGCTCGCAGTTGGAAGTCCTTCCGTAACCTCGAATCACTGGTCACGCAACAATTCTCAAGCAATCTCGCTCTGTATTGTATACTCCTCAATTCTTCGCCCCTAGTTATTTGCGCTGAGGCATTTTATAGCTTTTGGGAGGGTGATGATGGCACGCTTGATCTCACCATGTGGAGCTACCCGAGCCTCCTAATTCAGTCTGTTAGCCTTGGCAATCACCAGGTTGATGCTCATTGGGTCCCGTGTCCAATCATGGCACGTCCTCCCTGAATTCACGATGCCTTTTGCGGATAGTGGCTAACATGGCGTGTTCCTTTGCTGTGATTGGCAAGGATTTTAGTTCTATTGGTGGGTGGAGACTTAGTTTGCTTACGTGGCTTCATCAAGTGGTTTCCTCGCGCTCTTAGAGGATCTGATGGCTCAGGAACTGTGAAGTGGCATTCCACATCTAGGATGACTAATCTTGCTTGGTTCTGCTCACGTAGCTGGCTCTGTTAGTGCTGAGCTAAAGCTCCTGGATCTGGCTTGGGCTGGTTGTGGCACGCCTTGCCAATTGGGCCAAATTCAGGTGAGTGGCTGATGTTGGACTTCCTTTGCATGGATTACTCTGTTGACACATGCCTACAATTTTTGGGCCCTTTTCTCGGTGGAGGTAGACTGAGTCGGCTAGGCTTCCTTCACCAATAGACTGGTCCAACTCTTCTCGTCTCTTGGGCCCAATTTGGGTCTTTGTAACTTGGCCAATCTTCTATGAGTCTATCCTTGGATTGGGTTGACATTGGGCCAGACAAATTTAGGGTCCTACAAGAGGATTCCCCAATGTTCCCATGATAGGCACCCAATGAGCCATCAATTACAATCTAGAGCTGGTGCCTAGACAAGCAGGCTACCCCATGGCCTTACCCCCATCTAAGGAAGTTACCACTCCCTTCTTCATACACAACTTGGGAATGTAGAACGGGGAATGCCTTAAGAAGATCCAACAAGCCTGGAGGAGTATTGTCAAAAAAGGACCCGAGTAGGGACCCTAGAGTTATCGAGCCTTATCTAGTTATAAGGCTTGGCTCAGGGACAGATTGAGGCATGTCAGTTTGACATTCAACGACCCCCAGCTTAATACTAACAAAGGGCTGGATCCAAGCCACGCAGGGCCATATGGATCCTCTAAGCAGAAACTAGAGGGTAGTCTCGAGCACCCAAGAAGGGAAGAAGCAAACAAAAGGGCCTACCTGGAGAAGGAAAGCTAGTCCAAGGCAATAGCCCAAGAAAGATACTTTAGGGAGGTAAAGCGAGATCAAGCTCTAACTGAGAAAGAAAAGTTAAAGGCAGCCTTGGCTAAATCCCGGAGGAAAGAAATGGAAGCCAACGACAAGCTAAGCTAACTCCAGGAAAAGGCACACCTCCTCGAAGAACGAAGGAGAACCACTAAGGCAGAACAACGAGCAGAGGTGGCCATCCAAGAACTAAAAGAAATGGTAGGTGATGATGTGCGTTTTTACAGTCGTTTTACGCGCTTATCAAATAACTAAAGCTAACTATAGTATAGCTAACCCTAGGTCATTCTTCTCAAGGACACAGTGTGTTCAATTGTGAATTGGTGTGATGCGAACAGTGGTTGAATCTAAGTGTAAGATACCGACTCGTCTCGGCAATTGGCCGGGTAGCTCTCGGCAGAGACTGAGCCGAGATGATCCCGGTAGAGACAATCCGGCTTGGTTTCGGCTGAGTGCAGACAGACGCTACAGAGATGGACTATCTCTGTCTCAGACTTTAGAAAGCAGTAAACAGGGGGGGGCTGGAGATCAAGTAAAGCAGAAAGTAAACTAAGACTATGAATGCAGTAAACATATACTACCGTTACTGATTATCTATTATTATTATTAAGTAACTGTGTTCATGTTCAGTTCCATTAGTTCAAGTCCAATCTAGGTTCCACACTCTAGTTCTCAGTCCATATCAGCCTTGGGAATCTTATGACAATCGTCAAAGGTTCGATCCATTGCCATCCGAGGATTTATGCAATCGCTACCTCATCGGTTGGCAGGGATTAAGTTCAGAGCTGATTTTAGGTTCTCTATTAACAGTCGTTAAATGATTACCTACTATATTAGTTAAACCAGTTCCAATCGGCTTAGCTTAACATTGTTCAAATCTCGAATGCAATCGCGATTCAATTCGTGAATTAAAGAAGAGGAAAGGAACCGAAATGAGAAGTGCGTAATGGAATTGATTAATAGAAACGGAATACAAACACAGTGGTCCTGAGTTCAGATGGATCCATCTTCCACGACGATCGCCATGGTTGATGGTGGTGGTTCACCTCCGATTAGCTTGAGCATTGAGGATCAGCTCCACCAGAGTCGTCAGATGTCTGATCGGTCCCCCTCTGGCAGACTTTGGCTTCCCAATCTCAGACCTGCACTTCCTCAATCGAGAGAAATACCAATACAACACCGTACACCACCAGAAATGGAAGGATGAGGGTGAGGAGCTGGAGTAAATGAAGTGTATTAGGAGTGAATTCAAAACAGAACCTGTAAAAAGTGCGCAGCTCTTCCTATAAATACACGAGCTGTGATATGCTAATCCTAACGAATCCCAACAGAATTACATTGTGAAAGATCCTATTCTACCCCTATGCGGATCTTCTACGTGACATGGCAGATCTCCTGGGAGTGACATGGCAGGCTGAGCTAACGTTGAGATGGCCACCGAGCAGGATAGCTGATGTGGTCAATACATTTGGGCCTCTCTCTTGGGCTCTTTGGGCTGCAAGGCATGGGTTGCCGAGACGACCCTGGTCTGGCCGAGATGGGGTTGGTCTGATCAGGATGACTTCATTTCGGCTGAGACTCCTTTTGTTGACCCTGGTCAACTCGGCTTGACCTGCAGAAGAGGGAGTGACACTTATTAGCTAAGAAATCTGATTTAACACAGATTTGCGTTTTCTCTGTATTCAAACCCATAGAATGAATCTTAGCTAACAATCCTTCTTAAGCACAGAATAGTCTTGCAAACCTCCTTCTTAGGTGTCTAAAAGATGCATAAATTGTGACTCATCAGTAGGCCATGCCGAAAGAAGGGTACAAGAAGCTCAAGGAGGACAGCTTTCTGGAAGGGCAGGTACATCAAGCTGGCTTGGTTAGCTAACCAAGCCCTTATGAATATACCCAGGAGCTTGCACGCAGTTGAATACATGGTTAACCTCCTAAATACACCGCTTGATATCACGCAGTTCTTGGAGCTCTGTCCAAGCCTGTATAATAATCTGAAAAGCCTGTCCTCGCCTCCCTAAGGCACCCTTGTAATCAATCAGTGAATAATAATAACCAATTTCCATTCTCATGTGTCTGAATAACTAGCGATTACAACATAGCATGCATGGCCTTCTTTTTTTTCCTTCTCCATACATAACATACATTAACACATAACACACATCACAAAATATACGTCTAATAAAAATGCACTGGGATACTAGAAAGGGCAAGCAATATGTGTCGTAGCACCGATACGCCACACGGTCGAAATCGAATGCTATGGAGAACAAGGTCGAAGCCTTGGAGCAGCAGAACTAGGACCTTAAGGGGAGGTGAGCCTACTAAAGGAACAGATGACCCATATGTTCTAGCTCCTCTCCCAGACCAATGCTGCCATCGCAGCCATGACTGGCCAAGGGGCCATGGGGTATGCCCAATCAGGGTACACCATTGCTCCTCCTCCCTACAACAAAGACCCGCCCCTACGGGATGCCATACGGTGGAACACAAGGGCTCACGAAGAAGAACAATAGAATGCTATGAGCCATAGAGGAGCTGGCCTCATAATCAACACGGCTACAAGAGCCAGACTAACAAGCGGAGCCGACTCGCATGCACAATAGGATGCTGGGGCACAGCCTCAAGTGTCACGAACTACACAGCCCTTCGTGATTCACAGACGGGCCCAATAGTCAAAGAAGAAATGGTAGTCCTTGGAAGAGCAACTCCGTGCTGTAGAAGACGGAGATAAGTATGGATTGGAAGTGGTGGACCTTTGCCTGGTCCCGAATGTGGGGCTCCCTACGGACTTTAAAACCCCAGAGTTTGATAAATACAAGGGGAGTTCCTGCCCCAGGGTCTACCTAGCTATGTATTTCAAAAAAATGGCTACATACATTTATGATGATAAGATCCTTGTCCACTGCTTCCAAGACAACTTAACTGGGGCGGCCCTCAGCTGGTACGTTAGCTTGGAACGAGGATGCATCAAGACCTGGAGGGATCTGGAAAAAGCATTCTTAAAGCAATAGAAGTATAACGAGAACATGGCGCCAAATCGCTCCCGACTCCAAAACATGCTCAAGAAGGAGCATGAGGGCTTCAAGGAATACGCCTAGAGGTGGCGAGAGTTAGCGGCTCAAGTCCAACCACTAATAACATAAAGGGAGATGGTCACCATGTTCATTGACACCCTTCCTTCACCCTACTATGACAAGGTGGTAGGAAACGTCGCCTCCAGCTTCGCGGACCTAGTGGTGGTGGGGGAAAGGATCGAGTTGGGCATCAGACGTCGGAAGTTTGCCTAATCAAACAACACAGGCTTTGCCAAGAAGCTTGTATTAGACAAGAAAAAAGGTGAAACCAAAGCGATGTTGGTGGAACCTGTCTTCCCACAGGGGAAAGCAAATCCCCCCTCATACCCAACTCAAATCCATGTAGGGGGATCAAGGTGGGCTGCGACCTACACAAACCCACCACTAACGCCCTATGTGCCTCCGTACCAGCCGCGAACAGACGCGAAAGCGACTGCCAGCTCCAAGCCAGCACAGCAAACTACAAGAAGAGCTCCCAGGGCACTAGCCCCAATTCCAATGACCTATTCCCCTTTCTGCTAAAGGAGAAATTGCTAGAAGTAGTCCCTCTCAAGCCCTTGGAACCTCCATATCCAAGGAGCTACAACCCCAATGCTAGGTGTGATTACCATAGCAAGGTCGTCGGCCACGCCACCGAAAGGTGTTGGAGCTTAAAGCATAAGGTCCAAGACCTTATAGAAGGTGGATACCTTGGTTTCCAGAACCAGGGGCCAAATGTACAAGATAACCCTCTCCCGACCCATAGAGGCGTGACCATCAACGCAATAAGTCATGAAAACAGGATGAGGGGCCACAAGAGGCGGAGCTAGAGGAAACCAACAGAAGGGGAAGAGAAGAAGCTAAGACTGGGGGCATGATAAACTCGGCTGGCCGGGTGGAGGAAGGATCCCACCAGAGTTGGCCAGGCCACGCCGAGGCCCTTTTTGTAGCATATGTTGAGGGAAACGACAATCCCCGCCCAAAACCATTAATTATTCATTACAACTTGGCCTCTCAACTTAGAGTGTCGTTCATAATTCAAGTCCCCGCCAGGCCGGCTTACAACAATAATGTAGTCCCATGGAAGTACCCAGCAGAGGAGACATCGCCTCCAGCAATAAAAGAAGACCCAACCCCAGAAGTAACAAACATAACTAGGACCGAAGGGGTGACCCGAAGCAGAAGAATTTTCACCCTAGGGCTTGTGGAATAGAGACCCAGCACCTACAAAGAAAGACAAGGCAGTAGAGGCGCCAAAGAAATTGGTGACGGAGGGAGAGACCACCAAATTCCTCAAACTAATCTGTCATAGTGAATATGAGAGGCTGGAACAATTGCACAGGATGCCAGTACGAGTCTCACTCCTATCACTGCTCATCAATTCAGAAGGTCACTACGACCCTCCTAAAGGTGCTAAGTGATGCCCACATGGCCCAGGACATCACACTAGAAAAGTTCGCGGGCATGATCAATAACATCATGGCAAGCCGTCACCTCTCCTTTTCTGAAGATGAGGTCCCAACAAAGGGCAGAAGCCACAATCAACCCCTCCATATCACAATCAAATGCGAAAACTACATGATAGTGAGGGTGTTGATTGACAATGGCTCCTCTCTCAATGTCATGCCCAAGACTACCCTAGACAAACTATATTCTACTGGTTCTACCTTAAAGACCAGCTTAGTGGTAGTCAGGGCCTTTGACAGGTCCAAACGGGAAGTGATGGGCGAGATCACTTTCCTTATACACATTAGGCCAACAACATTCGACATCATCTTCCAAGTGATAGTCATCCAGACTGCGTATAGTTGCCTTTTAGGCAGACCATGGATCCACGTCGCCAGGGTAGTACCTTCATCCCCGCACCAAAAAGTCAAATTCATAGCTGATCAGCGTAATGGGAGAAAAGAAACCGATGATCAACACCCCTCTCCCCACCGAGTACATTAAAGGGGATGAGGAGGCCTTAGAAACCTCCTTCCAAGCACTAAAGATAGTAGGCACCACCAATGCTAAAGCAGAGGAAGGAGGACCCAAACTATCCAGACCCACAATCATGGTGGCAAAAGTGCTGATTAGTAACGACTTTCAACCTAGCAAGGGGTTGGGTAAAGAACTAGATGGCATAGCCGAACCGGTAGCACTTCAAGAGAACCCAAGAAGATTCGAACTCAGCTATACCGAGACTGCAAAGGAAGGAAGACCAGGGCAGAGAGCTCAGGGCAAGAAGTGGATACAACCAGACCTCTATCACCATTTCACTAGTGGGGGCATCATATCCCCGAATCAAATTGGGATGATAGAGGACCAACTCCTCAGGCTTGAAGAATGGGTCATCCCCACTAATCAGGAGTTGGACAACTAGTCGGCCGAAACTCTACCCAAACTGGTCTCCCAAAAAATGTAAATAAAATAAACACATGTAAAAAGGCCCAGTGCCACTTTCAAAGATACAATAAATAAAATATGTTGTGTTTTCAACTAGTTCCTCCTTATGTTTTTTCTCTTTCTTGCTTTCTATTCAAAATTTCATTCATTCATTCATTCATTCGAACCACATCTGAAACATACTCTTTTCCTTTCTTTCTTTCAAAACGCGCTCAAAACAAACAATATAAACACAGAAACCTCCTTCCAGATTGATAATGCGACTCTTGGATCCAATAACGCTAACAAATCCAGTGGGCAAGATGTGGGAGAAGGTCCAAAAGAGGAAGCCTTGGTAAAGCTGGAAAGGCTGCAAGAGTAGGAAGGACCGAAGCTCCAATCTGGAGCCGAAGAACTAGAGATTATCAACCTTAGTGAAGAGGATGAGGCAAAAGAAATCTGAGTAAGGAAGCAAATGCTGCTTGACTTAAGGCAAAGGCTAGTTGAATCGTTGAAAGAATATGTCGATGTCTTCGCCTGGTCATACCGCGACATGCCGGGTCTAGACACCACTATTGCGGACCACAAGCTACCCTTGATTCCCAACGTGGTCCAGATCTGGTAGCAGCTTAGAAGGATGAAGCTGGAGATGGCACTTAAGATCAAATAAGAGGTGGAAAAGCAATGGAACGCAAGCTTCATGGTTGTAGCAGAGTATCCCCAATGGGTGGCCAACATAGTGCTAGTCCCCAAGAAAGACGGGAAGGTTCGAATGTGCGTCGACTATAGGGATCTCAATAGTGCGAGTCCCAAGGACAATTTCCCACTGCCCCATATCGACATGCTGGTGGATAACACTACTCAACATGCCTTCTACTCTTGTATGAATGGCTTCTCTAAATACAACCAGATCTGGATGGCAATAAAAGACAGGGAAAAAATCACCTTCATTACCACATGAGGGACATTCTATTACAAGGTAATGCCTTTTAGACTCAAGAATGCTGGTGCAACATATCAAAGGGCCATGGTGACCCTTTTCCATGACATGGTGCATAAAGAAGTCAAAGTCTACGTGGACGATATGATCGCAAAGTCAAGAATGTTGGATCAGCATGTGGAGGACTTGAGAAAGCTCTTCGAGAGACTATGAAAGTACAGGCTCAGGCTAAACCTAGCTAAATGCACCTTCAGGGTCAAAACAGGAAAACTATTAGGTTTCATAGTCAGCGAGAGAGGAATAGAGGTAGATTTGGATAAAGTCAAAGCCATTCGGAACATGCCACCTCCCAGAATCAAGATCGAAGTAAGATGTTTCCTGGGAAGGGTCAACTACATAGCAAGGTTCATTTCTCAGCTGACTGCCACATGCAGCCCCATATTCAAACTCCTTCGGAAGAACCAGAAAATGGAGTGGAACTAGGAGTGTCAACAAGCCTTCGAAATGGTCAAACAATATCTAGAGACACCTCCCGTCTCGTCCTAACAATACCAGGGAAGCCCCTAATCCTTTACCTGACAATGTTGGAAGAATCAATGGGCTGTGTCCTTGGGCAGCAAGACGCCTCAAGAAAGAAAGAACAGGCTACATACTATCTCAACAAGAAATTCACAAATTGTGAACAAAGATACCCAAGGCTGGAGCGAACTTACTCTGCTCTAGTCTGGACAGCAAAAAGGTTAAGACAGTACATGCTAGCCCAAACTACGTGGCTCATAGCCAAGATTGACCCCCTCAAGTATATCTTCGCAAAACCAACTCTGCTCTAGTCTCTGTCGGATGCTAGCCCAAACTATGTGGCTCATAGCCAAGATGAACACATCATGTAAGTAGAAGAAACCAGGTCTGGATCCAAGTCGGCCGAATGGATACTTTGGTTCGATGGAGCGTCAAACTTGTTGGGAAACAGGATAGGAGCAGTGTTGGCATCCCTAGAAGGTCAATGCTTTCCTTTCTTAGCCAAACTAGGCTTCTACTGCACCAATAATATGGTAGAGTATGAAGCCTACGCCATGGGAATCACGATGGCCATCGAGCATCAAGTCAAAGAGCTCAAAGTCTTCAACAATTTGGCACTAGTCATCTATTAGCTCCGTGGGGAATGGGAGACATGTGATGCCAAGCTAATCCCTTACCATGACCACGTAACGGAAATGAGTGAACACTTAAACAAAATCTCTTTCCATTACATCCCGCAAGACGAAAGCCAGATGGCTAATACCCTGGCAACTCTATCATCCATGCTCCAAGTAAACAAAGAGCAAGAGATGACCATCCAAGTTCGGCATCAAGCTAAGCTGGCACACTGCCAACAACTAGATCAAGACAACGCAGAGGCGGATGGTAAGCCCTGGTACCATGATATCAGAGTATCTAAAGAAAGGAGTCTACCCACTAGGGGCAACTAAAAACGACAAGAGGATGCTAAGAAGGCTCAGTCGACTTCTTCCTAAGCAGCACAATCCTCTATAAAAGAAGCGTTGACTAGACGTTGTTCCGCTGCATTGATGAGCAGGAAGCCAAGGGGATCATGGAGGAGGTACATGAAGGAACCTTTAGTACCCACATGGCCACGCCTTAGCTCACAAAATTCTCAAAGCCGGCTACTACTGGACCAAAATGGAGTCGGATTGCTATCAACACGAAATAGATACATGAAATGTCAAGTTTATGCTAATAACATCCACGTAGCCCCATCTGGCTTACATAGTCTAACTTCCCCATGGCCATTTTCCATGTGGGGTCTGGATATGATTGGTCCTATAGAGCCCAAGGCGTCGAATGGACATAGGTTCATTTTAGTGGCCATTGACTACTTCACGAAGTGGGTAGAAGCTGCATCTTACGCCAGCGTGACAAAAAGCGTAGTGGTCAAGTTTATCAAAAGGGACATCATATGCTAATTTGATCTCCCGACTCACATCATCACAGACAATGGAACAAACCTGAACAATAAGATGATGACTGAGCTGTGCGAGTAGTTCAAGATCAAACACCAAAACTCTACACCTTATCATCCCAAGATGAATGGGGCTGTAGAGGTGACAAACAAAAACATCAAGAAAATAGTGCAGAAAATGATGGTGACATATAGAGATTGGCATGACATGCTAGCCTACGCATTGCACAGATATCGTACCTTAGTACAAACCTCCACAAGGGAAACCCCCTACTCATTGGTGTATGACACAAAAGCAGTTCTCCCAGTGGAAGCGGAGATACCCTCCCTAAGGGTCCTAGCTGAAGCCGAGTTGAGTGATGCCGAATGGGTCCAAAATCGGTTGGACCAACTCAACCTGATAGAAGAAAAGTGGTTGATGGCTCTGTGCCATAGGCAGCTGTACCAGCATAGAATAAAAAATGCCTTCGACAAGAAAGTAAGGCCTCGTTAGTTGAAAGAAGGAGACTTAGTACTCAGAAAAATACTGCCTAATGCCAGAGATTCAAGAGGCAAGTGAACCCCCAACTATGAAGGTCCCTACGTGGTCAAACGTGCCTTCTTTGGAGGAGCTTTAATACTAGCTGACTCTAAAGGACAAGAGCTCAAACATCTAGTCAACGCAGATGTGATCAAGCTGTTCTACCCTTGAGAGCTCAATCAAGGCAGAATCCAAAGGGCTAACCCCTAAGTCTCCACGATAGAGGAGTTAGCATCACCTAGCACGAGAGGAAGCATTATCAATCCTCAACTGAAGGCATTAGGCCAAAAGTTGGTCATGATTTGTATACTCAAAAATCCAATGGGATCCCCCAAGAAGGACCCATACTTGTAACCTGTATCATCAATAAAGACATTCTTTTACACAACATATCTTATTTTATCAAATCTACGAAAGAAAAACAAAAATGCATTTTCTATCTTAGGATTATAGAAGGGAACGTTTTGGCCTCGTTCAAGAGTCTAAAAGTCCTAACACTGGACCGAGACAAAATCGAGGAAAACAAACCCCAAAGAGCCAAGTCCGCCCTGATGACATGAGACTCTCCAAAAAAGTAAAGCACACTTGAATGGGCACCAGAAACTTAGTCGTAGGCATTGTGAGCCCAGGGAAAACTCCCATGCACACACAAAACAGGGATGAGAGGCATCCCATCCATACATAAATCACGTGCATTCCAAGGTTGAGATACTTCCACATGCCGCATGTATACATGAACACTAGCATTCGAAAAACCCTTTTTCCGACTCCGTGTTGAAGCCTACCCCGTGTAGTGAACCCTTTTTCCGGCCCCGTGTAGTGAAAGATAACTCGACCCCATTTCAAAGCCTACCCTGTGTAGTGAAAATACAACCCGACTCCGTGTCGAAGCCTACCCTATGTAGTGAACCCCTTTTTTGACTTTGTGTCGAAGCCTACCCCGAGTAGTGAAAGATAACCCGATTTTGTGTCAAAGCCTACCCTATGTAGTGAAAATACAATCTGACTCCGTGTCGAAGCCTACCTCGTATAGTGAACCCTTTTTCCGACTCTGTGTCGAAGCCTACCCCGTGTAATGAAAGATAACCCGACTCTATGTTGAAGCCTTCCTTGTGTAATGAAAATACAATTTGACTCCGTATCGAACCCTACCCCGTGTAGTGAACCCTTTTTCTGACTCTGTGTCAAAGTCTACCCTATGTAGTGAATTTCTTTTTCTGACTCCGTGTCGAAGCCAACTCTTGTGAAATATCCCTTTATCTGACTCCGTCTCGAAGCCAACATAGTGTTGTGAACCGTTTCCAACTTCGTGTCGAAGCCTACCCTATGTAGCGAATTTCTTTTTCCAACTCCGTGTCGAAGCTGACCTAGTGTTGTGAACCGTTTCCAACTCCGTGTCGAAGACAACATCAAGTAAACACTCTAATCTAACTCAATGTCAAACTTAGCCTAACCGTACTTTCCACTCAACACTTAGTCATTTCTGAGTTTATTAGCTTAAGCATTTCCAAGTCCATTAACTTATTCATTTCTGAGTTTGTTAGCTTAGGCATCCCAAGTCTCAAGACTTAGTCATTTTCGAGTCTATTAACTTAGTTGTCAATTTAGACCTTTAAGTCATACCAGTTACACCTTTAAGTCATACCAGTTAACTTAATGTTTCTACTTCTTATTCCTTAATTTAGGGTCCATAACTTATATCAGTGTAGTCAGAGTCGTTATTTCCTCCTTTATTAGATCTAGTTTTACATTGATTCTTAACTTAGGAAAAGTAAAATGAAGAATAGAAAGGCAGGAAACACACCAGAAGTGGTAAAAATGCTCATGATATTAATTTGTAAAATAATTATATTGGAATTTATTATACCATTCATCAAATAAAAACAAAATATAAAATACACTATTCCGAGGGAAGGATCTGGACAAGTTTTCCATCTTCAACATCCTGTTCCACAGTACATTTGCTGAAGTTAGTTGCGGGTACAATCAAGGTTGCTTGCCTCAAAGCCTTCACAAAGTTATTATGGTGTTCATCCACAATGGCTCTCTCCAACTCATCAAGGTGGCCAAGCACCATGGACTCAAAATTAACAAATTTCGCCTTAGTCTTTTCCACCTCCTCCCTTGCCGCCACCACTTTAGCTCTTAGCTTCCCCATTTCTTCCTTTGCCAACCAAGGCCAACTCAGCAACTTTGGCCTTTGACTTTGCAGGACCCTATTTATCACATGTGTTCTTCAGCTCTTCCTTCAGGGTCTACAAAGTGCCTTATCTAACGCCGAGGCGGCTTCCACTTCCTCCAACCTATGGCATGCCGCATTCAGATAAGAAGATATGGTGTCAGAAGACCTTTGGAAAACGCCCATGGCCGCTTTGACCGTTGACACTTCTACCCTGAGGTCGACAACTTTGACGTGGGAAGTAGAGATCCGCTTGGGCCCTCATCAGCTCGCCCCAAATCTTCAACAAGTCTTCGTGCTGCTATTGGTTGGCCTTCCTTAACTCACCATTGCTGTTGAGCAGCCTCGCCACTTCTTATTTTTCCCACGACCCCTCCCGAGCTAGCTGCTCGGATTGCATGAGGGCCAGTTTCATCACTTTAGCAATGGCCATTGTGCGAGCGCAAGAGGCCATTACTGCATTTAGAGAACCTTTGGTGCCAACGGAAAGTAGTAACTCCTGGTCGTGGGCATTTATCTCTACCCCCTTTTTTAAAGACGCAGCATCTAACTACAGTCCCCATAGAGCCCTGGCACCTGGGGAAGCCACACAACTTGGCAAATCCCCTTTTCTTGAGTCCACGGGACCCACAGCCGGACCCGCAAAAGCAACAGCCATGGGGGTGGGAACATCAGCGGTCTTCACCTTCTTAACGGCGGCGGCTTCTTCAGTGGCTACGGTAGTGGTCTTTTCAGCAACAATGGCTTTGGTCTTGGTGGCGGCGATTGGTTGCTTAGTGACGACCGGAGTCGAAGTCGGCTTTGGCTTGGGCTTAGGCACCGAGACCCCCTCCACTGCCGTTGCCTTTTTGGCAACGGTTTTGGTGGTGGGAAGGGCCTCTTTTCTCTTCTCCCCCGCTCCAACTGGCAGAGCCGGCACCGGCTTGAATGTTGGTTTGGTTTGCATAGCCAGGGCCAATAGAATGGCCTTCGACTTTACAGCCTCAATTTCAGCCCTCGCTAACTTGTCTTTGGCGGAGAATCCGCCTTTCCTCATCAGCGTCACCAAGTCGTACCCTGACTTCTTGAAAATATCTGCAAAATAAAAACAAAAGCGGTTTAGCAATTCGGCACCAGGCCAAGCCGGTCCAAAAACCTTAAATTAAAAATCTACCTTTCAGATAAGGACACGAGTCCCGGGCAAAGGAGGCCACTGTAACCTCCTTACAGTTCACACCTCGGGGAAGTTGGTTAAGAATATCCCAACTCGCCCAGTCTTCGACGTCCAATTTTCCACGGCTCAGCCCCTTCACTCAGTTTGGCAGGCGCCAATACCAAGGGATGGGTTCTCCATCCATAGCGAAGGAAGCATCACCCACCGGAAGCACCTTCACATACTAGGTCTTAAACCCCTTATAGGAATCTAAGTAAGGGCGGAAGAGGTTCATACGGTTCATTGGTGGTAAGGGATACCCAATTAGCACCTTGGCTAACTCGGGTGGCATAGAAAAAAAAAGAGGAGGGCTGTGGGTACCACCGAGAGGACTTAGCAGACAGTTTAGAAAGGCTAAAGAATGGCCCAGCTATTCGGGTGATGTTGGGAACGAGCTATACCTATCGCCCTAAGGACGTTGGCAAAGAAAAAATCAAAAGGTAGAGAGATCCCTAAATCTATGAAAACAGTTCCGTACATGAAAATGAATTCATCCTCGTCTTCTAGAGATGCATGGCAAATGCACTCATCATTGAAGGGGCTGACCATCAAGAACCTACTGATGGCAGATTTTTCTACCCAAGTACCCTCAACCACCAGAGCTTCCACTTTGGTAGGGGTGACACTGGAGATGTGAGCGAGGACGTTCTGGCTCACCAATTCCTCGTAATGCTCCTTCAGGCAATGAGGAGCACGAGCTGGGACTACAAACTCTAGTATTATCGCCAAGGGCACAGACGCAATAGAAGTGAAGGAAGAAGAAGAAGAAAAGGAAGACTCAAAAGAAATAGGGACCAAGGACTTACGTTTAGTTTGACCTACCATGGATGCTGGGAGATGGAGATGAGAAAGTATGGAGACGAAGCTCAAGAAAGCAGAGAAAGCAAGAGTATAGGGTACGAAAATTTGCAGAAAAGGAACTTCGAAGTCAAGTGTTCTTATTTATACCCAAGAGAAAGCATGCCAAGGAAGCCAAGGACAAGCTCAAAATGCCGAAACGGTGCAATCATGCATCATCAATGCAATGGAGGTGCATTTAAGGGGAAAATGACAAAAACGCATTTATGACGAAGTGAAACGACATGACCATTGACACCCTGCCTTAAAGGCACGTCCCCTCCATGTGCGACTCTTGGCTCCCTAATAGCCACATCGCTTAACCTGAAGGCGCGTCCCTCCCACACGCGACCTTTGGTTTCCCAGTAGCCACGTCACTAGGATGGCCCCACCTCCTAGTCAATCAGTCATCCACCAGGACGGATCCTTATGACTCGGCCTTCCACCCCAGAGAGTCGGTATGTTCCCCAGTGAGCTGGCCATCCACCAAGTCCGCATGTTCCCCAATGAGTCGGCCTCACTCCCTAGCGAATCACTTCCATCTACCTAAGAAGGCTTCGCCTCCCCGATCAACCGGTCAACCACTCAGGAAATCCCAAGTCCCCAAAGCCACTATCAAATCCCACACAAACTAGGCCTTCCTCGTCCCAGCACAAAGACAACTAGATGGCAGTGGACCCAACAACCCGAGAAAGGCGAAATATCTTTATTCCTGGTCATCTTAGGAGACATCCACGTCTCCCCTAAGCGACCACGAATAAAGAGGGGGCAACTGTAGGACTCCAAAATTGTCTGGTCCAATAAATAGTCCATTGTAGAGGAGAATCCTAGGGCTAGCTCATTCAACCAAACAGCCCAAACCAAAGCACAAGAAGAACTGACTCGGCTCATTGGAGGGAAAAGGTGCCCAACTTAGTTCATGATCAAGAAGAAGCCTAAAGCAGCTTAGACCCAGCCTAGCCGAGAAGAGCCTAGTGCCACGTACACAAGGAAAGACTCCCAAATGTGGCCAAATTGGCCAACATGGCCTAATCAATCAAGGCACAACCTAAGCCGAATCAAGGAACCCCAACTCAGCTCTGATAGAGCCAGCCACGTCAATAGAATCAAGCAAAATCAGGGACAAACCATCAGGGACAAACCAGCCGGCTAACCGGACGGGTCATCTGGACGGACGTACCAGTTAGATTCGTACTTCGTGCAGAATAAAGCTGACATGTCAGACGTGCCCCTGAAAATAGGACATTCCTGCTCTGACATGTCAGAGGCCAGAACCGCCCACCCCGCACCTGACGTGTAGTACGGTTGTCGGATGACGTGGTTTGCCAGGTGGCTCACTGAATGTATAAATATTAAGAGAATGGAATAACAAGGTAGGTTTTTATCTGAGAACCACAACATTGGCGCCCACCGTAACAAAGAACTCTGCGACTCAAGGAGAGCACCACGTTTTGAAAAAGAAAAATGCCGATAATGCGAAATCAAGCAAGTTCCACCAATGAAGGAGAAGAAGACACCCTCCAAAGGCTTTTGCGCGTTGTTGCCTCGCTTCAAGCGCGGAGCGATGAGTAGTCGCGGCTTAGCGCTGAAGCTGAGCAGAGACAGGCTGAGGCCGAGGAACGACACCAACAAGCAATGAGAATGGCGGAGCTTCGAGAAGAAGAGCTTCGTCAGCAAATCGCAGCACTTAAAGCTGCGGGCCGGTCGGAATCTGTCCACAAAGAGGACGGTAGGAACCAGTCCTTTTGGGGCCAGCCGTTCTCAGAGGAGATTGATGAAGCTATGATACCTCCCAACTTCAGGGAATTACTAATCGAATCCTTTGATGGAACGCAAGACCCTCATGCCCACCTACAAGCCTTCCAGACTCAGATGTACATCAGCGGAGGCAGCGACCGACTAAGTTGCAAGTTATTCCCAGGTACTTTGAGAGGAGTCGCTATGCAATGGATGGCCACCTTACAGCCGAGGTCCATCCACACCTTTAGCGATTTGGCCCGCCTGTTCCTTTCACAGTTCGCGGCCAATAAAGCTAAGAAAATGGAAGTGGCTGACCTCTTTGACATCAAACAGGCGAGAGGAGAAAGCTTAAAAGATTACCTCGCCCGGTTTAACACGGCAACAGTGCGGGTGAATGACCCAAACCAAAAGTTTTTTGTCAAAGCATTCCAGAAGGGCTTGCGCGTGGGTCCTTTCAGCGATGCGTTGGCATTAAGGCGGCCAGCCAGTATGGAGGAGATCAGAATGCGGGCAGAGAAACATATCGAGGTAGAGGAGGATCAGGCTGAACGAATAGAGGCTGACAACGCACCTCTCAAAAGCAAGCAAGTAGACGAGCACCCCAAGCAAAATCGCACAAGAATGAAGCAAACAAAGCCACACTTCACGCCGCTGACGGAAAGGAGAACACAAATCCTGAAGGAGATATGTCATACAAGGCTACTCAGGTTCCCTCAAGAGCCAGAAGGACGAGTGTTAGGACACAATAAGGATGAGTGGTGTGATTTCCATCGCACTCGGGGCCACTCAACAGAAGCATGCTGGACCTTGCGTTACCAGCTGGAACAACTGGCGCAAGAAGGCCGCCTTAGCAGATACATTCAGAAGACGTCGAGAAACCCAAGAGAGGCAAAGGTCGAACGACAGAACCAGCATCGCCCTGATAGGAATAACAGCAGGAGGTCAAGAGGTCGTTCGAGAGATAACATTCCAGTAGGCCACAGAGGCACCATAGCAACAATCTCAGGGGGGGTGGCGAGTGTTAAACCGACCGATCTCAGAACAACGGAAATGGCGGAATGTCAGACCGTGCTGACTGGAGCTAATGCCACGCCTCTGGGGGAAAGGCAGCAAGTCTCGGCCATCACCTTTGACGACCGAGACCTGAAATTGGGACCCCCTATTCAGGACGAGCCGATGGTCATATCGGTAGTAGCCGCTGAGTATAAGGTAGAGAGAGTGCTGATTGATCAGGGAAGTTCCGCCAATATTCTATATTGGTCTGTTTTTCGAAGAATGGGCTTACTAAACTTAAAAGAGAGCCAGGGCACCCTTTACGGTTTCGCAGGGGAGTGCGTGCCCATTAAAGGAACGGTAGAGATAAACACAGTCTTCGGAGGAGGAACCATGGCCAGGGTCATCCCAGTTCTCTATACAGTAGTAGACGCCAACGCGTCCTATAACATCATCATAGGCCGTCCGGCGTTAAACCGATTGGGAGCCGTCGTATCCACTTACCATTTGTGCATGAAGTTTCCATCGGAACGAAAAGTGGCCAGTATATGGGCGGACTCTAAGCTGGCAAGGAGGTGTTACGAAGATAGTCTGAAGATCGGAGGAGCCCCCCCTCCACCACCGATTGTCCATGCCTTAGATCTTGACTTGGACCCCAGATGCATATATGAGAGCGAGAGGCCTCACCCAGCCGAAGACGTCAAGAATGTGCAAATCGGACCCTCGGTTTCACACGTGACAAAGGTAGGAGCGACCTTGACGCGAGAAGAGGAAGAGCAGATGGTGAGTTTTCTCAGGAGAAATATGGACGTTTTTGCTTGGACCCCTAGGGATATGCCTGGCATTGACCCTAGCTATATAAGCCACCACCTTTCTATAGGAAAAGATGTTAAACCCGTGGCTCAGAAGCGAAGAAAGCAAGGAGAAGAAAGGAGAAAGGCGGCCCGAGATGAAACCAATCGCCTGTTGGCGGCCGGTTTCATCAGGGAGGTGCAGTACCCCACTTGGTTGGCTAACGTGGTGATGGTTAAAAAACCAAACGGCCGGTGGCGAATGTGCACGGATTACACCGACTTGAACAAAGCATGCCCCAAAGATCCATACCCTTTGCCAAGTATCGACAGGTTGGTGGATGGTGTATCAGGGTACGCACTCCTCAGCTTTATGGATGCTTACTCTGGTTATAACCAGATCCGGATGCACCCCGAGGACGAAGAAAAGACAGCCTTCATTACGGACGCCGGGGCTTTCTCTTATAAGGTTATGCCGTTCGGGCTAAAAAATGCTGGAGCTACATACCAGCGCCTCATGGATAAGATTTTCAAAGATATAATGGGGGACAGCATCGAAGTCTACGTAAATGACATGGTGGTAAAGTCTACTAAGGCTGAGAGACATTGTGAGGCGCTGGGGCGAGTGTTTGGCATATTAAGGACACATCAACTGAAGCTCAACCCAGAAAAGTGCTCGTTCGAGGTTCATGCAGGAAAATTTATGGGGTTCATGTTGACGGAAAGGGGCATAGAAGCCAACCCAGAAAAATGTCAAGCGGTGATAGGAATGCGCAGCCCTCAGAACATCAGGGAAGTACAGCAGCTCATGGGACGGATAACGGCGTTGTCACGATTCATCTCCAAGTCGGCCGAAACCGCCAAACCGATATTTGGGACTTTGAAGAAAGCTGAAAACTTCATATGGACACAAGAATGCGAAGAAGCTTTTCTCAGGTTCAAAGCCATGTTGGCATCCCCACCCGTGTTAACATGCCCGGTCGAAGGTATTCCCCTGCAATTATATATTTATGTATCTGATGCCACAGTTAGTGCTATATTAACACAGGAACGAGAAGGCGTCCAGCGGCCGGTCTATTTCATCAGCAAAGTACTACAGGGAGCAGAGCTGCGCTACCAGAAAATTGAAAAAGCTGCCCTGGCCGTGGTATTTGCCTCAAGAAGATTACGCCCGTACTTCCAAAACTTTGGGGTCATAATCAAGACTGATCCTCCAATTCGTCAGGTGCTGAAAACACCTGATTTGGCCGGCCGGATGGTTGCGTGGAGCGTACAACTATCTGAGTTTGAAATCACATTCGAGAGGAGAGGGCACATAAAAGCGCAAGCGTTAGCTGACTTTCTTACAGAATTAATTTTGGAGGACGCAGACGGTAGACCGGATGAGACCAAGACAGGGGAATGGTATTTATCAGTAGATGGCTCCTCCAATCACTCAGGAAGCGGAGCAGGGGTTATTTTGGAAGGACCAGCCGGTGTAGTTATCGAGCAATCATTGCATTTCGAGTTCAGAGCCAGCAATAATCAGGCGAAATATGAGGCCTTGTTGGCAGGCATGAGATTGGCATAGGAATTAGAAGTAAAAAAACTCACGGCCAAAAGTGACTCTAAACTAGTGAAGAGTCAAGTGAATGGAGAGTATCAAATAAGAGATCCCCAACTAGTAAAATATTGGGAAAAAGCCAAGAAAATGGCGTCGGCATTCAAAAGTTTCATATTGGTACACGTGCCCAGAGATCACAATGAGAGAACCGACTTATTGGCTAAATTAGCCAAGCACGCAAAGGGGCAGCAGAAGTCGGTCATCCATGAAAGTTTACAATCGCCAACGGTCGGCCAGACAGAAGTTGGATGTGTGGAGGAAAAGAACACGTAGGCAACCCCCATCCTGAGGTACATACAGGATAACGAGACACCTCATGACATAAAGGAGGCTAGGAGAATAATTCGTGAAGCATCAAAATATGTGGTAGTCGGCCATCGCCTGTATCGAAGGGGTTTTGCATCGCCGTTACTGAAATGCATAAGTGAGAATGAGACGAAGTACGTGATCAGAGAAGTTCACGAAGGAATATGTGGTACGCACATTGGAGGGCGAGCACTGGCCAATAAGATAGTGAGAGCAGGATACTACTGGCCAACCATGAGGAATGACTGCATGAACTTTGTAAAAAAGTGTGATAAGTGTCAAAGATTCGCCGAAGGACATAAGGCTCCACCCGAACGCCTGCATTCCATCATGGCCCCATGGCCATTTCATAAGTGGGGCATTGATATCTTAGGACCTTTTCCCATTGCGCCAGGACAGCTGAAGTTCCTAATAGTAGCTATTGATTACTTTACTAAGTGGGTGGAAGCTGAACCGGTGGCTACTATCTCGGCCGAACGGATCAAACGCTTCCTTTGGAAAAAAATAGTATGCCGTTTTGGCATACCGGCCGAGGTAATCTCTGACAACGGCACTCAGTTTGCTTCTAAGGTAACAGCCGAATTCTGCGAATGATTAAAAATCAAGCAGCTTTTCACATCAGTAGAGCATCCCCAATCGAATGGTCAGGCAGAAGCAGCGAACAAAGTCGTCCTACGAGGAATAAGGAAGCGCTTAGAAGAAGCTAAAGGAAGATGGGCAGACGAACTGGCTCAAGTACTATGGTCATATCATACGACCCCCCATTCAACAACGGGAGAGACTCCTTTCCGCCTAACATACGGAACAGAGGCAGTCATCCCAGTTGAGATTGGAGCACCGTCGCCTAGGATAACCTTCTTCGAACAAAGCCGTAATGAAGAAGAACTACGAGCAAACCTTGACTTGTTACAGGAGGTACGGGAGATCGCTCACATTAAAGAATATGCAGTAAAAGCAAGGGTTGCCAGGAAATATAATGAAAGATTAATCCCTCGCCGTTTCAATATCGCTGATTTGGTGCTAAGAAAAATAACCAGAAAAGGAGAAAGCAGCAAGCTGTCACAATTGTGGGAGGGACCATTCAGAGTCATAGAAGAAGTAGGCAAAGGGGCTTATCGCTTAGAGCAACTAGATGGGAAGAAAATACCTCGCACATGGAATGCGATCTCACTGAGAATGTATTACAGTTAAACCATTACAAATGGAATACCTTCTATTCCCAGTTAAAACTGTCATAATTGTTCAAGAAATCTACGAGTACCCAATAACGGTCGGCCATAAAAGGCTAGTTCGGGGGTACAAAATTACGAGGAAACCTACGAGTACCCGATAACGGTCGGCCATAAAAGGCTAGTCCGGGGGTACAAAATTACGAGTACCCGATAACGGTCGGCCATAAAAGGCTAGTCCGGGGGTACAAAAATACGAGGAAACCTACGAGTACCCGATAACGGTCGGCCATAAAAGGCTAGTCCAGGGGTACAAACTATAAAGCAATATTCGCCCACTACATACGCGCCAGTGCTAAAGGCAGCTAATACATTCAGAACGCTTAAAGTATCACAACTAGACGACCGTCTCGGAAAAAGGAAAATAAAGCAAAGTGCACAGGACGTATCAAACGAAGAGCTGAAAGTATTACAATTAAATTATCACAAAAAATAGCACAGAACATATTCAACCAGCCGAACGTTTCGAAGAAAGGCAAAGATACAAGATAAAAACATAAGTGTTCAGAGCAACATATTCAACTAGCCGAACGTTTCGAAGAAAGGCAAAGATACAAGATAAAAACATAAGGTAACAATTACAGTGTTCAGAGCAAAATGTGAAAACAACATAAACATAAGTTGTAGTTAAGCAGTTGGAGAGTCAGGAGGAGTGGGCACATCAACTAGACGGCCATCTACAATGTCTTTAAAGGGATCAGCTTCAGCAGTATCCAAATCAGGATACAGCACCTTGATTTGCGCCAAAGCTCGCTGGAAACCAACTTCATACTGCTGAAGAATAGATGATCCTTGCTTAAGAATGGTAGCATCTTTGGTTGCACCTTCTTCTTTCAACTTGGTTAATTCTGACTCCATCACCATAGCTTGCTCCTTGGAATCAGCGCTGACAGCTTCAAGCCGTTGGCAAGTGACGGACAAACCTTCTATCTTGCGAATCAAAGATTCTTGGTCGGCTTCTAAGGCAGATTTAGCTGCCAGCAGTTCCTTACTTTGATGGTTAGCCGCCGCAACTCTCCTTGCAGCCCATCAACAGTGCGCTCATAGTTTTGAATTTTGACTGTGTTCTCTAGATTTAGGGTCGCCATGTTCTTATTCTCCTCCTGAGTTTGAGCTAGCCGGTCGGAGAGCACGGCCACCTGGTCATCTAGTTCCCCAAACTCAGTCTCAGCAGCACGAGCCAGGATGAGGGAACAGCCGGCCAGTTGGTGAAAAATGTTGAGAGTGCCCTTCACTCCCAAACGTCGTGCTCGAGAGCGGTCGGCCAAAGCAGAATCACCTTGGATCTCAGATTGACCCACTAGCAGTGAACGATCCCAAACTGAGGGGCTCAAAGGACCGGAGGTGAGTGACGCCCCCTCGTTCAAAGTTGGAGGATCTTCAAAAAGATCATCAAGATCCATGTGCAAACGCTTTCGAGGGCGCTCGTCTGTTGCGTCGGCCAGGTTGGGAGGATTAAACTCATCAACTGGACCGGCCTGGATAGGTGATTCGCTGGGGGAGTCCAGTTGAACTATTTGTGGAGAGGACACTTGATTCTGTGGAGGCTGAGAACCCTTAGCCGATTGCAATTCGGACGGCTGTGGAGTGCTAGTCTCAGCAGAAGCCTGAGAAAGCTTCTTCCGGACGTTTTTCAAATACTCGACTGAGAAACCTGTAATAAGAAGAAAGTTAGAAGCAAGAAGTAAAAAAATGGAAAAAATTGTGATTTCAGTAATAAGCCGACCGGAACCCTTTATAATCTCAGCAGAAGAGAGGACTCGGAATCCATGCAACTCAGCCACAAACTCTTTCTCCCACCCTTCCAGGTCCTTTTCGGCCACCGTGACAGAGACGGCCGGTTGAGGAGTCCAGTAGAGAGGAAAGTAAGGATCACCAGAGTTGTCCACCAGGATGTTAGGACCGCCAGCCCCTCGGCTAACCTTAAAGAATCGGTCTTTGAAAACTTTGAAACTCTCCAGAAATGGCTTTAGCAGCTTGCGCTTAGGACGGCTGCTCAAGGATGTCCAACCCACCTTAGCTGATTTGCGCAAGGAAAAGAACCAGAAGAAGACGCTGAGAGAAGGGGCCCTGCCCAAATCTTCGCAGATCAGTTCAAAAGCCCTCACAAAACCCCAACTGTTAGGGTGAAGTTGGGTAGAAGCAACGTTCAAGGCTCTCAGCACCGACCGTTCGAAGGATGTAAAGGGGAGTTTTATACCTAGTTTTAGAGGAAGGGTTTCATATAAGAAGAAGAAAGGGACGGCCTCATCAGAAGGATGGACGTGCGCCGGTTCATCCGGACGACAGGGATAGACAGTCACCGACCAAGGACCCGACTGACACACGTCTTTAGCCATCCCAAGCAGGGCGCTACTACGAGTAAAAGTTGAAAACACCTTCTTCACTTCCAGGTCCACCCAGGAGTAGGGGTCAGAAGAGACGTCGTCGTCGGAGTTGTCGCGATACCATATTTCGAAGGGAAATACTTCAGCAGAGGGAGAAGATGAACTAGAGGAAGAACTGGACGAGGAACTGTCCTGAGATGCGGTCCTCCGTGGAGATTGGTTTCCCTGAGCAGAGGAACCAGCAATACCCCTTGAAGGACCACCTGCGGTGAAATGGGCAAGGGTCAGTAGAAGACCCAAGCAGGAGTAGGCGCATTATCGCCATAGAAACAAACAGGCTTAAACCAAAAAGCAACCAGAAAAACCAGAACAAGGAGCGAAGGGAGTTACCTGAATCCATGGATGCTGTAGAGAAAGAGGGTAGATAACGATGCGGAGGAAAAAATCACAAGCAAGAGAGTAAACGAATTGCAATGAGCAAAGCAACGAAGGAAATGCGAAGAGGCTAAAGGTTGTCAACTAAACCTTTAAGCCAGAAAACGAAGCGACGCTACTTAATTACACAGGCGCCAAAACCCCTCAGAATTCAAATCCAAAGGAAACCGAAACGACAAGCGGCAACGCGTTAGGTTCGCCGACTGACTTAAAGTACAAGCTTTAGTTGGAAACAAAAGCTTGAGGGGCTATGTACCGTCAGGGACAAACCAGCCGGCTAACCGGACGGGTCATCTGGACGGACGTACCAGTTAGATCCGTACTTCGTGCAAAATAAAGTTGACATGTCAGACGTGCCCCTGAAAATAGGACATTCCTGCTCTGACATGTCAGAGGCCAGAACCGCCCACCCCGCACCTGACGTGTAGTACGGCTGTCGGATGACGTGGTTTGCCAGGTGGCTCACTGAATGTATAAATATTAAGAGAATGGAATAACAAGGTAGGTTTTTATCTGAGAACCACAACAGCTCCCTAACAGCCACATCGCTTAACCTGAAGGCGCGTCCTTCCCACACGCGACCTTTGGTTTCCCAGTAGCCACGTCACTAGGATGGCCCCACCTCCTAGTCAATCAGTCATCCACCAGGACGGATCCTTATGACTCGGCCTTCCACCCTAGAGAGTCGGTATGTTCCCCAGTGAGCTGGCCATCCACCAAGTCGGCATGTTCCCCAATGAGTCGGCCTCACTCCCTAGCGAATCACTTCCATCTACCTAAGAAGGCTTCACCTCCCCGATCAACCGGTCAACCACTCAGGAAATCCCAAGTCCCCAAAGCCACTATCAAATCCCACACAAACTAGGCCTTCCTCGTCCCAACATAAAGACAACTAGATGGCAGTGGACCCAACAACCCGAGAAAGGCGAAGTATCTTTATTCCTGGTCACCCTAGGAGACACCCACGTCTCCCCTAAGCGACCACGAATAAAGAGGGGGCAACTGTAGGACTCCAAAATTGTCTGGTCCAATAAATAGTCCATTGTAGAGGAGAATCCTAGGGCTAGCTCATTCAACCAAACAGCCCAAACCAAAGCACAAGAAGAACTGACTCGGCTCATTGGAGGGAAAAGGTGCCCAACTTAATTCATGATCAAGAAGAAGCCTAAAGCAGCTTAGACCCAGCCTAGCCGAGAAGAGCCTAGTGCCACGTACATAAGGAAAGACTCCCAAATGTGGCCCAATTGGCCAACATGGCCTAATCAATCAAGGCACAACCTAAGCCGAATCAAGGAACCCCAACTCAGCTCTGATAGAGCCAGCCACGTCAATAGAATCAAGCAAAATCAGCCACCTCAGCAGAAAAGATCCCATTCTATAAAAACCAGGATGCCCTGAGTCGTCAGATCCTCCAAGAATGCAAGGAAGCCCTTGATGAAGCCACGTAAGCGAACTCAGGTCCCCACCTACTAACAGAATTGAAATCCTCGCCAATCACAGCAAAGGAACATGCCATATCAGCCACTACCTATGAAAGGCACTGTGAATCCAAGGAGAACGTGCCACGAGATCCAACGAGCATCAACCTAAGGATCGCCAAGGCTAATAAACTGAATCAGGAGTTTGGTGTAGCTCCATGTGGCAGGATCAAGCACACCTTCATCATCCGTCCAAAGGCTATAAAAGGCCTTAGTGCGAAGAACTTAATGCCAAGAATTCAGGGGTGCAACATACAGATCGAGATTGCTGGAGAATTACTGTGCGACCAGCGCTCAAGGAAAGCATTACAGAAGAGCTTCCAGCTGCGAGTGAAGGTACCAATCACCTCTCTAGATACCAGGTAAGTCTCTTAGTCAAACTCTAATCATGCCATAGAAAGCATCCCCTCTCATCCTCAAAGTTACGCTTTAGATGGCAGGCACGAAGTTGCCTTAACATATGATGCATCCCACCCGACTCCAAGTCAGTATATGCATATTTGAGTCAACCTAGCATGCATACTCACGAACACTCAGTCTAGCACCGAGGCAAGACGCCTAATGGATAGTCCCAATTTCGAACTCATACCCGTGAAGGTTGAACACCCAATGGAAAGTTCAGACCCTATGTCTTAGATTCTGGTGGACGCCTAAGGAAAAGTTTGACCACACCAAAACAAGCATTGCATACTCCCAGCAAGGTCCGTGATCAAGAGGAAAGACGCCTAATGGAAAGTCTGACTCTACATTTCACCTCATGCATTCAAAACTATGTGAACTTTGATTCCTCTATGCTAGGAGAAGTACGTAGGAGCAAGAGGCCTACTCTTGTCAAGTTATGCATCCCAAACATCCCAACTCTATACAAATGCAATCCCTTAGCTCTAGCCAGTCATTAACAGTAAAGGTAAAGGTTATGTTGCATGCATTAACAGTAGGTAGATTGGATGACACGTCATTCCCATGCGTAACCGACTCCTTACCTAAACTCCACGTTCGCCGACTTACCTTATCCACCCCTGGGCTCCAACATGCCTTTAAACGTTGGTGGCGACCCCAGTCTGAGCCGGATCAGATTTGGTCAATCTCCCCAAATTGGCCAAGCCTGCACCAACTCATCAAAGCCAACTCTCCCCCGAAGATGGATTCAGCTTCCCTTCAAATTTTCAAAACCATCTAAACAAAGTTTTTTCTAAATCGCCCCCGGCACGATTTAGGTCGCGTCAGATATAATCATATGTCTATATGCCTTCTTCTACCATCTTTGACTTCCCTAATGTATTGGTTCCACCACACCGAAGCATATCCATTAAATTTGTAGATTACCATCCTTACCTTCACGTAATCATCATAATTAAAACACTCCAATGCTTGGTCTACCTTTATCTCCCATTCTAAATATGACTTTTCATCTCCATCTCCCATGAATGGTGGAATTTTACATTTGAGTGCGTCCAAAAAAGCTCTCCTAGAATCCTCCTCATATCGCCTCAACCTCTGGGGTTCATCTTCGTACCTTCTTTCTCTTTGAGGCTCTTCTTCACACCTCCTTTCTCTCCTAACTTCCTTCTCTTGATGTCTCATTTCCCTCCTCGACCTCTCGCTTCTCTCACTTCTACATGATCTATGAGACCTATTGGACAGACTATTGGGACTCTCACTTTGATTACTCACACTTTCATGCATGGAAACATCGAACTTTGCTTTCCCTCTACTAAGGGCTTCTACTTTTGTATTAACATTGTACATGTTTATTCTCATGGATTATAGGCCTTCTCCCAATTTCTCTAACTTCTCCTCCAACCTTTTCATGTGCCTCGTTACCTTTCTAGTTTTAGGCGAGTAATTATCCATGTCATTACTGCTACCATTCTTTCGTTCTTTATGTCAACATCACTACATTTCTTTAAGACATTGGAAAATATGCAGCAATATGTTAGTTAAATAAGGAAAATCTCACCACTCCTAAGTGTATACTCTCTACACTTGTGTATTCACTCTTAGAGGCTTTTTCTATGATGTGCACTCTTTCCTTTTAGCACTCTACTCTCAAACTACACCTTAAAATGGAACCTAGATTCTACAAATCAAGTTCTTAGATGTATATGAAAGCCAATGAATTTCACTAACTCTTAAGAATTTAAAGAAATGAAAACTCTATGACAAAACTAAAGAAGTCAAACAAAGGCAAGAAATAAAAGTAATAGAAATGAAAGCTTACTCAAATCAGAATTCACACAAGACAACATGAAGACTCTACAAATTAAACAAAACTAAAGAGTGACAAAAAAATCCTCATAAAAATTCACAAAACACTTTGTTGTCCAATACAATACCATCCAAAGCGCTATTGTCCAAACCACAATTGTCCAAAGTGCTAGCAAACAAAGTTCAACTTATGATGAAACTTTAATAATGCTTAATTACAATTAACAAATTAAAACTAACATAAAACATGATATGTGATTTGTGTTTGGATCTCCAACAAACTTTTGATACACCTTTTTTTTATTTTTATTCTAGTGGCTAATGCTTTGATTTTGTTGCACTGGTTTTAGGCCATAGATCATAAACTGAATCCACTTGATCCATAATTGTTTTTCAAGAAATCATCGTAACTTTTTCACAAACTCTTTATCAATTTTGCAATAAGAAATCAAAATTCCATCACATTGTTTTCAAATATTCTAAAAAATGCACAAAAAAATGACAATTAAACCGATAAATTGATTGATAATAGCTAGGCGAACAAAACCTTAGCTGAAAATTTTAAAACGAACTGATAAATGAAGCAAGATTATGGATGAATGCAAATCTAAATATTGAGCTTCAATTACAGCACCTTGTGAAGTGTATAGCACTTGATGGATTTTTGTTACGCCTGGATCTCACACTTAACACAATTGTCAATGCTACGAAGATATGAGCAAGTTTATCATTAAAATAGAGTATATTCAAGGAAACCTTAAGATAAAAACAAAGGAATTGAAAATAAGAAAATGGATAAGATTCAGAAATAGTTCGCCGCTAATTTCATGAAAATCATATAAGAGGAAATAGGATTTGCCACAAGGCTCATTGAGAACTTAATAAGAATTAAGTGTTTTAATCCAAGAACAAGTCAAGAGAACTTTCTCAATTGCTTGCTACGCAAGATTTCACAAATTAACTCAAAGTTGTCACAATTCAGTTAGGATCAAGTTTATATATTGATCCTACTTACAAATTAGGCGCAAAAGAAACTAAATGAAAAGGCCTTGGGCCTTGGAATAAGCATAGCCCAAAAGAAAGGCCTTACACATGTTGATCAATAGGGCATCCAAAGGAGGGTGCATCCAAAGGACCCAAGTGTTGTCTAAAGGACTAGTGCCCAAAGGGACCCGAGCGTTGTCCAAAGGGGCCTAGGCATCATCCAAAAGCTCCAAGTGTCATCCAAAGGCTCCAAATGCGTCCAAAGGTGTCCAATGCTCTAAATATGTCCATAATGACAAGTAAAGGTTTCTATTACAAAGGAAAGCAAACTAAAGAAACTAAGACAAAGGTCTTACAACCTACTAAGGAGGTGACCTTCCTCTCTAAGCCTCTTCAAACTCCCTCTAATCATAAGTACTTGAAGGGATTTTGGTCTCCATATACTCAATGTCATTTTCATGCTCTTCATGCCTTCCTAAATTTACATCAATGGCTTACTCAATCTCTCTTTTGAGGATCTTTAACTTATACCTCAACATATAATGGACAACATAATCCATGAGTATTTTTTAGCTTAAACTTATACCTCAACATATAATGGACAACATAATCCATGAGTATTTTTTAGCTTAAAGGGGAAGACATGAACGCTTCTTTCACTTCATATTACTATGCCTCTCTTCATATAGAAAAATAGAAAGTCAAAAGGGAAAGACCTAAAAATCATTGTTAATTTTGATGTGAGAATAAAATTAAGGGAGAAGATGGGAAAATGAGGGAGAAGATTTAAGAAAATTTTGAGAAGAATCTTTATAGTGGTAAAAGAACTATCAATAAATGTTAAGTTCAAACATATTATGAGTGCATGTTTTGTGGAGTTTAGAGATGCCATAAATTGTATTTTAAACCATCACAACAGGGAATCCATTAACGATGCTAACTATGTTAGATAGAAAGGACTAAATCCAATAGTTAATTAAAAATAGACTAGATTCATCTAAATGAAAATATAAGGACCTTGATCACAATTCACAAAAGTATAAAAATTAAAAACATATTTTTCCTATATGAGTATATGAAAATATTAAATCATTATAGAAATTCAAATGTTATACAGCATTGTGGAAGAAAACGTGTAAAAAAGTTATTATCATCATATAAAAGAAATTATTAGCAACATATAAAAAAATAAATTTATTTAATGAAATTACATTTTGTTAGTTAATGTAAAGGAAACATATAAAAAAAACTTACAAGCAAAAAAAAACATTATAATTTATTTTGTGTGGAAGTTAATGTTTAAATTAAATTGGGTGAAGATGTGAAAAAAAGAAATTTTTAATTTGGGAGAAGAAATGAAAAAATACACATAATCTCTATATGTTTTCCCCTAACAGAATTCGAAGGTAGGACTTTTCATAATTTCTGCATAAGTTATTCTTATAAGGTATCTTAGAGAACTTATGAAAATAAGTTAAAAACATTTTATGGACCAATCATATGATATTTTTATAAGCTTCCTCAAATTCTTTTACAAATATTTATAATATAAAATAAGTCTAAATAAGTTTTATAAGTTCTTTCAAGTGGATATGAATTTCGTTTGTTTTCCCTTCTTCTCATCATTTTTAAAAATAAAACTAAGATCTTCCATGTTACAAAAAAAAACAGTCAAGATCTTCAATGTTATAATATTCATAGAACATAAAATATTTTCAATATTAATATAATATATTTTCTCAATTCATTCTTGTAACACCCTAATTTTTGTTGCTTGTATTATGTAATGTCATTTGTGATTATCCACTTAAATATATTAGTGTTTAAATCCTATGTTGTTATTAATTAATGTTATATTTTAGAAAAATAAGTCTTGGGTTGAAAAGTGGGGTTTTTATAAGTAAAATTGGAGAAAAGGGCCTTTAAGCCCGTGTTTTAAGCATAAACATGCTGCCATTGTGCACAATCATGTTTAAATGAGCATGTCCATGTTGGACCGGCAGCGAGTGAGCATGTCCATGCTTTGTAGAGCACGCTCATACTGCTCGTGGGTATGGGTATAACGGTGAGTAAAGAGGTTAACTCCTAGAACCCCAAACTTTGCATTCTTTGAATAGGAGATTAAACTCTCTAGATTAGTTTATGAATTTGTATATATTAGTTTATGAGATTACATGTCTTGGTTCTTTGAAGGGGAGATTAAACTCTCTAAATTAGGTTAGTTCACTTATGATTAAATTATATGTTTTTGGGTGTCTTTGAAGGGGATTTAAACTCCCTGTATTAGGATGTGATTATTTGTGCTATTTTTGAAAATTACTTCTACTTGGTTGAATATGTGAATAACATAGGAGAACCCTAGGTTCCCATAGTGATTCGCAGTTTTGAGCAAAAATTTGAAATTTTGCAAATAACATAATTGTGCTAATGTTTAAGCACGCTCGTGCTTGATGAATGTGCCACCAAAAATTTGCCTATGAGCTTTCCAAAAGCTCTGGCTTGGCAAAAAGAAGATTTTTCCCTCTTGCTGTACTGAACCTAGGTGTTCTTTTATAAGAAACAAACCCTACTCCATATGTATCCATCAAAGATCCACTAAATTAGGAGTCCACAATTCCTCCAAAGGTCGAAGAACCTCAACATAAAGACTAAAGAGATCTTGAGGCTCTTTGTAACTCACCGTGTGCCCTCTCCATAACTATTAATCTAAAACAACATTCGAGAAGACGATAGATAAGACAAAACAACATTACATTTGTTGTCAACAAAAGTAGTCATCAAACTCCGAGCGCACTGGTCAGCCTTGATAAAACTAGATATGACCTTCTTTAATAAGCAAAGAGGGAAGCAGAATCACTAATAAACCTATATAAAGGTTTGACAAGCCACACAATGCAAAAAAACCAAAAATCACAACTATCTCAACAAGGTCCAAATGCAAATCATCTTTTAAGTAAAAGTTCACAACCAACCTTGCAAGTCCTAAAATACCTTGAACAAAATATATCATCACAACAGCCACATTACCATGGAACAAATCTATCCCAAACAATTTGATGTTACTTATACGACATTTGTGTGGCCACCGACAACTCTAACAATGACATGGTCAATCCCAAGCCAAGAACTCTTCGTTTCACCATTGTCCAACAAGGCCCATTGTGGATTATATTCGAGTGCAACATGATCATTGAGTCGAGGCAAGAGCTCTTGATTTCCTCCAAAAAGACCGTTGAGGGTCATGGTGCGAACATGCAAATCAAGAATGGTAGTGGTCTCACCATGCAATACATGAACAATGTCATCATCCATGGAATTCGCATCAAGAAAATCGTACCCAAAGATGGAAACATGATTAGGGACTCCTACACCCACTTTGGGTAAGGAGCGACTATGACGCCATCTCCATATTTAGAGCCTTCAATATTTGGATAGATCATGTTTCCCTCTTTGAGTCCATCGACAGTCTTATCCATGTCATCATGGACTCTACCGTCGTCACCATCTCAAATTGCCACACGACTAAACATAATGATGTGATGCTATTTGGGGCTAGATACCAACACCAATTAATAATAAGTTAAGATCCAAAGTTACTCATCTTTAATCGATAAAGAATTACCAAGGTCTTCAAGGAAGTTATTATCTAATAAGTTCGAATACCTTGGACCACCTTGCCATTAAAAAAATGCCAGAACATAGAGTCAAAAATCAAAACAAGATCACAAGTCATGGAAGGGATAATGGTGACCAAATGTCAAAAAATAGTCGAGGCTTACTGATAAGTCATATTTTATACACCTCACAAGGACTTAAGATGGGTATTATTCAAACTGTTTAGTGATTAAGAGTCTTGTCTTAGTTAAGATTCGAATTATGGGCCTAGAAATAGGAAAAATATAAATCTATGCTAAAATGAGGATTTTAACTAATAAAAGATTGGACTTATTTTGTAGGCCTGAAAGTCGAGAGTATCTTAGCCCAAAAAGGAGCATCTTGGCCTAGAAGAAGCGGTCCTGGCCAAAATCGATATTAGTGGCGGAAATCACTCCAACAAACAAGGAACAACGCATGATTATAGGAAGAGTAAATTAGGAAATATGTAATTCAAGTAACTCAGCAAGAAATCTGTTAGAATCAAGGAAATATGTAATTCAGGTAACTCAGCTAGAAATTTGTTAGGATCAAGAAAATATGTAATTCGGGTAACTTAGCAAGAAATCTGTTAGAATCAAGGAAATATGTAATTTGGGTAACTTAGCAAGAAAATTGTTAGGATCAGGGAAATATGTAATTCGAGTAACTAAGCAAGAAATCTGCTAGGATCAAGGAATCAACGATTCTGTAGGATTAGATTTAGATTTAGCCGCAGCTGCCCTGCATTTTTATAAGGGCACGTAAGGCACGAGTTTTGGGTGTGGAAAAGCAGTGGAATTCTAGACCTAGCACCATCAACGATTGCAGGCATTCCGCTAACATGGTGGTACATGAAGCTTCACTAAGATGTCTCTCTCGATCGAGGAGGTGCAGGACTAGGATTTGGGAAGTTAGAAGTTGTAGGAGGTGATCACTCAGTATAGCTGACACACTTCGATGGACGAAAACCTCAACGTTTGGCCATCAGTGGTGCACCATCGCCGTCCTTCCAAGGCAATCGTCGTGGAAGGCGGATTCTCTAGAAACTCTAAATTTCTCACCTTCTACTCGAGTTTGTTTTCAATAATATAAACGGTTTGCATTTCTGTCTTCTAATTATAATTCCTATGCTTTTAATCTGCTTCAACTTGGCCAAGATTGCACATTGTTAGGAGTAGATCACATTAGACTAGGATCGATTGGAACTGGTTTAATAATCTGGTTATGTAGAGAACCTAAAATCAACCAAGTACATACTCCTTGCTAACTGATGAGGTAGCGATTGTATAAATCCTCGGTATGGCAATGGACAAACGTTCAACAATTGTCATAAGAATCTAAGGTTGATTCGGAATATAATCTTAATTAAAGAATCTGTAAACTGATTGTGTGTTGAATTCGGATTTGGTGCAGTAGTTAATTAGCATAGTTTAGTTTACTTTCAATACTTAGTTTATTTTTCTGCACTTAAACACAAACCCCCTATTTATTGTTCTTCCCGGTCCGAGACCAAGTCCAGTCCGACTCCGTCGCGTCTATCTAAGCTAGAATCATATCGGTAGTTCTAGTCGGTCTCCCACTGAGATCATCCTCGTCGCACTTAAGCTGACCGACAGTAAGTCGGCATTTCCCAACATTTAGCGATTTCTGCATAATTCTCTTATTTCTACACTTAGTCACAATTTAACACATTGTGTCCTTGAGAGAATTGACATAGGGTTAGCTATACTATAGTTAGCTTTAGTATTTATTTGAGGTGTGTAAGACGACTAAAAACCCGCTTATCACTTACAGCAAAATAACAAAATAAAAGCACGAGTCATGGAGAACACAATGGTTGGTAATGCGACCAAGGTTTCTTTCGTTCTCTTGGTCACTTTGGTCGTTATCATTCCTTGCTTCAAGACTGGCATTGGTAAGTTCGATAATTTTCTAAAAGCCCAAAGTGAGGAAGCCTACAAAATTGCTCTCGACACCTGTGTCCCAACCCATGAAGATGTCACTAATGAACTCAATCTCCATGTTCATTCGGCATAGGAAAATAGCACAGCTACAAGAAGAAAGGGATGGCAGGACTCATTGTTGTGTCCAATTTTGGTGATGTGGCGTATGGACTCAACTATAATGGCATGTCCAAGGGTTACGCCACCGAGGATGGATTAACGGAGGTCAAAATCTAAGACTAGTAAATGGATTTTACCTTTCCCTTCGCCCTCTTTTTACTACTCATTTTGCTTCGTTACAATCCTTTTCTTTTTGTCTAAGCTCAAATTTAGAAGTTCCTTAGGTCCTAAGATAACGACTTTATCTTTTACCATTATCATCGATAGTTGGGAATGATAGGGAAGACTTTGACTAGTCTCGTGCCGACGTGTGAGTCTTGTCAAAAGGTAGCAGTTACTGAAGTGAAGCAGCAAAAACATAGCTCCTAAGATCTAAAGCTTTGATACCAAGTGGAAGTAAAAGAAACTTTGTATTTATTGAATTGAATAATACAATTTCTAATCTTCATTTTATAGGCTAAAGACTATTTAAAGATAATATGAATAATATAAAAATAAAGATAATCATTATAGATAAACTATGATGTTCATGATCTTCTAATGAGATATTTAGATATTTGTAGGAGCTCACTTTCCATAGGCACACTCATTGTCCAAAGGACGTGCTCAACATCCAAAGAGTCACTCGCCATACAAAAGATATTCCAAGCATCCATAGCGAGACTTACCATCCAAAGGACGTACTCAGGCATTCCTAGCATTCATAGAGTCACTTGTCATCCAAAAAGCATATTTTGCATCCATAAAGAAGCTCTTTGTCCAAAGGATGTTCTCAACATCCATAGAGGGACTCAATGTCCAAAGATGCAATCATGGGCCCATAAAAGAACTCAAACATCCTAAGACATTCCTACCGTCCAAAGAAGAGATCGTCCAAAAAGTAGAATGACTACACTGTTCCAATCAAGAAGAATTTTCCGTAAAAGCGTAAAGTATTGTCTATCTTGCTTATCTTGTCTCATGAACTCTTTCATTCATATAAAGAGTTGATTATGTAGATTCAACATTCAAATGTCTACCTAATATACTATTTGCAAACGCATTAAGCTTTCAAATTGATGAAGAATAGCAACAAAGATTTTATAATACAAGTCAAGTCTAATAAAAGGAAGCCCAAATTATGACTCCACACAAAAGGAACCAACAAAAGCTTCCTCACTCATAAATAATAGACAACACGTAGAATTCAGAGAAAAACAGCTTTTCTTAACACAACCTTTCTTTTTCTTCAAAAAAAAAAGAGCCTATGTAGAAATACTACAAGAAGAAATCAAATAGCATTTAATGTAGATCCGACCACTTCTTATACAAAAAGCAACGTTCAAATTTTCACATGCTATATAAAGGGATATATCAAGCTCGAAAGAAAAAGAAGTTGAACTACGATGCATTCAATCAAGAAAGAAAAAACACTCTCTTATGCTTTGATCGACTATCTTGTAAAACTTTTTTTACGAAGCAAAGTAAAGTCTATGCTTTGTATTTTAAACACTTACTGTGTGACTTGCGCTTTTGTAAAAACTTTATTGAGTTAGTGTGATAGCCTAAAGTAGCTAAGTGTTAAAGAATACTTGGGTTTCTTATAATCAAATAGATTAAAAGGGTTGAAATACCTAGAGAGTTAGAGAATACTTGTTTGTATGTCAACTAGACTTAGTGAAATTCCTTCATGTTGAAGGGACTAGACATAGCTCTTTTGAAAGAGTGAACCAGTCTGTGCATTTTTCACTCTTATCCTATTCTTATGTGTTATCTTTTCCTTCAATTGGTATTAGAGCTCATCCTCTAGGGGTTGAGCATTTAATATTGTTAGGGAAACAATCCTGAAAACTATGGAAGCCGAAGGACACGCAGCGACCAGACCTTTATTGTTCAAAGGCTAAAACTCAATTATTGGAAACAAAGAATTATGGCATTCTTTGATGCATGTCACATTGTCATATGGGATGTAGTTGAAAATGGAAATTATATCCCTACCAACAAAGAAGGAGTAGAGATTCTAAGATCTTCATGGAAGGAAGAACAGAAGACAAGGTACCTTCTAAACTCAAAGGCTATAAACTTTCTCATGTGTACATTAACGGAATCAGAATATGAGAAAGTCCATAGTTGCAAGTCATCTAAAGAAATATGGGACACTCTTGCTCTAGCTTACAAGGGTACATCTTAGGTAAGAGACTCTAAAATTAGCATGCTAGTACACAAATATGAATTGTTTAAAATAGAAGATAATGAAACTATTGACCTAATGTTTGGAAGATTCCAAATGATTATTAATAATCTTATATCACTAGGAAAAACTTATGATAATTACTATCACATAACAAAAATTTTGAGAAGTTTGTCTAGAAGACGGAGACCATAGATCACAACCTTAAGAACACCCAAAGATCTTAAGAAGCTTCCCATGAAAGAACTTATGGATACACTCAAAGTTCACAAGATGGAGCTAAACGAAGATGAGGGGCAACAAAAAGGAAAGTCCATACCCTTCAAAGCTTAGAAGACTCCTAAAGGCTCAACGTCCAAAGCCTTCAAGGCAAAGGAATCATGTAGAAACACATTAGACAAAAATTATTCTAATGAGGATGAACTTTCCTTCATTTCAAAGAATATCCATTCTATGTTGAAGAACAAGAGAGGATCAAGATAGGAGAACAACTTCAGGAATTACACCAAGGAAATGAAAGACAAGACGTAGGTGGTGTGTTATGAATATAAGAAACTAGGACATTTCAAATCTAAATGTCCTAACCTTGAAAAGGAGGAAGAGAAGGAAAAGAAACCATTCATCAAGAAGAAGAAAAGCCTCATGACTACTTGGGAAGTTCTTGACCTGTTATCCTCAAAAGATAAAGATGAAGAAGCCAACTTATGCTTGATAGCAGACACAATGTCTAAAGATAAGGATAATGAAGAGGTAAATTTCAATAACTTAGAATATTTACAAATAGTCTATCAAGAGTTTCTTTCAAAATCCTCAACACTTTCTCTCGGATACAAAGAACTAAAGAAAATTTTCAAAACTAATCAAAGATTTTGAATCCTTGGAAAAAGAAAATAGTATCCATAAGAAAGAAAATGAAAAGTTGAAAGAAGAACAAACCAATAACTTATCTAAAGTCAAAACTTCTGAAGTAATTGAACTTTAAAAAGAAGTAATTGAACTTAGCCAAAGTCTAGCCAAATTTGTCAATGGTACAGAAAATTAAACAAGTTGTTGATGTACAATAGAAGTCCACTTGAGAAATTTGGCTTAGGTTTTAAAAAGGAAAAGGAAATAAAAGAAAAACCAAATATTCATTATTCAAATTATAGAAAGTTTGGACATAGATCCTATTATTGCATAGAGCGTCCAAAAGGATTGTCCAAACCTTTAAGTACTAACCCAAAAGGACCCAAGAAATTTTGGGTACCTAAAACAATGATTATTCTTGTTGCATATGTGTTTAACAAGAGGAAGAAAACCCATGTTGTGGTACTTGGATAGTGGGTGCTCACGGCACATGACAGGTAAAGAATCTAAGTTCCAAGACCTTCCTCCTAAGAAAGGAAGGTAGGTTACCTTCGGAGGTAATAAAAAGGGTAAGATAGTTGGCATAGGAAGGATGATAAGCATCCCTTCATGTTCATAGAATGTATTTTATATGTAAAAAGATTGAAACACAATCTATTGAGTATAAGTCAATTGTGTGAAAGTGGGTATGATGTTTCCTTTAATAAAGGAGAATGCATAGTCAAGGACTATAAAGGTTCTATAATATTTTCTGCTAAGAGACAAAACAATCTGTATAAAATTGATTTGGAAAACTTGACTAATAAAAATGCAACATGTCTGGTATCCATAAGTGATGATCAATGGACATGGCACAAGAAACTTGGTCATGCAAGCTTGAGACTTATATCCAAGCTGAAAAAGCATAATCTCGTGAGAGGTCTATCAATCCTTGTATTCAAAGTTGATTTGTTATGTGATGCCTGTCAAAAGGAAAACAAATTAGAGGTTCTTTTGAGTCCAAACACATTGTTTCTACCTCTAGATATTGATTTGTTACATATTGATTTGTTTGGGCCTACTATAACTACTTCATTAGGTGGAAAGCATTATGGACTAGTAGTAGTAGATGATTATTCTAGATGGACATGAGTTATGTTCGTTTCCCACAAGGATGAGTCTTTTAAGATCTTCTTTGTATTATGCAAACATATTCAAAATGAAAAAGATTTTAATATTGCTTCTATCATAAGTGATTATGGGGGAGAATTTGAAAATGAAAACTTTCAACAATTCTATGAAGAACATGGAATTCATCATAATTTTTCTTGTCCAAGAACTCCCTCAACATAATGGTGTTTTGGAAAGAAAAATATATCTCTTCAAGAGATGGCCAAAACAATGTTGAATGATTTTAACTCTCCTAAATACTTCTGGGCAAAAGCTATTAATATAGTCTGTTATTTGCAAAACAAAATATATTTTTAAGACCCATTTCGAAAAAGACTCCCTATGAATTGTGGAAGGATAGACAACCTAACATTTCTTATTTCCACCATTTCATATGTGATTTTTTATTTTAAATAACAAGGACAACTTGGGTAAGTTTGATCCTAAATCTAATAATGTTGTCAAAACATTATCAAAATCACTTGATTTCCCTTAATTTCATAGTATATGGGCTAACCTAGATCGAATCTTTCAAGAGCACAATCATGCAATGTCTAATCTTGTTGAACAAAAATAAAATTAAATGCTAAAAGGGGGTTGTATGTAAAATAGAATTATGCATAAAACAAAACAAAATTAAAAACAGAATATGTAACACCAATCCAAGGATCCAATCATTTAGTTTGTTATCACGATTCTAATAAAAAAACAAATTTATATCAACCTAAAATTCATTAGATAATCATCTAAAATTTGTCCATATATATGAGATCACATTCGCAGTCCCTAATTAGTATGTAGTCAAGCACATAATTGGTTAATTTTAGGTGATCAATTGATTACCTAACTTTGATTAGATTGGGATTAATCAATCCTAACCTAACACAATGCAAAATCTCAAGCGAAATCATAATCATAAAAACGGGTCAAGAATTGGAAAAAAAAAGAGAGACATAAAAGAATTTGCATAATAAAGAATCCAAGAACTCAAACCTAATCACAATCATGGAATTTTGAATTGATAAAAGAGTTTAGCCTTTCATGACAACCGTCACAAAAAACGCAACACAAAACACAAAAAAAAAATCTAGAAGATGAGAGAGGAGAGAGAATAGAAAAGAAACTTGTGATCCAAGAAACCTCCAAAATCCAAGTGTGTAAAATCTAAAAACTTCTACCGTAAAACTACTATTTATTACATGCTCTAAATGACAAGGTAGGTGGTTTGGGCCAGAGAAATTCGTAGCCCAAAGGCCCACCAACCAAAGTCCCAAAATAGGGTCAGAATATACAAAGATAGGCCCAACAAAGTGGGTGCAAAGGCCGCAACTTCACGCAGAATTTTGATTATTAAGAAAGTCAAACAAGGTTGATCCAAAAAGAAAGAAGTTATAAATCTTTGCCTTAGTTTTTAGAGCCACCAAGATTGTCCAATTTGAAAGTTTGTAGCTCCATATATGGCTTGCATGAGATAGCAATATCATAACGAAAATTAAGTCCAAAAATAAGCAAAGATTAGCAACTAAACCCAATTAAGTCCAATTAACCAAGACTCAACCAATGTGTCAATATTGAGAATAAAATGATGTCAAATATGTTCAACATAAGTCACCATTAAATGCCTCAAAAATGCTCTATCAATACTCAATAATGTCCAAAACATATAAAGTCTATAACTCTAGGACTTTTAAAATTGAAAAATCCATACATGTGAAATTCAAGAATTCTAAGCTTAATAAAGAATTATCTGAGCTAATTGAACCTTTTTTTAGAGGTAAATATCAAAAAGTTGCAAACAGCATCCAAAGAACTGCTTTTGGACGATGAACCAAAAACAGATGAGTTGGAGAAATCCTTGAGGAATTAGTAAATGAAAACCTACCATCCTGAGAAACAAATCCTTGGGACATTCAAGATAGAGTCAGAACTTGGTCAACCTTCAAAGACCAAGCTCAAATGGCTCTACTCTTAGAAGTTGAACCCAAGAACATAAATGAGGCTCTATTGGACAACAGATGGATACTCATCATGCAAGAGGAACTAGATCAATTCTAAAATAATGATGTATGGAAATTGGTCTAACCACCAAATGACAAATCCATCATTAGCACAATGTGGATATTTAGGAACAGATTGGACGAGAATGGTAAGGTTATGCATAATAAAGCAAGGTTAGTAGCACAAGGCTATTCTCTGCAGGAACGAATAGACTTCACTAAAATTTTTGCTCACGTAGCTAGACTAGAAGTCATTCGCATTTTGCTATCATTTATAGCTCATCATAATATGAAATTACATCAAATTAATGTCAAATGCACTTTTCTAAAGGTACGATAAATGAATTAAGTTTTTGTGAAACAACCACCTATTTTTTAGAATGATACTTTTCCAAATCATGTTTTTAAATTGAAAAAGGCACTTTATAGGCTCAAGTAAGCACTATAGGCTCAAGCAAGCACTACATGCTTATTTCTTATGTCAAATGATTTTCAAAGAGGAAAAGTATACACCACTCTGTTTCGCAAGAATTATTATTCAAATTTTATAATTGTGCAAATTTATATAAATGATATAATTTTTTGTGCTACTGATGACTCTCTTTGTGGAGAATTTTCTAAGTTAATGCAGAAAGAGTTTGAGATGACCATGATGGGAGAATTAAAATTCTTTCATGGACTGCAAATTAAGCGAGTAGAAGATGGAATTTATATCCATCAAACTAAATATGCCATGTAGTTACTCAAAAAATTCAACCTTGAATACTGTAAAACAATGTCAACTCCAATGCACCCAACATCAATCTTAATTTTGGACAAGATGAATAAAAAGGTAGATCAAACATCATACAAAGATACCTAAAAGAATAGAAAGAAAAAACATCAATGGAGGATGCCACTTCATTAGAGCTAATCTAGTATCTTGGACAAGTAAAAGGCAAGGTACTATAGCACTCTCCACAGCAAAAGTAGAATATATCTCAGCTACACAATGTTACTCACAGCTTCTGTGGATCAAACATCAATTTGAGGATTATGACATAATTGAGAGTAACATCCCTCTTCTTTGTGATAATACTATTGCAAACTAATTTATCTAAGAATCCTAATTTGCATTCTCATGCTAAGCATATAGAAATTAAACATCATTTTATTAGGGATTATGTTCATAAAGGAATTTTAGATTTAAAATTCATCAATACTGAAACGTAGTTGGCTAATATTTTAGATTTAAGGAAACTGAACCTTAAAAGAAGTTCATCTATCATGTCCATAAGGAGTTCGCCATCCATAAATGCACTCACTGTCCATAGGATGTACTCAAACATACTCAACGTCTATAAAGTCACTCGTCGCCTAAAGAACATACTCAAACATTCCCAGTGTCCATGGAGTCACTCTCCATCCAAAGAACATATTCTGCATCCATAGAGAAGCTCTTCGTCCAAAGGATGTTCTCAACATCCATAGAGGGACTCAACATCCAAAGACGTAGTCAAGGGTCCATAGAAGAACTCAATGTCCTATGACGTTCATGTCATCCAAAAAAGATATCATCCAAAAAGTGGATAGATTGCATTGTTCCAATTAGGAAGAACCTCTCATAAAAGCATAAAGTATTGTTTATCTTGTCTTGTGAACTTTTCATTCGTATAAAGAGCTAATTATGTAGATCCAATATTCAAATGTTTACCTAATATATTATTTGAGAATGTGTTAAGCTTTCATATTGACAAAGAATAGCAACAAAGATTTTATAATACAAGTCAAGTTTGATAAAAGGAAGCCCAAATTATGACTCCATTCAAAAAGGAACCAACAGAAGCTTCCTCACTCATCAATAGTAGACAACATGTAGAATTTAGAGAAAAACAGTTTTTTCTTGATACAACCTTTCTCTATCTTTGGAAAAAGAGGAGTCTCTACAAAAGTACTACAAGAAGCAATCAAGTTGCATTTAATATAGATTCAATTACTCCTCATGCAAAAAGCAATGTTCAAATTTTCACGTAATATGTAAAAGGGAGAAGGAAAAGATAACACAAAAGAATGGGGATTGAATTATGTGTGTGTGATTTTTGAAAGCTTTTCACAAAACTAAAGGATTTAAAAACAATTTAATATGGTCGTCCAAAAAAGTGTAGAAATAAAATAATGTAGGGTAAGAGAGAAAAACACACAGAAATTATACTGATTCACTCTTTCAACAAAGCTACGTCTAGTCCCTTCAACACGAAGGAATTTCACTAAGTCTACCTAACTTACAAACAAGTATTCTCTTCCTCTCCAGGTATTTCAACCCTTGTAATATACACATTTACAGGAAACTCTAATATTCTTTGACACTTAGCCTCTTCATGCTATCACACTAACTCGGTAGAGTTTTTACAAAAAAAAAAAGCAACTCACACGTTAAGTGTTTACAATATAGAGCAGGCTTTACTTTGCTTCGCAAAGAAAGTTTTACAAAACATTCGTCCAAAGCGTGAGAGAGTTTTTTTTTCTTTCATGATAGAATGCATTGTAGTTCAACTTTTTTTTTATTTCAAGCTTGATAGATCCTTTCGTTGGAATATAAGTCTATGCGTCCAAAATGAACATAAATGCTCATTGTGAATTATTCTTTTATAAAAACTCTAATAATTTAGTGTGATAGCTTAAAGAAGCTAAGTGTCAAAGAATACTTGGGTTCTTGTAATCAAATAGATGACAAAGGTTGGAATGTTTGGAGAGGTAGAGAATACTTGTTTGTAAGTCAAGTAAGCTTAGTGAAATTTCTGTGTTGAAGAGGTTGTATATAACTCTATTAAAAGAGTGAACTAGTATAATCTTTGTGTATTTTTCTCTCTTACCCTACATTCTTTTATTTCTACACCTTGTGGACGATCATATCAAACTATTTTTAAATCCTTATATTTTGCGAAAAACTTTCAAAAATCACACACACACAATTCAACTCCCCCTTCTTATGTGTTATCTTTTCCTTCAACCAAGAATAGAGAGGTGTTAGATATATAAGATGTATACTTTAAATTTAGTACCACCTGAATCACAAGATTTATTTAGTGAACAAGTACAAGTTGTGTTAACAATATCAATATCAATGAGTAGTGATTAATACTAGCTTAGCTAATAGTTGTTAGAGATGTAGGCTTATGTGTTAGTCATATTTAATGTGACATATATGGTAAAATGTGAAAGTGGTAGAGAAGTAATTATTTGTGCAAATATCAAGTTGATTTGACATTTTTTTTCTAAAATAAAAAGCTTGATTGAACAATTATTTAAAAATTCTAAATGGACAAGTTAAACAAATAGTTTATAAATTTTTTTCGCTTTCTCAAGCTCAAAGCTTTGGAGGCTTATCAACTACTTGAAAAAATGAGGTTGCATCACTGAGTTTAACACACGAAATAACTGCTCATAACCATCCACCTTCCTAACTCATCTGTAACCACCCATTCCATCAACTCAATTGATTGGCAACCGCTCATCGTATCATCTAAAAGGTTCTTGTATTATAAGTAAAGAGATACGATGTAAGTTATCTATCTAAACTTTATTCTTTAAATACATTAAATATTTAATAAAAAATTAATAAATAAATTAAAATCGCAAGTTATCCAAGCAATTAGAACTTTAAAAACTAAAGAGACAAACACTTTCGAATGTACTCAAAAGACAAAGTTCAGAAAAAAGAAAAGTGTTTTTGAAAATAGTAAACAAACAAGGCATTTGACATCTCATGTTCTCTACTTGAGTTGTGGAAACATCGAGTCTGAATTTCACTGTTAGAGTTATTGAATGGAATAGAGTATTATCCTTGTAGAATTTGCTAGGTAATTACAATATATTTCATGATAAGGGGAAACTATTTGAATGATAAAGAGAACTGTACAAAATATTGATTAAAATAAGTAAAAAGTGTTATATGCAGCATTATGACGATTCAATATCATAGTGCAGTTGGAAGTTGAGTCATTCAAAGGCAGTGCCCGCGCTGGAAGGGAGAAGACAGAGCCAAAAATGGTCTAGGTAAGATGTTAGGCTGCAAAGGCTGAAAAGAAAATCCCGCTGACTGTGGAACTCCAATTGGCGGATGTTGAACTGAACTGCAAAGAGGGCAAGCCAGGGAAAGACTAGCTCATTTTTATCTATGCTAGCTTTAAAAAGCAATTACTAACACATCTAAATTACACCATTTTACCTTTTCTCATCTAAAACCCAAAAGGCATATGCTTACCTGAATGACAACGACAATGAAGTCTCTGCTGAGTTATGAACCCCATTTTGATCAGGAGATAATAATGTCCAAAATACTACATAACAAAAGAAGCATAACTCGTCACCATCAAGAAAAAAGAAAAAATTTAAATAAGTAGAAATGCCAAGTCTTATCCTAGAAATAATAATGAATCATATTAATACAGTTCCACTATGTCAGCCATTTTTCTCTCGACTCAAAATTGACCAATTGAAAGCCAGTTAGCTGCCAAAAAATTAAAATCTTAATCAAATAACTAACACTGTTGTTTCCTAGTAGCAAATTTTCCCTAGTAGCAATGCACAAGAAGCTTGCCAGTGTAGATAGAAAGATTTCTTCTTGATATTGGAAATTTATTCTTTCGTTCTCCTTTAACATAGTTCATTTATTGGAACACAGGCAAAGAGCAGAGTGAAGCTTTCCTAAAAAATAAATCAAGACTAATCTATCCTTTCTAAAGATAAAGGCTATCTCTTCTCTGTAAACATAACAAACCTTATGATAGATTATAATGCAAATAGAAGGTAAGAAACTAATAATCACCTGACTGGTCCGAACGATCATTAAAATCTGAGCAAAATAGCATGTTCTGCATTTTCATATAGTGAATTAAGTCAAATAGAGGAAAACAGCTGTTATATTAGGATTTAAAAACATAAAACTAGAATATGTCATGCTGCAGGATTTACAGCACCACACACCAACCTCTCTGACACTCTGAGATACATTTTGGACCACATCTGCAGGAAATGACAATAATTAAATGATCAGCAATGTGTACTATTAATAAAACGAAGAAGAAAATGAGATAAGTTTTGAAATGTGAAGACCAAAGAGTTACAAAATTTACTAAGCGAAGAATAATAATTCGAAGGCTTAAACATTTCAAAGAACTATCAACATACAGAAAACAGAACATATATTCAAGATATTAATTGAAAATCATTTTCAACAAATGCAGGTCAGGGGGACGGATTTCTCAGGAGAATATAAAAATTTCAAATTCCAGAACTCAATTGAGAAAACAAAGAAACTAGGGCTACAGCAATTCAAACAATCAAAGTAACAACAGATTTAATAATGAATATTGCTGCATATAACACCTTTAACTGGCATACATTTGGATAAATAAACATTCAACCAAAAGACCTCTATTTTCTCATCATACTCTTAAGCCATTCAATTTCTCTCCCAAAAGAAAGAAAAATTAACCTTTTTTCATTTTTTAACGTTAGAACTTAGAATATCTAGAGGAAGACATAATTATATCTTTGAATAGTTTAGAGTATCTTAAATGATTTCTTAAAAATAGTTGTCGTTTGTATCACATTCACATCATAACACATCAATATACACTATCACATCATTCAAATTCTTTATTCCCTTTTTCCTCCTTATCAACCTATAACCCTATAATTTCAACATACAACTTAGTCATAAACATTATAGGTTTTAAAGAAAATCAATAAAATGATTTGTCTAGAGAGTTTTGTTTTCAACAGCATTCCAACAGACAAAAACTGCTGTGCTGATGACATCATATAACCACAGTTAAACTAACCAATTTCTTATGTGATAGCACTTAGTTCTACATTCAATCTGTTGAGCATTTGGCATTACCAGAAAAACACAACCGGAAACTAACTGTTAGCATAGCACATTTGTAGAGGGATCAAGCAGCAAGCACAAATCTTACGAAACAAGATTGCAAAAAGAGAATGGGATCATTTCCATCTTACAGATAAACAACACTACCAAACATACTATTCTACCAAAATGGGTGTTCAAGGATCAATCATTATGCAGTTATGCCAACTAATCTGTTACTTTTACTATGGTTAAATAAATGGTTAAGATTATGTACCTAAGTTTGAGACACTGGGCTTTACAGCTAAAGTCAAGCCAAGAAAACAATCATCGGGATCAGGGCCAAAATCCTGCAGTTTCAGCTCAAGATTTGGCTTTGCCCCTGTAAGTAGTGAAAAAAGAAAACAATAAACAGCAGAGACAAATACCTCTCACGAAGCAATGAGCATTTAACATGAAGCTATCTGACAAACTGAAATGTTTAATATGAGGATATAAGACAGAAAGAAAATGAAAATTCCCTACTCTTGCTACTCAGCTTCAGCTCAAGTGGATCACTGAGTGGACAAGGAACCCATGCATCCACCTGTCCAGTATATGTTAGTAAATTGAAGACATTAAGTGAAGAAGAACAGGCTTCAAAGAGAAAGTTACATGGAAAAATGGATGTTGCAATGACTGATCTGCATCTGGCCTTCTTGATGGGTCCCAATGTAACAGTTGCTACAGATTTTATAATGCGTAGATATTAGAAGATAGCACTATTTACGATGTCAGTGTGTGTAGAGAGAGAAAGAGGGGGGAGAGAGAGATTCAATTGACTAAAGCATACTGTGATCAAGTCTATAGCTTCCAAACTAGCATTAGGAATAATATTAGAAAGCTTCACAGGAGGAACCTGCACAAGCATCAGGGGAATTAAAGAAGAGATTAAATAAAAAGATGACATCAATAAGAATAGTACACGACCAAACTCCTGTTACATGAACGCTTACAACTTCATGAGCAACTAGGTCCAATAGCTGAGAGTTGCTTGCCCCTATGGTGAAAGCAGTGGAATCTGGCATACCAAGAATGCAGTATATTTTGTACAGTTGATCTATTTCACTGTCAATGGAGAAAAGTAGTTTTATAAGATGTGATAAAACGCGTAATAGTTCATTTTTAGAAATAAATATATATCCCATTTGAATCAATATCAACTACAATTTACAGTGGACAAAAGTTTAATATATATGTGGAATGAAAAAGGAAAAGATCTCAATGTTTGATTTGAATTATTAATAGCAATCTCTTGACTATCAATGTCTTGTAGGCACACATCTAAATGAAGAAGTGTATTTTAAGAGAGGCATGAACATTTTATTTTTTATATAGAAAGAAATTCATAGAGCAAAGAGATGAAGAAAAAACAAATACATTAGTACAGAAATGCCTTTCAAATCCATAGAACAAAATTCTGTACATATGAAATATGAATTTGAAGTTAGATACATAATGAAGTCATAGAAACAATCTTGCCCGTAAGTATATTTGTCATCAAGATCTAAATCATTAAATATTTCATCATTATGATCCAACCAAATGTTTCAAATTACTGAAAGTGAAAACAAGACAATGCCCCTTGATCTTGTTACTTTGAATTTCCACATTATTCTATCAAGGCTCAAGAACAAGATTGTCCTTTCTCTATTATAAAATCACTTTTACCTTTGGTAGCAAATTTCTTAATGCCATCCATATTCAAATGCAAATAGCATAGCAAATAGTTATTTTGTTGATGGAAAAATTTTCATTAAATATGTAAAGGCATAAAAAAATACATTCAACAGACTAAAACTAAATATATGAAGAACAAAAGCCCAATTAGTTGTCATCATCGCATTAGTCTTTTTACAGTTAGATACCAAAAACATAAAATACAGGACTGAAATATACCTTTCACCAGGAAATAAAGGGGTCAAAGTAAAAAGCTCAGCTAATATAGCACCAACTGCCCACATGTCTGCAAAAAATTTCTATTTGTTATCCACCACCTTAAGAAGAAAAACAAGCATAGTATCATCTCAGAGTTACAGCATAAATAATGGCAAACAAGTTGGGCCACAGAGAAGGCACACATCCATGTAATTTCTCTTACTCATTAATTCTTATTGTTTAAGTTTCATGTTGAACAAGTATTGATGTAAATATGTCTATCATGATGTTCAGAGGATAAAGGCAGTATAACTTCAGACAAGACTAAATGGAAAAGAATAGTAATGCTGTAATAGTTGACTCCAAATAATATGATAGCTTATCTCCCAAAATATGCTACTGCTAGAAGCATCTCTGTACCCCATGAGACACCACACATCAATTTAACTGAAGGAAAAAATGTCAAGTAGGCATTTGCTCAAACTTCTTGAGACCCGTAAATAAAGTAGTAAAGGTAGCAAGGTAATTTATTCGCAAATAAGTCATCTTTGACATTACTCTAGAGAGTGTAGGCTTAATTAATCATCCCCAGCTAATAGTGTCTGGGTTTGCTTTTGGAAGACCGCAAAAGTGGTTCTGCCAGGAAAAACCATATGGAGGCAGAAACTATAAATTTCAACTTTTGCCTCCAAAATCATTCATGATAGCTCCCAAAAACAAACACCAGCTCACTATCTATGCAGGAAACAAAATATAGCTAAAATAAGCAAATAATATAAACTAAAGAAAATAAATTTAAAAGGAGACTAATGCCTACCAACTGCAGGGGTATAACAAGGGGCTCGCAACAAAACTTCTGGAGCTCGATACCTGAAATCCAAAAAAAAAAAATGCAATAAATTTAATGATGATGATGATAAATAAATAAACCTTTAGATAAAATGTATGCACAGACAGTCTATAAAATCTTGGATGTAATATCCGAAGAAGTCCATAGAGAAATATAAGTACACGTGTAAAAATAAAAAAGACAGACTAATAAAGATGACATTAAAGAATATGACTCACCACCGTGTGGAAACATATTGAGTATATGGAGGCATTGATGATACTTCTCTAGCCAGTCCAAAATCAGCAATTTTCAAAACATCATTTGTTACCAGCAAATTCTCTGTATAGCAGGAAGCATTCCCATTAGATTAAGATCCATATCACCTTTTAGACAGATTGAACTGGAAAGTATAAACACAACAATATACCATCAGAAATTTGCTAAATGAAATTATACACCTTACCAGGTTTTAAATCCCGATGAAAGAATCCTCTCTTGTGCATGTGACTAAGTCCTTGTAGCACTTGCCTCATAAGGCACCGTATCTCTTCCTCTGAAAAGGGCTTTTCTCTCTCCTTTATTAATTGATAAAGATTACAGTCCTGAGGAGATGAATCTAGTGTCACTGTCAAGCAATAGCTGATAAAGCAAGTGCCAATACAGAACATTCAACCTTAATTATAGATATTGGAGAGTTTTGGATAAACTACATAGTAGTGAATATTCCTCTAGTAATATGTATGACTGTATGTACCACTTAGAACCATATAACAGTACCACATTTTGTTCACTCTATCAGAAATTTTATTCTTTTAACTTTTAAAGGATAAAGCAACAACATATTGCTTTTCAATAAATCTTTATAAGATTTTTACACTATAAAACATAAATGAACAAAATTAATGAAGAGTTTCTTTACCATGTATTCAAAAATGAAAAATAGTTCATTATTTTCTCTAACAACCTCTTTCAACTTTATGATATTTGGGTGATTCATTTTACGGAGGGCCTGCAAAAGGAACACAATACACATCAGTGAAGACAAATTAACATTTAAACAATATCTTATTACAGTTCCAGGAATGTGTGAAAACCACCTATAACTACCATAAACAAACAAATACTGTAGCACATACCTTAATTTCTCTTAAATTTGTGTATTCTTCCCAGAAACAAAACTTTCTTTTCAACCTTTTGACAGCGACCTGATAGACAAAATGAAGAACATAACATCAGAAGATATTCCAAAATGTAACACCAGAAAGTGCAGGTTTGAACCTCAATGTACAAAAGCACCATCTAAATGGTAACAGCACTTCACAAGGGAGCATCATAGAAAACAAAAGGAACGTTTATAATTGAAGCAAAAACATGTCTCCATTTTGACCTTCAATGTACAATGTGAACATGAATGTTTAACATTGTTATCACAATCTCTCACAGAATACCTTGGACATATATCTCACTTTAAGCATATTAAACATTGACTATCAACTTGATTATGACAATTCATAGGGTCCACCTGTATCAATATTGTCATTAGATCTACTCTTAAAATCATTCAGGCTACTATTACATACAATTAGATAGTATGTAATTGTTGGGTGTTTAATTATCTTTACAACATGTATATATAAGAAAGAACATATGCATAGTTGTACACCAGTACTAGAGCACGTGAAAATAGACATTTTCTAAAGTGAAACTCACCAAAAACCTTAGATACATCCAGAAAGCGGGATATAAGTTATTCAATGAAAAAAAGTCAAACTTCCATGCACATGCATTGCACATTTCCAAAGGGTCTTCCCTTATTTCCTCTAATCACAGCCTCTAAACTTAATCAGCAACTAATCCTCCATGTTTTTCAGGGGACATATGCCCAGATAATCCAACATGCAAAACAGTTTCCAAGGAGGTTCCAGCCATACCATAACCAAGTGTGCAAACAGGAAATAGAGCAGAGGCAAATAAACATAGAATTTAACATGGTTCAATCAACAACAGTAAACTGTACAGAGAGAAAAATTACTATGAACAATGAAAATTACAAGAAGTGGCCACTCAATACCCAGATCCTCAATCCACTGTAAAATCAGTAATTAGAGTGAAGATTGTCTGTATGTGTTAATAACCAACTCTCCAAAAGGCTTAAGCTATTACGTGCAAACACTTTAATAGTTTTTTATGTCAAACATACACCACTATGCAAGGGCGATTTGAGCTAAAGCATGAATAAAGCTTAAACACGTGTTTTTCCTTGTGCTTAAGCTATTAGGTAGAAGCACAACTACTAAAAAAATGTCTTCTTACAAAATACGAAAATCGCACGTCCCATTTTTTTAATTTTAGTAGAGAAACAAATAAGATAGAAGTACAAAAGATTGGAGGATAAAAAATCTCAAACAAAGATAATCCCCAAAATAATGAGATAAAACAGAGACAAAGAAGGGGAACTCCTAAAAGTCATTTACTATAGGATGTATATAACAACAATAAAGGATAATCATACAAGAATAGTAAAACAAATTAGTAGATATATATGCTGAAGTTGAATGAATTGCTTTAAGGTAGCAAGAGTTGCTTACAATTTCATATGTTCTCAAATCACGCGCTTTATATACATGACCGCAAGAACCATCCCCAAGCTCTCTCAAAATTTTATATCTAAGAAGAAAAGGACAAACAAGAAATAATTTAATTTACCGAAAGAATTGAGAGCCCAGAAACAATGCAAAAGTCAACCGATGAGAAGAAACTAACCTTTCCATTATTAGAATTACAACACTATAACCAATAACACTTCAGAGAGACTGGAACAGATTCCATGAAGAGATGCTAACTGTCAACACAGTGTCGGCACCTAGTTTGCAGACGTGGGTTAGAGTTAAAACGTAGCATGAAGCATTTAGTATCATCAATAATCCACTTTTCATTGTAGAAGTGGTCTACAAAAAGGGAGAAGTCCATCAACATGTTGCAACCTTCAGAAAACCCAGTTGACTGGTGATGTCTTTATCATATTACATGTAAACCCATTTGGATTTTGACTACATTGACTTCAACTTGAGCCCATGTATTGGAGAACAAGTGATGAGCTGCAGTACAAAATATAAATGTCAGCTCCCTTCAACATCAAGCGAACAATATGTGCAATTGAAAAGTGCAATAATAGGAAAAGCAGTATTATATTATTCCACTGTGCAAACTCAACAGTGAAAATATCGCTTAATAGTCAGACACTTGGAAGGTTTGTCTTTCAATCCTCTACTGTGGAACTCTAAGCCCCAAAGAATGTTTAATTTGCTCCTCCAATCTACCCAGCAATCAAATATAACGCTGATCAAAAAACAAACCTTCCCATGAAAACTCTGCTCCTAACAACACAATGATAAGCATGTCTTGTTGCATAAAAATTTTAACGTATCACGTACCCTCTACTTTTATACAATATTATAACCAAGAATTCATCTAATAACACTCTATTTAATCTACCCACGAAAACCAAAATCTATTGGATCGACAATCAAGTGCAAAAATTAACAAGTGAATCAAACCAAAGAATCAGTTTCAGACAACAAAGAAATTAAACAAAAAAAGAAAGAAAGAAAGAAAAGCTATAAACTTTTTTTTACAAAAATATGGAAAATAATTGCTTTTTATTTTTTTTTCAAAAATTCTATAATGAAGCCAAAGAAAAATATTATTTCCCCAAATAAGCCACTTCAAACCAGCACTATAAACAAAAACGCAAATATATATATATATATATATATGTATGTACCTATGTATGTATAAAAAAGACGAAGAAGAAGTTATCTTCACAATCTAACCATAAAAAAATCTTTCCCTTAAAATTGTAACAATATTATATCAAGAAAACGCACGCTCAATACGACCTGTTCAGAAACAATTCTAAAAACACAATCTCGGATATTTTTCATTATGATAAATCCACAAACTATTGTTTCAACTCAAACCAGTGAAAAAAAAAAAAAAAACACTCATCTTGATTTTCCACTCCTCATTCTCTTATGAAACAAACCGATCACAAAAGAAAAACAAAACACAATTCAAGCTGCATTTCAGTTTGCTTAGCAGCTACGAACCAGAGGCAAGGAAAGTAGCACCAAGAATCGGAAATTGACGTAACCGCACAAAGAAAAATTCGAAAAAAAATTTGAAAAGACGAAGAACTCACCGTGTGTGGTAATTGGATAGAATCAGAGCGGAATCAAGAGATACACAAGCACAGATCGGCAATGTGAATGAACTTTCTCGAAAAAGAAACGAGAAAAATTAATTTGTAAGGAGAAAAGAGAGAGAGAGAGAGAGAAGTTTAGAGAGAGAAAATTCGGATTTGCAAAGAAGCCATATGAGAGAGAGGGGAAGGATTCCATAGAAGAAAAAGGAAGGAGAAGCAACCAAAGAAATAAATAAATATTTTAATTTTTATTAAAAATTATAGAAATATATTTGTTTAATTATAATTTTTCTTATTATTGTAATTTTAGGAATTTGGGCCCTTATTTTTATTTTTAAGAAAATTTATATTTATTTATTTAAGTCTATTTAAATGACACTCCTATCCTTTTTAATTTTTAAGTAAATACTTACTTTTTTTAATAATATTAAAATATATATTTGCCGTTCTATTAAATAAAATGTTAGAGTGTGATCTTATTAAAAACGAGAAAATACGTGACTATCGTTTAACAAGACTCGAGGGAGATGAGTCTAATTTTCTCTTATTTTTATTTTATAAATTTGATTTTAATATTTTATTTGTGTAATTTCAATTTGTTCATTGAATTTCTATTGAATATTTAATGTGAAACTATTATATATTATATTATTATATTAATAATATATGTATATTGACCTCATATTGTATTGTATTATTAGTTAATATTCTATATTAAATATTAAATGTTAATTAACATACAAAACAAAATTATATTATTATTAAAAATTATCAAATGTAAAATTATTTTAAAATAATTAATCTTCTTGAATTCGAATAATAAAAAGAATAGCTGAACCAATTATAAAAACTAAATTGACCAATAACTATAAAAAAAAACTAGAAATACAATTAAGAAAAATATTAAAAAGTAATTAAAATATCGGAGGAAAGAAATATTCTAAGCTTTTATTTAATTATTTTATTCCTTTTTAAGATTTAAAATAGAGATTGCTTGGCTGTTAGTGGGGTGGGGGCTGTGGTCCCCACATCGATATGAAAATGTTTTTGTAGGATTACGGTTTTGCCATCCAACGACTTCTATAATAACAGAAATATACACGTTGTCGATTTTGCCCCCACTTTAACTACTTAAAAGACGGTTAGACCCCCAATAATTAGTTGAAAGACAATTTTACCCTCCTATTGGGTGGATAAGGATAAGGGATTGAAAAGTCATTAAAAATAATTTTCTGGATTTTGAGGTCATTTCTTACTATTATTCCCGAGCATATGCTGTTTCAGATCCGCGGGCTGGATTTGGCCTAAGAATAGTTCTAGATGTTGATGACATATTTATTATAAATATCTTATTAATTAAATGGACAAAACTATAGTATTTATATTTTAAGAAATATTTATATTTTATTTTAAGTATTTATTTTATAGAATATTTTAAAATAATAAAATATTCTGTATATCCATAAATTATAATAAAAGTTTAATTAAAATAGTTTTATAATCTAATTTTTAATTATAAATTATCATTAACATAACTTTAAGTTAATAAATTTATTTTAAATAATAATTTAATAATTAAATAATTAGTAAAATTATTTGATAATATTAATATACAGTGACTTGTGGAAAATTCCCTCTCTCAATCTGATCTCATATTTAATTTCATTTAAATTTTTTTTCTTTCAAACAAAATGGATTACACTCTATTCTGCAAACAGACTTTGTTCTAAAAATTTCTCTCTTGGAGATTTTGTTTTCTTCATCTCTTTTCTCAAGATTTTAATTCCTTGTACTCTTTCCTAACTTCTTTGTCTTTTCTTAATTTCTTAAATTTTTTATTTCTTTGTTTTATTTCTGATTTAAATTAATTTTCTCCTCTCATCTCCAATTTTACGAGAATTTTTTATTTTTTTTAAAATAAATTAATCTCATTTCTTTTAATTATTCTTATCTCTTTTAACTTACATATTGATTTAAATTCTTTTAGCTTTTAGTCGATTTAATTTTTTTTATCTCTTACATAATTTAATTGTAATATGTTTCATAATTTTGACCACGTTCTTCATGTCTTTAAAATATATTAAAATAGATCATTATTAAATTTTAATTATTTTGATTAATTATGTTGATAAATATTATATATAGATATATTTAGTGTTCTTCCATCAACAATTTCTTTTAAGTCATTTGATATATATTTATTTAATTATATAATATAAATAATTTTTTATTTTTTATAATAAATAATTATAATCATAGAATTTACAGTTATCCTATATAATAATCCACGGGCTAAAATCCCACATAACATTTCTCTTACATGAAACACGCTATGGACGGTTTCATATATATTTTTAAAAACTATTTTTAAAACAAAATATTTGAGAACCTTTTATTTAATATTTTTCAAAATAATTTATAATTTAATTGTTTTTAAAATTGAAAAAGTGTAACAATTTTAAATTGTTTTCGTTTTTACTTTTGCTATTTTAACTTTGGAAATAAGGAACGTAGGAAACATGTGATTATGTGAATAAGGAAAAAGGGAAACATATTTTTACAGTAGATTTACCAAATAAGCTTTTTATTTTCCCGTTTATAAAATTATTTTTAAAAAAAAATTAAAATATGTTCTCAATCAGTCACAAATCGTATTATAAATAATATTTAAAATAATTATTTTTAAAATTAACAAACTTATCATATATAATATTTTATTATTATAATTAGACAATAATGTATATATTTATACTATTAATATATTTTAATTAAAAAATTAAATTAATATTTAATTTGAAATTATATTTAAAACTATTTTCAGAATAATTTTTAAAAAAAAAAAAAAAAAAACAAGCACAGTCACACAGCGTAAAATTATGATTAATCTTTTCGTGATCAATCCAATTTCATCGGATGATTTCAAAGTGACAGATATAATTATTAAAAAATAATCAATTTTTCGTACAATACATAAATATTTTTACATTTATATACAATTTTATAATTAAAACTAAATTTAAAATAGTTATTTTAATATTAATAACAAAAATTTTGTTTTATTAAGGAAGAGTGTGTTAAAAAGTAAAATTTTAAAATTAAAGAAGATTATAAAAAATTATTTAAATAAATACATATCATTTTATTAATGTTTTAAAAATGATAATAAAATATAAATTTGAGATTGATTAGTATAATAATAATAATAATTTTTAGTTTATCTAAAAAAGGTATCTTCAAAATTGATATAGTGTATTAAATTTTAAAATTTAAATTAAATTAGAATTAGAATTAACGATTAAATTTAATTAATAGTATTTGAAAGGAATGAAAAATAAAAATAAAAATGGATACTTAATCTAAATTAAAAGCAATATTACTCAATATTAAAAACTTTAGAATATGAGAGTGAATATCTTAATGATTAAAATAAGCTAAAAATAAATATAGGTAGAGAAAATAGGTCATGAGAGTATATAATAAATTTATATTATTATTTAATCACAATAATTATTTATGGTAAAAAAATTACTTATATTATAAATTAGAGTTGACCTTGAACATGGGTCGGAAAGATGATCATTTTGGATTCATGACAAGGAATGGTCCCAATTATCATCTTTGATATTTCAAAAGAAAAATAGTCAGCATTCAATTTCTAATAAAATATTAAATAAATTTCCATCATTTCCTATATTAAAAGACATGAAAAATATAAAAATAAAGGTCGATATCAATATTAAAACTAAGAAGAAAAGTAAATATCTCATACTAAATTGATATAGTTAGTGAAAGGTAATTAAGTGATATAATTTGAATAACATTTGAACTAAGTTTATAAAGTTAATGTGTGTTATGATCATTGTTTGTGACATACCTCCTTCTATGACTTAAAATTGAAATTTTCTTATGTCATTTTGAGTTTGCCAGGCACATAATAACTCAAATGAAGCCTACTTGTATGTTCCTAAGACTTGAATTCTTCATGTTCTCATTATCCTTGTCACCTTATATTTGATTTTCTCAAATAAATATTTTCTTATTATATTTATATGCTCATTATAATTTTGTGACTTTTTAAAAAATAGTTGTTTCACAATCTTGCTTCACTCATTGATAAGTATTAGTTTTATTCTTTTACTTAACTACAATGCACTATTCAACAATAAAAATAATAAGTTAAAATTAATTAATTAAAAATTCAGTGACTAAAAAGAATAAAAAAAAAAAAAAAACTATAAATATTAAAATTTTCATAAATAAATAAATATATATATAAATAAATAAAATGAACTTTGAATGATATTATAAATCAATAATCACACTTACGTTTAAAAATTTTGGATGGAAAATAAAAATATTTTAATCATAAAATTTATGTTTATTTTTTTATAAAATATATTTTTACTTTTTAAAGTACTTATATACAAGGGACCTTATTTATTTTTTCATAATAAATATCTTAAAAGTCATATTAATTATTATTTATGACAGTATAAACAATTTTACTTGCATCACCATTAAACTTATAAGTATCCAAATTTGATTTAGAGAAGTGTATCTCCAAAATCAATAAGAAAAAATAATTTATCAACTTACACCTTCATATAATCACAACTCATTGTATATGATAAATTAGTTAAAATTTTTCAATATATTTCTTAAATAAAATATATTAATAATAATTTATAATTAGATGAGCATAACAGATTATTTTACATCAATACATAACCATTTAACTCAATCAATATCATCAATTATTTTTTGAAATTCTTAATTAAAAAAATTAAATTTCAAGTGACTAAAATAACTTTTTAATAATAAAATAATTTATTTTAAATAATAGTATAATTATTGAGTTTAATAGTAACGTAATACCAATATAATCATAAATGATATGATTTGAAAATAGTTATTATAAAAATTATTAAATTTTTATACAGGATTATTTATAATTAGATAAATATATAATATTTTAAAAATATTTTCTTAATAATTAACTAGCAAACTTTAGTTTACACATTCTTTATCCATTTTTACCCCTGGACCGCTCTACAATAAATGCACACACCCCATGATCTGATACCGATCACCAATGGCAATTCATATCACATATATTTTTATCTCATTTTTCCAATTTTATTTCTCATCTCTCTTTTTCTTCTAGCTTTTTGACTCATTGCTTTCCTTTTTCTTATAACTGCCACAAATTTAAGTGATATGATGTCAATAAAAGAATATGATGATATTGATTAATTTCACACATTTGTGAATTCTTTATCCAATTAATTTCACACAATTTATTATTATATAAAGATAATTTATAAAGGTAAAAATCATCCAACTTTCAATTTAAAATGTATAAAAGTATCTTTCACCAGAAAGTTATATAAAAAAATGCCTTATCTGAAAAAAAAAAAAAGTGGATGTTTTGCCTTTCCGCGATGTTTAGGCCTAACAAATTAACTTACTTTAAATAATAATGATAATAATAATATTGTATTAATTTTTGTTATAATATTTTAAGATTATAATAATATTAGTAATATGATAGTATTTATTTAAATAAATGACTTAAATATTTTTAATATTCTTGTAAATATAATGTTTTTTCTTTTAGTTTGTGTAAAACAATTTATTCCAACAATATTCATCTTCGTCTATTTTAGTCTCTGCTATGAACTTACTGTTAGCATTAACATGTTTTACAGCCATACAAATATAACAATTTGTTTTATATTCCAACAAAGTATAGTATTTTTTGTTTTTAGTATAAATACAATGAGATATTTTTGTAATGGTATTGTTTTATTCTTTGAACTCTATGATGTATGACCATATCGATTTGGGTTCACTTGCATCTCTTTTCAAATTTTTTATATGGGTTCAGAGTTCTTCAACGTGGAGAGTTCTACTATTGAGAATGAGAAGGAAAGGAATGAGATTGACGATTTAGTTCTCATGAAGGCAAAACAAGAAGTTATGGTGCAAAATCTTAGTATCATCATCGAAGATGAAAAAGTAGTTGTAACAGAAGAAGACATCAATTATATAAAGATACTTATCATTTATGTTTCTACTCAAGTTTCATATTCAAACTGTATAGTCACACTTTGCAACATTGTCGCAATTACAAATCCAAATCAAATTGTCCATTCATTCAAGGTTAGAGTGACCTAAACCTTGTACGAAGGAACCATTGTTCACAAGTCGAACCCTTAACAAGCCATAGTTGCAGAAGAAGCGTGGACCTACATTGTCCGTGTTGGCCATTTAGTGGAAATATTACAGGAGATTTTTGAGATCTATGACCATTCACTTGTTGTTTATCTTGGCCTATATACTCATGTTAGAAAATCAGATAAATATCTGATGATATTACTTTTATATCTTATAATATTTTAGAGTATCCTAGATGATCTCTTATTGAGATCTATAACCATTCACTTGTTGTTTATCTTGGCCTATATACTCATGTTAGAAAATCAGATAAATATCTGATGATATTACTTTTATATCTTATAATATTTTAGAGTATCCTAGATGATCTCTTAGGATTTATTCTTTTTCATATTTATTATTTGTTTCCTTATTTAATTATGATCTTTATACTTATAGGCATATCATATAAATAGGGATATTATCTCATATATTTATTTGTATTTATTGTATTAAGTTTATATAAAATGGACTTTGTTGTGTAGTTTATACATACAATTTTAGCATCTCTTGCATTTGTTTCTCTCTTTCAACATGGTATTAGAGTAATATCATCCTTCGTGACCTATTCCGTCATTATTTTGTTGTCCAATTTCCAAAAAGAAAAAAGAATCAAAACTCCTAAATACCCTACCAACCACTATGTTACACTAGTATTGCGAGAGTACAACCATGGGCGTTATCACTCTCAATCTCTATCCCAATATCATTATTGTATCCTTCTCCCTCGGGATGCCTATATGTGAAGTATTTGCTCAAATAGAGCAACAACTTAACATATACAATATGATGCATGTTAAGTATTTTGGTGAGAAACCCATCAAATTATATATTGTTATTAGCTTTCCAAATTATGACTTCCATCTTCATTTTGATATGTGTTCTTAAAGAATGCTTGGAGGATAATCAGATGTAAAGTGACTTCAGATGTGTTATTTTGCTTCCTTGATTGAAATACAATCAACTTTAGCTACTTTTGTTGTTGCATATGCATTGTTTAGGCCCACATGCCTAGGAATTTTTTATAAGGATATAGGCATTTACACCTTATTCTATTCGGGTTTCCTTTGTGTTTCTTATTCCAAGTCAATTTACAAATTATTGTCATGATAGGGGAGTGGAATTTCTATTGGAGTTTCTAGATGAGACTACACTAGTTACATGTCATGTTTCTATATATGATAGCTCCTTTGGTAAGAAGGTTGGTAAGGGTCCTTAATGGATAAAACTTCTACTCCTTCATTACCTGCTAACAACATGTAAGAGGTTCAAGTAAAGTTGGGGAAAGAATTATAATTCATCGTTGGTTCTCAGAACACTCCTTTCGGTGCATCTCCATAGGATGTGTGGACTGAGCGTTGGCACCCACCATTTTTTTTTCTGCTGCAAATTCACATCTTTCTTTTTCTTTTATCTTTAGCCTTTTCTCTTCTATTTTATTTTCCCTAGAAAATTCACTATACAAACCTTATATGTATCTTCTTCTTTCTCATTGGATTCTTCGGTTTTGATCTCTTCTTTCACTCTCATAACAATGTGAAAGCGTAATTGATATAGTAAGGGAAGGACTCAAGCCATCAATATTGGCGTTACACAATGGAGAATACAAAGGGAATTAGAACAAGATTTATTGTGTACACCAACTATTTAATGAAATGTTTGAATTTAGTTTGGCTTTTGAATCATAAGTTTGCTAAGTTACAATTGTGGTTTCTACTTTACTCACGTGATGCTTGTGAAAATTTTCTTTTGAAGATAAATTTGTATAGCAATGATTTCTTGCAATTTTCTTTTATGAAAGCTTCTCTATATGATGGTTAAGCATTAGTTTAAGCTTCTGCATTAGATGATTACACATTAAGATGTTTTGCTCCTGTCTTGAGTGATTAAACATTGTGTTTAGCTTCTGTTCTTGATGATTAAGTTTCGTTACTTCTGCTTTATAGTGGTTAAACATTTGTTCTTGGTTTGCTTCTTCCTTTAGGTGGTCAAGCATGTTTACTTTTGTTAAGTGGTTAAGCCTTAATTTGTGACTTTTGCTTAATGGTTAAGCTTTTTCTCATTAGCTTTGAATATTTTCTTACATATCAATCATATCAGTGATGACTTCTTTCCCATTGATGTTCATTTTGGTGATGACTATTTCTCACATATAAATCATATTAGTAGTGACTTTATTCCTACATATCATCATTTCGATGATGACTATTTTATCACATATGAATCATATTAGTGGTGACTTCATTCCTGTTGATCATCATTTCGATGATAACTCTTTTCTCGCACATGGGTTATATTAGTGCTTTCTATCCCTGAGTTGTGATTCTTCACCATTTAATGGGTTGTGATACTAGTCTAACATGGTGTATTTCTTCTTTATGAAGGATATTTTGAAGTAGATTATGATATTTGAAGATGGAAAACAACATACATGAAACTTGAGGTAGGCTTCATTTGCTTGGGCATTTACTTTATTTTTTATTGTGTGGACATTAGTATTTTTTTGTCTCATCTATATGTGTAAAAAAAAAGTTATATTCAATATTTTTTTATACCTTATTGTTTGTAAATCAAATTGATAATAAGTGATATCACTTATTAGCTTACGGGAGAGTGTTATATGATATTAATTAGTTGAATTTGGTTAGTTAGGTTTTGAGTTGTTAATTACCTATCTAGTAAGCTATATAAATATAGCTTAAACTCCCATTTATTTGTATCTTTCATCAATCAATCTATTACACAATGTTCTTCTATGGTTCTCCCTTTCTCTATTTTTAACTCTATGATGTTTAGTCTTAACAAGATGGAATAATGTACATCTCATCTCAATTCTCTGATAAATAGTGAGAGATTTTAGTTTCTACAAATATAATAATTTTTTTTATAGTTTCTACTTTTTGTCCTTACAAAATATAACATTTTCTAGTCCTTGTTATCAAGTGAAAATAACAAAATATGACGACAAACGTTGCAGGAATTTAAAACAATAAAAATATAATAACTAAAAAAATCATTATATTTGCAAGAATGTAAAACATATTTAAATTCAAATAAATTAATTTACAAAATTCAAAAGACTTTTTAATTGACTTAAAATTTAATTTTTTAGATAAATTTAATAACATACTTAAGTCTAAAGTAGATTGAGACATAAATCCTCAACTGATAACCTAGTCTATCGAATCACAATGTTAAACTATTTAAAAACTTAATCAAAAATTCACCTTATAAACATTAGGGACAATAAAACTCACCTTATAAAAATTAGGGAGGATAAATTGGGTAAGTTCAAAAAAAAAAAAAAAGAAAATGAATCGATGTGAGTTATATTTTGAATAAGATGGTAACGAGTAATAAAGTTAATAGATACGTGTAAAAATTAATCATGATAAATAAAGGAATTATCTATTTAATGGGAATGAACTCAGATACGGATAATTATCTATAAAATTTAACAAGTACGAATATCTTACTATACAACCATCATACTTATAATTACGTATATATAATAATAATAATAATAATAATAATATTATTATTATTATTATTATTATTATTATTAATTAATATTAATAATATTAATATTTTTATTATTATAAAACATAAGAATTATATTTTTATATTTACTTATTTTTCCAACTTTTACTATTTATTGTGTTGTTGAAGCCTCATGAAAATTTGAATTATTTTTTAACAGATTTTATAGAGTAGCAGTTTGGTATTTGAAAGTTCATAAATGTGTTACTTTGAGGGTTTATTATAATATTTATGATGTTTTATGATTATGATTATTATATTTTATAAAAGATTTTTGAATATAATTTTACTTTTTGTGATATTTTATTGGTATGATTAGATCTTCTAATAAGATTTTAATTTAATTATTATTGTATTTTTAATCAGTATTTTTATTTATTAATTTTTATAATTAAAAGAGTTACTATCTTTTTTACATGTTCACCATGTAATTTTTAACTACATTTCATTGAACTTCTTTAATTACTTTGTCATTACTAAATGTATAACTTTTACTAACATTTTATTATAAAAATATTATCAATAGTTACATTAGTATCATTTTTATATCTTTAGTAATATTTAAATTTTATTAATGACATTTTCAACATGATGATTCAAACACAATATTTATTAAAATATTATAAAAATTAATAAATAATATATTTTTATAATATTTTAAATATTATAAAAGTGATATATGTTGTATTATGTTTTTAATAGAATAAATCCAAACAAAAACTAAAAAAATTGTTAACCATTTATGTCCATTGATCATTTTCTAACTTAAAATCTTATGTTTTAAAAACACCATATTCATACCAAAATGAAACATAAACCCAAAATCTTACACTATTTTTTTTATTATTTGTTATCTAATTAAAGATTTTTAAAAATAATCTTGTTAACTCGTCTCACTACTTTAAGATAATTTCTTGCAGGCTAAGGAACAAGACAAACACGTTGGTAAGTTGAATACTCTTGAGCCAACCTACCTAAAAAGTGGATTGAGTAAACTCATTTTACCCCACACAATAAAATTAGCTTTTGCTCTTCATAAATATTTTTTTAATTTACTTTAATAAGCTTGTTGGTGTAATTTTTTAAAATGTTTTTTTTAACTTATTCTAAAAAAAAGTTTTATGGTTAACTTTATGGCATAAATAATTAATTATGAGATCAACAGTTATAAAATAGGCATTTAATTAAATTGTTTATTTATACACACTTTAAATTCTTAATAAATAAATATTAGATAATTTTTTCGGCCTTTACAAATTCAATCGTGTATTCAGGACCATCTCAAAAATTTAAATTATTTACTAAAATAGCTTTTTCACAACAGTATTTCATATTAATATTTTTTTTATTCCACTTGAAAAATTATTTACTAAAATAGGATTTCAAGTTTTATGAGTTCATAAAATTTAAAGTGATGTCTTTCCTTTTATAATTAAGACCAGTAAAAACAATAATTTTATAGTTGAAACTTCTCAGCAACATTTTCTCTTTCCAAATGCGCTAATTAAGAATTTTATTTGAATCAAACTATCCTTTCAACGTTTTCAACTAAACTGTGTTAGAAATTGATTTGGATCTAACCAAAATTTCAACGTAGACTTGTTCTTTAACACAAAATTGTTAGCAAGTCAATTCAAGCCAAATTAACTTCTTAACGCTGTTGTTTAAACGGACTTTTCAATGTAAGAAAATAGAATTGTTTTAATTTTAATAAATAATATTAGGGTAAATATTAGAAGACAATACTAACTTTATTAGTTCGTTTTGCTTACATGTCTAACATCATGTAACAACGTGATAACACATGGCAATTATGTGATAAATGTTACATAAATTATTTTTAATATTTGTTTTTGAGACCGTCCTTGATACGTGACTACTATATATCATCTATGTCACATGTGTCCTTAGAACAATCATCCCAACAAAGTAATAGGGACACCTTTGATTATATTTAAAAAATTTGAGGACTCAAACCATTAATTTAAAAATATACAGACAAGACCACATTTAACCAATTTATAAGAACAAAATCTGTATTTGATCAATTTTACAAAGACAAAAAATTTATTAAAAATAACACATAATATTTGTCATATCACTCTTGTTGAACAAGTCAACAAAATGGGCTAACAAAGTTAGCATCATGAACCAATTTCATTACATTTCATAAAAGACTAAAACCATTAGTTTTAAAATACAAAGATCAGAACGTTTGACCAATTTTATGAGGAATAAAAATACTATTTACCCTAATATTTAAGATGCGATAAAAAAATAAAAATAAGTATTTATATTTAAAAAGCCACGATAACGTACTGTGGAAATACATTGTCTTTCACTTTTATTTTGTGAAGTTTGTATAACGACTTTTAGGACTATCTTTCTTCTGTACTAATATATATTCTTCATCTTTTGTCATGGAAAAGCTTTTAAAATCAACGTAAAAAAGCATTTAAAAATGGTGACAAATCAATTTTAAGTTTTATATTTTCATATTTCAAAAAACAATGGCAGTAGATGTTGACCCAATGCATTTTCTTGAATTTATTTTGAAAAAGAATTTTATACAATAATATAATGCCCTATAAAATAATATGGCAACATATTATTAAATAATTAAGTAAAATTCCTTTCACATTAACAGTATAAAAGCAAGTGACTAAAAGCAACTCATCTTTATATATATATATAAAAGGGTTTTTTCAATGTATTATTGCTATTGGGTCCAATTTGAGAAAAACACAAGCTAAGGTCTAATAAGGTTGTAGAAATAGAATGTAAGTTCTTCCATAGTTACAATTCATAAAAAAATATTAATTTTTAATTAAATTGCACGTACCAGTATTTCTAAATGTATTTTTTTATGTAGTTTTAAATGTATAGTTCTTGTACATCCATACTATCATCCAAAGGGAAGAGATGAGTTTCGAAATAAAAGTAAGAATATAATAGAAATATAAATGTATTTTTTTATGTAGTTTTAAAAAAGAGTAGCGTCTTTGACGATTTGCCTTGACACGGTCAAATACAAATGATCGTAAGAATATAACACAAATATTATGTATCACACGCATAATACGAGGCTTTATATAATTCAATTGACTTCAAAAATTAAATAGTAAACGATGCTATTTGGTTATACATGGAAAAAATAATACATGCTCGAGCAATTAGGAGAAATGCGACGATGTGCCAGTCAGAGGTAGAGCTGGTAAATCCGGTACGGCCTAACCGGTCGATCTGTTGTTTTGATAGAATAAGTTGGGTTATACTTTTGAATTCATAATTTGAAAAAAAATTAAACTAGTTTAATGGACTAAATAGATTAAGCTGGATGGAAAAATATGAGCCAAAAAAACTTGGTCTATTCGATTTAGAGTTTATTTTTTCTTAAAAAAATATAAAAAATAAAATGGATCAATTTGGCCTGATTGTTAGGCTAATTCATTTTTCTCCTTTAACCCATCAAGTTAAGGTAGGTCAAGTCCGACCAACCCATTTTGCTAGCTCCTGTATGGGAGAAAAAAACACCAAATTTGAATTTTAGGATTGGAAAAAACATCAATCACAAAGAGAGATTATACACTTTCAAAATTTAGAGTTAGAATAGGACACTAAGAGAACAACATTTATATAAAAACATTATATATATAAACTTGCTAATAGGTCTTGAGATTTAGGTGTAATATTAAAAAGGGTTTAATATGTTTTTGGTCATTAAATTTTTTGACATTTTCACTTTTAATCGTTAATCAATGTTTATATCAACCCTAGTCTTTAAATTTTTGTTTCGTTATCACTTTTGGTCTTTGCTGTTTGATTTCTTTGTTTTTCCTTACAATTATGTGCACAAAACGTTGAGATGGTGTCCAACTAACAATTTTGTGTCAATTTTTTTTAGCAACAAAAAATTGCTAGAAAAGTTTTGGCCTTAGCCAAGCAATTATGATTATTTTACAAGTAAAAAAAAGAACTGTCACAAAATTATTTACTACTTAGACACAATCTTAACATTTTTTCACGTGACAGCAAATCATGTGTCAATTGTGCACACAAGTCAGGAAAAGTGGAAAAATCAAATGGTAGGGACCAAAAGTAACAATGAAACAAAAGTTTAAAGATTATGACTGATATAAATTTTGATTAGGGACTAGAAATGAAAATCTCAAAAAATTGAAAGAACAAAAACATATTAAATCCTATTAAAAAAATCAATGTAATAATCTAATGTGTCAAGTTATGATAACTATCCATGTATTATTCAACAATGTTAAAGGAAACATCGAACCATATTAAGTACAACTTGTATCAAATAAATAACCTATATGTAAAAGTAAAAAATTTTAAAGATTTTTTTTGTCCAAATTGAGGATATAAATATCATTGGCTTATTTAATAATTTTTTTTTGTTTTTATTTTTGTTTTTATGTTGCTAATTGTTGTGGTGGGTTTATGGTCATGTTTAGTGAGTTTTTATTGACATCTTATCAACATTCACCTCTTCAATTCCTTGCTTAAGTGAGGTTTCATTATTTTTATACATATTCTTAATGGGTTTGTTCAAACCTCTTCAAATTCATCCCTCAAGGGTGAATTGAGTGTGTAGCACCAAATTTTCTTGTGTATACTAATTTTCAGTATGATTCGTGTCATTTTAACCATGAGATATGGTGTTTATTTTGTACCATGTTTAAGATGACATGTTTGGCTAGTTGCTCAAGTTGTTAGAAAATCTCCATAAAGTTGAGTTGATCATATCATATAGCATTTGTATTGCATATTTCACTAATTGTACTATGTGGATAATGTAATTATATTAGTTGATGGTAGAGTATGTTTTAAATATTTTGTTTTGCATATTTTAATTGTATGTGATTTATGTGGTTGTTCTATAAGCTTATCCTTGCGTCTTTCTTAGTTATTGTTTGATTGCTATGATCATAACATCGCATTCACGGGAGCAGATGCTAGTACTTCAACTAGATGAGATCTACCACGTTAGTTTTACTACAATAGGTCACAGTTATGAAAATCCTACCCTTAGAAGTTTTGCACCATAGTATCTGAGTTTCATAAGGGTTCTTCATCCATGTATTTTTTTTCCTAGATGTTGTCATTCCTAATAGTGTTATTATGGTCCATCTAGGATTTATGTTATGTTTATGAACTTTGGTACTCTTCTTAGTTATATTTCTTTTATTACTTGAGTATACTCATTTGTTGGTACACGATTTATGATATGTTCATATCTTTATTTATCCATCTAAATGTTATATATGCTTCAAGTCCTAAAAGACGTATTACATTTTTGGGTGTTTCGCAAGTTGTGCTTTTTTAATGCAAGAGTAGTTTAGTACTCATGGCAAGCGAAAATTTCATTATTTATGTATACAAAACTGGGATGCTATAGTATATGTGAATGAAGAAAGGATTAGAAGTTTGTAAGTGGTGTTTTCTATTGAAATTGATTAGTTAATTATTGGAGTAACATATTTATGGTTCAATTTCTAATTGGAACTAGGTCAATTTCAAATAGCATTTGATGTTCACATGATACATGTATGATTTGTTGTTTTAGTATTATGGTACCCATATGATTGACTTTATATTTGTATGAACTATGAATTTCTTAGACTTTAGCATGTATAAACAAGTTATGTTGAGTAGGATTGATTTGCTTTTAATGGTCAGCTGTTAAATAGTAGTATGTAGAACACAAGTAAACATAAGTAAGGGGATTGAATTGTGTTAAAATTTTTTCACAAAGAACGTTGTAGCATATGTTTCATAAAAGGACTAAGTTGAAAACCTTTTGTGCTGAAAACTTAGTTTCTTAAAGTAGATTTAAACAAAGATATTGTAAGGAGAGATAAATATATATATATATATAACAGATATTTTATCCCAATTCATCTCCAACCTTGAGACTGTGTCCAGTTCTTGATATACCACTAAGATTTTCACTAGCCAAAACTACTTACAAGTATTCTTTTATCACAAGTCTCTTCGGGCTCAACAACTAAGTAGTCTTTACTTTTCATCTTCAAGCAATACACATAAATATTCTTTCTTACACAAAGCCTTTCCAACCTTCAATCAAATTCACTAAGAATATGATTTTAGGGTACATCTCACTATATTATCCTTTAGATGAGATTTACAATGATGTATAGTTTATCATTAAAGGCTTTTAGATCAAAAAATCTTTTACAATTCATAGAGAGTAGAAGGCTTTTAGAAAATGATGGGTTGATTTTTGCTTAAGATGTTTAAGTCTTGGTTCACATCATCATCTATTGTAGATTTTAGTCTTATTTATAAAAGGTGTTTTCAAGATATATCTGTTATGAGAGTAGAAGATAATCCTAATGTCTTCTTTTGCTTCCAAAGAAAGAAAGTGTTTGTTAGAGTATTAAATATTTCAATAAATACATTTCACTAACTTGTCACACTAATAAGATAAAACAACATGCTTATCTTTCTCTTCTAGTACTTGTGCCTTGTAGTAGGTAACAAAAGTACTACCAAGTGCACTCTACTTCATTTTAGTACTAACACACCTTTTAAGGTTAATTAGGTATAATCAGAATGGTGTTTTGACTTTTCATGCAAAACTTCTTAAATACATTTATTTGAAGGATAGATTCGAAAGTGGATACTTGTACAGTCAAATTGACACACATACACACACATATATACAATTCGTCTATTTATATAGAAAATGTGCTTTGTCTATTTAGATGAAAACTTGATTTATTAGCTAATATATGTTATACACGTTACACGATGTCTTTTTTCTTAGACAAGTTATATCATCTTTCATTATACAAAAACTTGTTTGTTTGTTATTACTTGAAACACGTAGAAAAATCATCCTATGATCTAATATAGTAGCTTTGGACAATTTATGTTGTGATATAAACAATTTTAGACTTGTTATTTTGACTATTGCAGTGTAAAGAATTGAGACAATATTGTGATGATAATATACCTAGGTATGCACATTCAAAAAAAGGTTTTGATGCACTCTCAATTGCTCATATGCTTAAGATGCACATTCATAAGAGTCTTGTGATAGTGTTGTGCTATAGTAGTGTTGTAACAACATTGGTAGGATGAAAATGTTGGAAAATGTTGTGATGATAATATGTTGTAGAATAAAATAATAAGATCTAGCATTTTCGATAAAAACAATTATAGGAACTTTTGCATGGATTCAAGATCTAGAAATACCTTTAGAAAAAAGAAAAAGAAAAAGAAAATGATAGGATAATTCTTCTTTGTCTTATTCCCTTTCATGTACATTACATATAACAACTTCCAAAATGAAAATCCATCATAATAAACAAAGTAACAAACCTAATAATAATATGCCAACATCAATATAATCAAAATGCATGGCATATTGTAAAAACAAACCAATAACTAGCTCTTAGTGAACAAACTCCTCCCACCCAATTGGGCATTTGCTAAGCCTTTTGGACCTCCCATTTAGTATTGGATTAGCTAGCCCATCCTCTTCTTCACCCACAACCTTATCATCCTCTAACTTTTCAAAGACCACTTTGTTCTCAAGGTGGAAAGAGTGCTTCAAAGCATCACAATCTTCCCATGAAGTATCTTTAGGAGATAAGTCAATCCATTGGACCAAAACTAACATGCATGATGGAGTGAGGTTATCATCCCAATTTGTAAGCCAAAATGACTAATGGTTTAAACAAAGGTTTTCCATCCAACATCATATTAAAGGCATGAAGTTGAGACTATACGAGTCTATAGTAGGGGTTTAAGTAATGAATAATGGAAAACAAGCTGATATTTTATAGTAGAAAGTAAAAACAATCAGTATGCAACATGGAAAATTACCTCTAGAATCTGACGAGGATCATAATATCTCTTGCCCAATTTTTTTATAAGGAATGCCTAAAATTGAAGATTGACAATATGGCCTAAGCTTAACACAGACGCAATCAATCACATAATACTTGACATCCTTTCTATGGATATCAACACAAATTTTCATTTGGTTTTGTGCCTTTAGCGACTTTTTTCTGTAGAAACTCAAGCATCACTTATCTAGAAGTGAGTAAGGAATTTACGCCTACAGTAACTTATGTACCAACCATATAATGGGGAATGCTTGGAGGAGGTTTACCATAAGTGACCTAGAAGGTTGTTAACCCTATAATTGAATGACAAGTCGTGTTATAGGACTAATCTACCAAGCTAAGGAATACGCCTATAGATATTGCTCCAATACTTGACTTAGAACCTCAGTTTGATCACCACTTTAAGGATGGTAAGATGTACTCATTCTAATTCAATCCCATTCAATTTGAAAAGTTCTCTAAAAATGACTCATGAAGACCAAGTCCCTATCTGAGATTAAGCTTATAGAAAACCATGCAACTTGCAAACCATATAAATAAATAGTTAAGCCACTTTGAATGCAATGAAATGAATGGGAAGCATACTAAAATGAGCTCTTGTAGGGAAACAGTTTACCATTACCAAAAAAATTGTGCAACCTTGATAGATAAGTAATCCCATAACAAAATCCAGGGCAAGATCCTCTCGTTGACTAGAAGGTATTAGAATAGGTTGTAGAAGGCCAACAAGCTTTTGTGTACTATACTTAGTATGTTGATAATCTGAACATTGCAAAATAAATTGTTTCATGTAATACTTCCTGTCTTGCCAATAAAAATTATTTTTAGTTCTCAATGTTTTAGCAATACTCATGTGACCTCCAATTAGTGACTTGAAAATAATGGAATGAAGGAATTGTCTTTATTCACCCAAATACTTCTATTGAACAATATACAATTGAGAAATTGAAAATTAGCATGGTTATTTGGTTCTTATTGGACTTTTAATTTCAAGGCCTAGAATGACCCGTGAGTTCTACTTTTTCTTTCACCCTTTTAAGAAACTAAAAGGGTGGCATTGTCAAGAGCCAACAAACAAAAACAACTTGCTCTTGCACCCGGGATAAAGCCTCAATCACAATGTTAGTCATGCCTACCCTTAACTGAATGGTATAATTTTAGCTAATGAGCTTTTCTAGATACATATTTTGGTGTGGTGTTTGAACAATTTGGCTCACTAATTCCTTCAAGCTTTTGTGATTTGTCACTATAGTAAAAGAATCACCCAACTCTTTAATGTAAGTTGAGGAATGAATGTAACACTATGATTTTCATATATATGATTAATTAAGTATTTAAGGGATAATTATAAGAGAAATTAAATTTAACTTCAAAAGACTTAATAATTAAGTATTAGTATGTTTTTCGAAGAAAGTTTTGGAATATACCAAATTATTTGATTGCATGTTTATTGATGCAATAACATACACTAAAAGCGTAAGTAACTAAGCTAAAGAATATCATGAATTAGTATCATAATGTCATTGGTATGTTTCCTCGATATAGTTAGCACGTCAATCAAGGTTAATCATCAATTGACTTTTCATTTTTAACAAAAGTGATTTACCATTTTTGGCTTAATCCTTTACGGTAATTAAATCCCTCTTAACCCTTGGGTTTAAGGATACACTAATGTCCTTTCTATTTAAGGGGTGCATTAATTGGAATTCAAAGCACCTCACGTACCTCTAAAGTTGATATTTTCGTCTTGAGCTTAAGTCTTTTCCATTGTTGAAGTTTTAAACCTCTTCCCTAAAGTTTTCTTGTCAAGACTTCACTTTAAGTAAGAGAAGCTTATTTATTTATGTTTTGATATTTATAATCTATTGCATGATACTTAGAAATATTGTTAAATGTGTTAAAACAGTTTATAACAAGATAAGATGTGATATATAACTATATTTTTTAGTTTTGAAGAAAATACGTAAAATGATTTTTCTCTATTGTAATAAAGTTTCTATTGGTTGGAGTGAGTTCCTATGAGTAAATGCTATTAATACGAACTCTTTGAAGCCATTATTTTATGTTTTGAGTTGTTATTAACAAAAATTATATTTCTATAATGAATTGTTCATATTCTTTCACTAACTAGAGGAATGCTTTTTTGAGCAAGACTTGAAAATTTAGAAATATGATGGAGACTCAAAAACGGGATGTAGTTCTTGCTAAGTGCCTTGAAAGTTGAAGTATAAAATTTAAAATAATGATGAATCTCATTAGGCAGTATCATTACTCGCTAAATAAGGATTATAAACTTAAAAACTGATATATATATATATATATATATAAAATCAATTATGCAAATTTCTTAATCAAATAAGAAATTGTACAATTGATTATATATATATATATATATATAATTATTTTAATATATTAAATATATATAATTAAAAATTATATATATAAATTATATTATTCTATTTCTTATCTATTTCTCTCTTCACTATTTCTTTCTACTCTACTATATTCATCATCTCTGCCAAACACACTGTGAAGTACTGTAAAGTAATTTTTTTTTTGTTAAATATGTTTCCAATTCTTATAAATATAAATATTTAATTTTTTGTTAATTTTAATTTTGTAAACTTTAAAAATTATCTATTAATATTTAACGATGATAAATCATGTACCTAAATATGCTATTCGTCAATAATCTTTTTGAGATAACATAATTAGATGCATGTCACTTTTTTTTAACGATAGATGAATGTTACATATCACTAAGTAATGACAAACTATTTGAAAAATTTTAATAGTTATAAGAGCTAAAATTAATAAAAAATAATAATCAACAAACTAAATAAAGTCATATTTACGTGAATTAAAAACAAAATTCTCCTTTTCTCTTTTAGTTTCCAACAAGTGTAATTACAATTAAGTACTAAATGTGTATCTCTTTGAATAAAGATTAAAACTGTAATTTAATTTGCCATTTTGTGGTACTAACTCCTTTTCCTAGAACTAACTCCTCCCAGTAAAACTGAACTATCTTTATCATGTCTCTGTATTCCTCAAATAGCTCTGTAAAATATTTCAAACCCTCCTCAAATGAGGTCTTTAATTTCTCTGCAAGAATAGCAACCACATTCCCAATAACAAATATTGATAATGTGAAGGAGATATTGATAATGTGAAGGAGTGAGGTCCAATTCACTTAGTCTCAGGAGAAGAACCAGCATTGCATCAAAAGCTTGATGGAGGAGATTTGGTCAAGAAAAGCAAAAGCAAATTAAAGATTTGCTATAACATAAAATTAGGATTTTCAAGAATTTAAATGTTCAATTGGTGTATCTCGAAAGGTTTAGAGGCTTACTCTGAATATATAATACAAGTATACTATTGCTGTAGCCAATTGGTGAGATAAATTTCAAGCTACAAGTTCATGGATTAATTGCTTTGTACCAAACATCATGGAAAATTTGCAAGGATTAAATAAAAATAAAATGCATGCTAGACTTTTGGTGAATGACTAAGTAAAGATTTGTTTCGCATATGGTTTGAAGCAATCCCACTTCACATATAGTGCTTGGGAATATGTTTATTCTCTAATGTTGTGTAGTTCACACCTAGAGTTTGAGTCATGAAAAGCAATAGAGAAAACTTCCAATTTAATCCTCAATCAAATTATTAATAGAAAAAATCTATGAACAAAAAAAATCAAGGAAAAAATAAAGTGACATTTATGTAATTATTAATAAAAATGAAAAAAAAAACACTAAATCATCTTCTCATCAAACAAGATATTATCATTTGAAGTGATGAAAATACTGACAAGTTTCACCAATGTGACATGTAGAAGAAGGAAAGGAGAAGGGAACATTAAAGTTCAAATGAAAGTTGAGTGCATGAAATGACCATATAAACACCATCTCTTTTGGGACAATATTAGGATTGTTAAACTCTCAAGCTTCACTAACTCATCACTGGAGGCACACGTTATTAGATGTGAGCAAATGTAAACAACATAGACTTCAGTAATATCATCATGTGCAACCTGAGGGCATGACATTCATGCAGTTTTGTAGTTTACATCCAAACAAAAAAAAAAAAAAAAACATATTCAGTTCTCTTAAGTGTTTTTTATATTATTCTCTGAGCAGAATAGAAGTCGCATCTCAATAACCGGCACAATTAATTTAAGAACAACACAAAAAACACTTAAACATCTAAGGAACTACATCTAAGTTTTGTACTTTTCATCCTACCTTTACCCATGTTGAGTCTTTAAACTAATTCCAATTCTATGCATATGAGGAATCACAAAATACTTTTTCCTAGTAACATAATGTAAAGGCTTGGAAAATATTCAAAAGATATAGATCCATATAGAGTGAACAACCTTGTACTAAATAAAATATCTATCAACATAAAGAAAGTCCAACCACTAGAACTACTCTACATTATAGAGTGTAAATGTGTACTATATATACAATATAAACATAACCCAACACTCAAAAGCTAAAACCAAAACTCACTATATATACAAGGAGAATTCGCTGGACAACTTGGGAATTTATTCAGCAACTAGTGCCTTTACACTACTTAGTCCTCCTTAAGCTTATATACCTTGTCAATGTAATCTTCTGTCTCCCACAGGAAAGATCCAAAAGCAACAGCTTCCAAGACTAGTCTCTTGAGGCTAGAAAACGAGGTCAAAATAACATCATCACTCTCAACCGAACCTGATTCCTTGTTAAAAAGTGCACAACTATAACTCCCAACCAAATTCACAGCCTCCTTAGATCTCAATCTGGCACATCTCTGCAATGATCCAGGGTGAAAGCTCATAACATAACATTTTAAGTCCTCGATTTCCTCGTCCAGCCTCATCAACCCTTGCCCTAAGGATGGCATGTTACTCAAGTGGCCAAAGATGGCATCTTTGAGTCCATGAGAACACATAAGGGAAGTCCTATGACCAAGGTGAAGATCATGATTTGCCAACGATAGATTTCGTTCTAGGTCGTACCTCAATGAAACCGACTTCAAAAAGTAACCGTATAATATGGAGGCAACGTAAACTCGGGCAATTAAGAATTGCCTAACTCGGGTTGTTGCCCAACACTCAGTTACACTAGACTTTGCTCTCAAGCCAGTTACAGTAGTTATGTGTTCCCTTATCATATCCAAAACTTCCAAGCTGTGAATAGACTCTAGTTCCCAGTCCTTAGAAGGTAATATCTCTAGCCTGCCATTATAAAGGCAACTAGAAAGCTTTGGAACCAAAGGGACTCTGATCTCAGAAAACTTGTAAAAAATCAGCAAGTACATAACATCTTCTACAGCAATTTGACATTGGTTCTCTTTTACTTGTGCAATCCTCCTGGCATTCAGAAAAGGTTTAAGTCAACATCTTTTCAATGAATATCTAATACTGTATTATGCAACTACCGACATTTAAGACGAAGGTTTAACCGTTCTGTATATTTCATTCCAGGGTATGACTTTGATGCCAGGCAATACCCCGAATCATTTAATCATGCAGATACTGCTTAAGATCTGAAAAATCCATGAACATTTAACTCCAATTAAAACAATGTAAAGATATTACAGGACAATTCAGGTCAAAGTGGGCAAAGGAAATGGCTACATTCAAAAGGAAGCAAAAATTAAATCATCTCAAATATAAGAAAAGCCTGTATATTATATTTGAAGGCGACCAAAAATATACAGCTAGTTATGCTATCCTATCCTCCCAGTAAGAAGAAAGAACATCTATTGTCAACAGATAAGGAAAGAAACCAAGAAATGCTGATTATCCATGTTTTTGAAAGTATGATCTAGGAAAAAGGATTCTAAAATCACCAACTTAAAATCATTTAACCATTAATTTCTCAGCCTCCAAAGCCTTAAATGGCACATGAATATAAGGCCACTAATTTTTGGAACAAATAGTTTTCCACCAAATGTTAGGGGCTGCAAAACAATCAGTCTCCAATTTTCACCATCTCTAAAGCGCATCTTATTGAACTTACGTTCCATAGGCTTTGTCTTACTCCAATTTAATCAAGAAACCTTCATGACAAAGCTTCTCCTCTCCACAATGAAGCTTAGAGTCCTTCTCTTGATTCATCAACTATCACTATATCATTTGCAAAATGAATGCAACAAAGCACTGGCTCTTCAGTGTGCCATTTAAGAATGTCCAATACCAAGGTAAAAAAGTATGGACCAAAAGTCAACCCTTGGTGCAAACCTATTCTCATAGATTAATAATTAGATAGTGTTGGTCAGAGTTCTAGGATTTCGAGACAATCATAATAAATAAACGAAAACCTGTAAGGAAATGCCTAATTCTGTTATCAGTTATCACTAGACACAGACCAAACAAATAATCACAATGGTGGATGCAGCACAGTTTATAATAGAGTGAATGATCTCTGAAGTTCCAAATCATTGAGGGTTTTGAATATTTTACATAATACATAAGAAAGCAATAAGGCAAATAAACATAACAAAGATCAATATATCATTGACAAGCTCTTTTAAAGTTTTTAAATGTGCTTAGAAAATGTTTTCTGAGAACCATAAACTCCTGACCCAGATTAGGCCCATCCAATTGATCAAATCTTGGACCAATATAAATGACCTGTGGCAAGTTCACTGGCCTAGCATTCCCTGGTGGCAGGACACTTATTTCTAAGCCTTTTACTTTGCCATAGAACAAATTTTAGGGGGTTCTTGACAATTACTAGCCACGTCCTTTTATCTTGGACAGGTTCAACTGAAGGTCAAAACATATAAGCCAAAACTTGTTTATGCTATGGCCTAAATGATTGGAGATTTGTAGTGACATGCTTGCATCCTCAAGCGTGTCACTTGGCCCCAAAAATTTGCTATGGGATATGGTAGTCATCTATGGAGCCTTCTTTAGTCACTGCTTATGAATGTTTCAAGAGAGCTTCCATCTCAAATAAGCTGCCTTCTTGATTCTTCCTTTGCTCACCATTATGTTCTGTTTTCTCTGTTGTGGAAAATATCTTCTTACCTTCCCTTCAGTTATAGCTTCTCTCTCACACTCCAATAATACTTTGTCTATCAAAAGCAAAACATGGATAACCACAAAACAACCAAATCAAGCCTGTTAAGGTTCACAACATGGTTCGTTCTCGTTCCTTACATTCACTCTATCTGTACTAACAAACAAATAAACATCCAACCTCTACCAGTTTAGAAAAACAAGTTCAACATTCTTCCCCCTTTAATAAAAGATCAGGAACTTTACAAAAATAAATAAAAAAGGTTAATCCACCCAAATAAATCAGAAAAACACAATTTGTTTAACACACTTTCAAATCTGCATGCATCTACTAACAAAACCCCATAAGCAACCACAATTCTGGCTGCAAAGTCTCATTTACCAGCAACTTTTTGTAATATCAAGGATCACAATGAAACCACAATTTTGGCCGAAACATCAAGGTTTTTGTAATCTCCACCACAGTGGCAGCATTTATCCATAATTTCTCGTGATATGAAGGATTAGCACGAAATCAACGGCAACCACAATTTAAAACCATAGCACAGATAAAATCTTAAGAATAAGCAAACACATGCAGTTTGAAAATACAAAGATCCTGCCATGAGAAGGGAGAAGAAGAAGCAAAAGGGCAGGAAAAGTGATGATGGATGAACCTATGAAGCAAGGCCTGATCGGAGGCAGAAGCAAGCAGCATGCGAGCATGTGCTCCATCACGATCCTCGGCCAAGAGCTTGAGCTCTTCTCCCACTGCAACATGGAACAACTGAGGGTGGTTCTGAAGCACGCCGCTGAGGAACTTCCCCACCATGGAACGTGGCTCCAAAGGAGAGTTCAGGCTGCTAAACTCGCAGGGTCTCGCTCCACCACTTGCTCTCGTTAAGGGTCTGCGCCTATGCTGTAAAAAACAACCACTACCACCACTACCACCACCACCACCTCCACCAAGTTCAGGCCTTGTGAAGAATCCGAAGTGGGGTTTGTGAGATGATGATGGGAGAGTGAGGAGAGTGTGGTGATGGTGGTGGAAGACACAGTTTTCCATCAACAAGAAAGGAGTGTGGATTTTTGAAGTAATTGGTTAGAGAGATTGAGAGAGAGTGGTTGGTGCTACTCACTGTGATGTGTTTGTTGTGTTGAACAAAGTTGGTTTTTCTTTTTTTAATGTTTTTGGAGGTTGGGATAAGATTCAGAAGGTAAGGAAGTACAGATACGAAAATATCTTTGTTTATTAAGCAAGGATAGGGTTCTGAGACTTTTGAGGTAAGCAAGGGTCATTTTTTGATTTCTGTATGCGGTTATTGTTGATAAGTGATAAGAGCGTTTTCTAGTGGGACACTGGTGTCTGGTCCCAGACAACTCATCATTGCTTCTAAAATAATACAACTACTTATTGCTTATATAAAATTAACACAAATAAATAATAGGAACACATTGTAGAACTATTAATTACTTCTGTTCTTTTAATAGTTTTTTAAGATCATTATTATCTACATTAATAAATTTATTATATATAGAATGGTTTATGATTAAATAATAATATAAAAATATATAATTTATTTTTAAAACATATTTATTATTATTATTATTTATCTTTTATATAAAATAAAATAGATTTTTTTCTTAATTATTAGAAACTTTCAATTATTTTAAATACATTAATTACTATTTTTTATTTTTAATTTATTATAAATCCATTAATACTCATTCATTTTTTAAGTCAAATTATCCAATTAAGAATTTAAGTTGCATTCATTAATGAAACAAATATTCTTTAAATTATGAGTATTATAATTAGATATAATTATCTCCTAAACTATTTTATTCTATAGGTATTTTAAAACAAAATTTAAATTTATGAAATTATTAATTAAAATTAACTATAGGAGTAAAGGTACTATTGACTAACATTTTTGGAAATCACCAATTTTTGTGGTTCTATTTTTTATTTAAGGAGTTTTTATTATGATTTTATAATTTTTAATAAATTTTAATAAATAATAAAATATGTACTAAAATTTGCACAAAAAAATATTACTAACATCCCTTTAAAAATAATGAAATTTTATTAAATATATAATTTAATTTTGGTTATTTTGTTTCACTTTTCTTGTGCATGTCATAACAAATGTTATACAATATTGATGACATGAATTAGTTAATTGTCTCTTTTCTTGAATATAAGTAAAAGAAATCTTATAAATTTTACTTTTTGAATACGAACAAATTTTAACTAATTTTATTTTATTTAAAAAAATTATTTTAAAAATATTTTTCAATTTATTGGAGGTTATGTTTTGAAATATTTTTTTATTTTGATATTAAATTTTAATGAAAGATAGTTTAAAAAATAAGTTTATTTTTAAATAAAAATAATAAAATTAAATGAAATTAACTAATTTTCTTAATTAATATAAATTTAGTTATTTTTTCTTATTTACGAGACTAGATGGAGTATTAAATTATTTTAGTTTAAATGTGATTAACCTCTAGAATCAATCTCCTGGTCATAGTTTGAGGAGTATACTTAATATCTTGAATTCTAACTTGTTGTGATCATTATATATTTAATTAGTGATTATCACTCTTAACTTTAAATTTTGGATATGTATAAATATTAAATACTTGGAGAAATTTTTTTGTCATCTACAGTAATTTAACCTGTTTGAGTATGATTCCTTGTTGTGAAGGATATTTGTAATTTCATACCAAAAATAAATGTTGTTTGATTTGATTTTCTTTTTGTATATACTGATATTTCCTTTTTGTTTTGTTTGACAGTTTAATATTTTTTTGCTTCATTTTAATTATATTTTATAATAATAATGAAGTATTGTGAAATGATAATATAAAAAATAACTATAAATAAGAGAGAATTTAAGGAATGTATAAAAAAATTACATAAAAATTATAAATGGGACAGAAAAGTATATTATTGATCCATTTTAACCTTTTTTTTAGTATAAAAAAAGCTTAAATATATTTTTTATTTGTTATCAAATGAGTGAATTTTGATTTTAGTCTTTATAATTTTTTCTTTGTATTTCATTTCTATAAATTTTGAAATCATTGATTTTGGTTCTCTACTTATATGCAACACTTGTTAACTGTCTATATATTTAACAGAAAGTCAAATGATTATCATAGATAATTGTACTGGTCGGCCTAAACAACTAGGTGTGGGCATGAGCATGTCTGTACTCCCACATTTACTACACTGTACAGGACCATCTAACACTGGCGGAAAGTAACTGATGTACCATAGGATAAGGTCAGAAATGCATTATTCTGTTCCTAACCCATTTTGTCTTTTTATCTAGTACGTTAAGCAATTAGAAGACAGGAAAGTAGAGCTTGAAAGGAGAGAGAAGGAGCTTGTATATATATGTTTGGAGGGACACGTAGAGGGACACGTTGCTGATTCTGTAATCCTATTGTAGACCAGAACATTAGTGCCCACTGTAGGACAATAGAGAAAATTATTTCCAATGACCATCGCAATTAGAGGTAGGAGAGTAGTGGCCGTCGGAATTGACGAAGCTGCATTGGACACCCCAGATTCGCTTCGTCGTGCACAGATTTGACCTTGTTGTGCACAAATCCACTTCATCGCATGTAGATTCACTTCGTCATGTGTAGATTTGCCTTTGCCACGCCTTTAAAATGGCAACAAGTAAAACGAGGGTGGAGTAGCTACAAATGGAGCTTAACAACCATGGACTCTCCACCATCGAAACCAAGCCCACTTTGGTTCGTAGACTCGAAGCCCCTCTTCGCAAACAAACTCACAATGCGACGAGTGACATTGATGTTGGTTCCCCTCGTAGAATTAGATGGAGAGCAAGGGATTCCCAAAATGAGGACTCTAGCCACTCCAAAGAAATCGTGAATGTGGAGGAGACAATAGAGGTGGAAAGGATAGTGACTGCAACAAAAAATGATGCGGTTGTTTCTCGATCGACTGCCTCAGAGACACATACCAAGAAGATTAGCATGGCCCCTACGCAAGGAAGACACGCACAAATTGAGAAATGATCCAAGACGTAATTGTCAACGTATTGAATCAATCACATAGTCTACATTCACTAAAGCTCATTGTCCTCAGTCATTTATGCCTGAATTAATATACGGAGCTCACCCACCCTCCTTCAACACGTACACAATGCCATGAAGAATCTCTAATCTTAGGTATGCATTATAACTAAGCTTTATATCTTAAAGTATGCGGGTCCATAGTCCATATTTTATGCAGGTATCAAAAGGATTTCTCCTCCCTACTTTGACAAACTTAAAAACCCGTAACAGACAATCGGTCGAGACTGGCCAAGGTGCCAAGACCTGCGAGAGGCAATCCGTTAATGATCCCTCCGGACAAACTTAAAGACCCGTAAAAAACAGTCGGTCAGTGACTGCCTAGGGCACCTAAGACCTGTAAGAGATAGTCGATCAGTGACTGCCCAAGGCACCAAGACCTGCGAGAGGTAGTCTATCAATAATCCCTTAGGGCAAACTTAAAGACCTGTAAGAGATAGTCGGTCCAGACTACTTAGGACGCTAAGACCCATAAGTCAACGTGTCTACCGCTCCACTCGACACTTGAGAGGCTGTGTACCAACCGGTCTTTAGTCCTATCCAATGTAGCCTATCCTACCATTGAGCATTAAAATGGTTGATCCCTGAGGTGACCATAAAAGTGACGAACTCATTGTCTAATGGTTTATCCCGTTCTCTCAACCCAATACAACTAGTCTCACGGAGTCAACAATTTATAGAGGGCATCCCATCAACTTGAGACAGTCAACTCTAGCTTATACAGAGATAAAGCTTACTCCCTACAGTCGACACTTGAGAGGTTGTGTATCGTTTGACATGGACGATCTAGTGTAGGCACGAGCATGTCCATACTCCCACATTTATTATAATGTATGAGATCATCTGACATTGGCGAAAAGTAACTGATGTACCATGAGACAGGATCTGAAACTTGTTGTTCTGTCCTTATCTCATTTTGTCTTTTTATCTAGTACGTTAGGTAATTAGGAGATAGGAAAATAGAGCTTAAAAGGAGAGAGAGAAGCTTGTATATATATGTCTTGAGGGACATGTACTCTATAATCATATTGCAGACTAGAACAATAACATATATTAGTGTTTGCAGTACTATGTGAGCATGTGATACTTCTAAATTTTTTTTTAGATATCTAAAATGAATTTTATTATATATCTTAAAATAAATATTAAGGACTAGAAATAATAAGTATGAAAATTAAAAAAAATATATTTTACAGACCATAACAAAAATTAACTCATTTTACAAGGAACAAAATCAATGATTTTAAAATTTATAGAGATAAAAATTTATAAGGTCAAAAATTTAAACTTATTCATCTTAGAGGGACATATTTTTTTTTTATCTGTAAAAATTGAAGAGTTTGTCATACTTATGGATCCTACTCAATTAACGAATTACACTCCACCGATATTAAAAACACATTTAAATTTATATAAATGAGAAGAAAACATAAAAATAAAAATAAAATTAAATAAAGAATAAAAATCATTTTTGAAAAATTTTATTTTTATTTTATTTTTAATTAGAAAAAATTATTATTGTTCGTATATTTTCTCTTTTTTTATTTTTTTTTCTTGGATAAAGTATTAAAAATCTATTGATATTATTCTGTTAAATATATGTTATGTCAATGTACGCTCCAATAATATATTGTTTTTCAAAGAATTACTATTACGTGGAATTCAAGATTTATATTTTCATTCAATTAAGAGCCAAAAGGAAGTAACAAGAATATACGTTGAAATTCAATTCAATAGCTTCAAATTAATTGATAAAAAAATAAAATAGAAAAAAGTTTTAAGATAAGCTATCAGTTCAGTTTTTATTTTGAATGGAATTTGTAAAATTGAACTAACCCAGACCAAACTAAATTTTATCATATTAAATTCTTTTAAAAAAAATCCACACAAAATTAATTGTATATTATTTTAATCTCTAGTTAGTAATAAGGTAGAGATCCTAAACCAAATACAGCAATCAACCTGCTCTTGTGTTAAATATATGTCAAGGAAATGGACCACACACTTATGAAAATTGCAAGCGATCTTCACAGGAAAAGATATTATTATTAGAAATTTTCTTTTGACAATTAAAAAAAACTATTTATTATATAGCAAAACATCTTTGTCTGGTTCATCACCTATTATTATTATTATTATTATTTTATTTTCTTTTCTCTCCTTCATACATAATATAAACAGAAGATTATTTTTTATGACACTCATAAGTTATATGAATTTATAAATATATGTAGAATATAAATTAAATAAAAATAAAAATATTTACAAATTATTTTATCTACAAATATATTATTTTAATAATTATTTTATAATTCACGTTTATTGAAAAAATTTACAAATTAGTTTAAAAAATATATTTTAATAATAATTTATAAGTATTTTATTATAATTAATGTTTATTGAGAAATTTAAATATTAATTAAATAATTAAAAAATTATTTAATTGGATAATTGGTTAAAAATTTGATTTGAAGTTAAAAATTTAGATATCAAATGGTATAAAAAGAATACGTAAGTATATAATTTTGTAAGAATGATTTGATTCAAACTATTTTAAATAATATATAATTAACAAATAACCCAAAAACTACGTAATTCTATTTTGCACCCACGGTTTTGAAGAATAATATTTCAATGCTTAACACTCCATTTGGATGGAATTAAAGATAGAGGGGAAAACAAGAAAGAAAGGATTCTTAATGAAAAACATTTTTTTTTTTTTTTTTTTTTTTGGAAATACAGAGTAATAAGTTAGGGAAAGAAAAAGTGTTGTATGATAACCACACAAATTCTAAGTTTGAGAAGAAAACAGCATAAAAATAACTCTATATTTTAAAATTACTTTTTTATCTTCAAATATTTTTTATTTTGTTAACGTACTTGCACGATAATGTGCACAGCTCATCCAAATCCTTCATTATAACTTGTTAGACTGAGAAAAAAATATTAGTAGAACATTATGAAATAAATATTTTCTAATTTATTAATATTTTTATTTATATTGAATTGTGAGTGAATTCATAAAAGTATATTTTATATTTTATCTATTACACTTTATTTTTAAGTGAAGATATTTATGTCTTTTCATAAATATATATTTTTCTTTCCCTCACTTTCTATATAATCAAATAAAAGATAACTTTCTTTCTTTTTATTTTTTTATTAAATCATTAAAAAAAATCATCTTATTTTCTATTTTTTTTCTTTTTACTTTCTTTTATTAACCAAACAAAGCATGAGAGTGTGTTTAGTCAAGGGAAAAAAATAAAAAAGAAAAGAAAAGAAAAAGAATAAAAAGGAGATATTTTTTAAGTTGTTTGATAGACAATAAAATGAAAGAGAAAGAAAAATAAACATTTTCTTTTCTCTTATGTAGTTCTATATAAAGTAAAAGAAAAAAAGTGAGTAAAATGACATAAATATCCTAAATAAAAATAAAATGTGATGTAAATAAGAATATTAGTTTCATTTACATTTTAAGAAACTCTCATCCATTCATTTCCTTTCCAATTTAGAAAGTAACTCTACGGGATCCATATAAATTGTTCTTGTTGGAAAACACAGACTAAAGTTTTTAAATAAATTGCAACAGAAAAATTTCTATATGAATTCATGCGAAAGAGCATAAAAATGTGAAAAATACCTTTTGTAACGTATAATCCTTTTTATTTTCACAAATCATGTAAGTCTAATAATGGTTAGTACCTCTACGAATTTCATGTAGACAGACTTTTATTCGCTTCATAACTAAGAAAGGAGGGTGCAGTGTTAGTTGCACATCAAGAAAGGTCTCAACAGCTAGATCTTCTTTGGTACAGTGAGTGCAATATATAGCTACAAAGAATTGTATAGGGCTTAAAAGTTTTAGGTGCTTCTTTTATATAAAATTTCCTTAACGTTTTAACCTAATCGTACCAAACCCCTTACATTAAGAGTTCAGCCCCATAAGAAATATATTTATTTCTTATTATTTTTACCTTTCTTAAAATGAGTTCATATGTTGAAACTTTATAAAAATATTATAGTCATATTTTAATATTTTTTTTTTACTCTAATATACTTTATGTGTATGTTCTTATATATATGTTGCTATTATCTTGACAATAATATTTAAATCTTATTTAATATTATAAACAATGAGCAATATCTAGTAACATGTCATTGTTATCCAAGCAATAAAAATATTTTGTGATTTGACATAAATTTTTAGGTGACATTCTTATTTAACTTGGTCTTTTTATATACATATCATAATTGAACACAAGACAGAGTATGCTATCCTTGTATTCTATCCTTGTATTCTATTTATTTATTTCTTATGTTCAAGTAGACATAAGAATAAATGAGATCACTCCATTCCTCTTCACGATTTATTCTATGTTTAATACCAACTATATAATCACCTTATTATTAGGTAATGTTTGATGACGTTAAAATATATAACTTCTTATGTTAGAAATCGTAGCAATTTCATGTCAAACGATTATATATACTTATAACACTTTCATAATTTTTTTTATGTAATGTTTTCATAGCCAAAGTCACTAATCATATACTCATGTGAAGACTTGATATGTCATATTCATGAAATGTGATATGCAGTTATTAGTATAATCATATGTTAGTCTCGTATAATCGTTGTCCTTATTAACAATAATACTTGATTAGAGATATTTAAGAATAATATTAAATACTTCATTCTATAAATTTTATTATGTTCCAATATACACAAAGTAAATAAAATATCTCATATCATTAATAAATAAATAAAACAAGATACAAAACTAAACTATAAAATATTGTTTTCTAGAACTTACACTAATTATTTTCTTTTGAACTTTCAATATCATCAATAGAAAGACTCTAAAATGTGATTTTTTTTCTTTCCTTCCATGATATTTTTTCCTTTTATATTAAAGCAGACATAAGTTAAAAATAACATAGGAAGCGGGAAAGCTATATTTAGAACCATCACAACATTTGTTTATTGAGTTTAATTTTCATAAAATTTTAGTATTTACTTTAATAAAATAAGTAGCTCAGTTGGGAGGATTTAAATTTGTCTAGAAAAACAACCACGCACAAGTTTTATGAAAATTAGAAACGATCTTCGTTGAAAAATATTTTAATAATAGTAATAATAATAATAATAATAATAATAATAATAATAATAATAATAATAATAATAATAATAATATAAAGAAATTGACTTCTCTAAAATAAAAAAATATATTTTAAAAGATATAGTACATTAATAACTATTAATTAAAAGAATTAATAATTAATTTTAAATTTTATTATATACAAATTTAATTTTATCAAAATTCTCTATTTTTAATTTTCTAATCAACGATTATAAGTGTATTTTATTTTTTAAAATGTACCTCTATTTATTTGAAGTCAAATCTGAATATAAAAAGATATTTATTATATAGTAAAATATCTACTCTCGTCTTGTTCACTGTAGTCCAAAAATAAAAATGGCATCAACGCGTAGTATTTCTTTTATAAAGTTATATTTTTATTGATAATCCTTTTAAAATAAAATAAAAATTCACTGAAATGGACATAAAGTTTAAATATTTTTCTATATACAGGATTAAAAAAATCTAATAAATATATTTTACCTACCTATTATGTAAAAATTTATTGACAATCATGCCTAATATTTCTGAATATTGCAAAGACTTTTAGGCAATTATTTATTCTTCTTGCCCTATCTATAGGAAGTGATGTTTTTCTATTTTGTCCACACAAAAGTATCTTTTTTCCTTACCTGTGTGCGTAGGAAAAGAGCACTTTGAATATGACAAGGCACTAACTATGAGCGGAGTGGGACATACGACAATCATCCATGACTCGGCAAAGTAAAGTCAATTCTCCAACACATTTTGAATGGAAGATGCTTTAGATCTAATTTCCCTCCTCCAACTTTTAATGTCAAAACTCAAGACTCAAAACAACAAAACATAAAATAAGACAAAATTTTAATAAATATTAAAAAAATACTAAATTATCAATTTATTCTTTTAAAATATACTTAATATCAATTTAGTTTTTTAGTTTAATTGACATGCATCATCGGTATAAAAGTTTTATTTTATCAAATAATAAAAAATATTTTTATTTTTAAGATAATTATTATAAATATTAATAAATTTATTATATATATTAATTTATGATTGAATGATGGTAAAAAAAATTATATTTTCAATACATATATTAGAATAAAAAAAAGAATGGATCGAGTAAGAGAAAAAAAAAATTTTAACAAATGAAAAAAGAAAAAGTTATTAGAAATATATTTAACAATTATCATCCAACAATCAATATACATGAGCATGGCTAGAAGACATAAAACCTGGATTAAGCTTGTAATAAAATATTGTGGTTTTCATTGTTAAAAAAAAACAAAAAAGGCAACCTTTAATAAAAAAATAATAATGAGTTATTTTAACATTAAAAGAATTAGGGATGAAAATAAGGTTAACCTATTTAGTAAAAATGTTAAACTTAATTTTTTAAAATAAAAAAAGTCAAACTTCAAGTTTTAAAAAAATTATTAGGATGGATAGGTTAGCTTGTATATATATATATATATATATATATATATTTATATTATTTATAAATTGTATATTTATATAATATTATATATAAAATATTTATATTTTTATTTATATAATTATTATAACTAAATTTAATAAAATAATTTTTATTTAAAATTATTTGTATTGTTATATTTTTACACTTTTTATAGTTGAAACTTAAGTCGGCCAAAATAGGCAACAACATAACACACATTGTATTTTAATTTTTTTGTTAAGACACATCTTCCCGCGTGTATTTCTATGCACTATGCACCTACGTGCACCTCCATGTAAATTCACACAGAAGTCGTGTAGTGTTTATTTTTTTTATAAACATTAGGCATGAATTGCAACAAAGGCATAACTACATAGCACATACGATAAATTAGTGATCTAGACCCTTACCATATGATACGACAACATCGTTTTTATCGCAGGTAAGTTTGTTTTTCATCCATCAAACTAGTGACTTGGTTTGTTGGTGTCTTTAGGCCTATAAGACTATGCCTTATTTAGAATCGATTGCATAAATAGGTTTTTAGGTTAGGTTAGATTTTTAAACAGGTTAGGTCAAACCACAATAATCATGAGAAAAGTCAAGCTTAAACTCATTAAAGCTTGCCTTGACTTGACCTAGCCTATTTCCATCCCTAAATGCGACCTAATAAAAAAAAATTAGTTTTCTAGAAAAAAAAGTAAAGTTTCTAAAGTTCAACAATTTCTAGAATTGAGTTCTTCATATTTCAATATCAAAGTTCATTTTTTTTTTTACCAATATTAGTTGGTTTGAGGGTCCCGCACTTGGATATTTTATGCAAAATTTCAAGTTTGAATCTTATGGATAAAAAAAATGTAGTTAGGAAGGGATAATCCACTAAAGGTAGCCAACTAGGTTTCTCAATAGAGTAGAAATTAGTCATTGCCAAAGTTGGTAACAAGAAAAAGATAAAATTTTCTAAAATTTAGTATCTCCTAAAATTCTAAATAATCAATTTAGAATATGATACAAAACTTTTAGGTGTTAACAATATTAGATTTTGAGAGGTAAAATTTTGAGGGTTTTTTTTTTATTTCAAAATCTTGTAGGCTAATACATAAAAAACAGTTATGATCCCTAATACATCAAAAACAATTATGATCCATAATATATTGAACCAAGAAATAATTTCTTATCTCTCCCTCAAGAAGTGAAATGAAGGTCTCTTGAAGAAGAAAATAATTTGGTTGAGGAAGATTATAATATCAATTGTTTGTGTTAGTTGCTAAGATCTTGTTGCATTTTTTAATCAACCCCTATGAATTTGGTATTCCTTTAAACTTGAGAACTTTGATAGTTTAATGTAATGTGTTATGGATGTTTGATATTTGATATAGATTAGAAATTTTAACAACTTTACTCAATTAACTAAACTTTCAAGAATGAGATATAAAATAGGAAAATCATGATATTTTGAAGAAGTAAAAACATAATTTAGACCTAAAATAATCAAGTTATAAAGGATTTAAATAAGTTTAGTGCAAGTTTCATATTTTTTTTGCAACCAGTCAAGCATAAACATAATTTTATCCTGTTTAAATAAATGAGTTGAGTTTGACTTTTTTTTTCTTTTCAAACCAAGCTTTAGATTTTAAATACTTAATTTAACTCAACTTATTTACACCTCTGATTTATTTACACCTCTAATGTTAAGCTTAATTGTATTTTATTCCTCTAATTTGGACTATATATGTTTGATTTTGGTTCTTCCAAATTCTTTTAGTCAATCAATTATTTCTATTTTAAAAATTGACCTTCATCAATTTTCTTTTAAAATGCTCAAACTCTCGTTTTCTTTACTCAGAATCTTTACAAATTAAATCAATTTATTTAAATTATCTTCTTTTTAATATTCACTAACCAAAATTAGTATTATAACCATTAAATAAACATCTAACATAATTTTATTATGTTAAACCAAAGACGTAAAAACGTCCATCCTATATGATGTTTTGATGATAACAAAAATTGTTATAAATATCAACATTAGTCTTGTATTGCATGTAAACTTCTCCATAAGTACTTACGGGAAAGGAAAATGAAATAAGCTTCTTCATAAGCTAAAATTAACTTATATATAAGTTAATTTGTAAAAACTCTCTCCTTTTTGGAGAAGTTAATGTGAGAGAGCTTATACAAATTAGCTTACGCAAAAGCTAATTTTAGCTGATGAAGAAATTTATTTCATTTTTCTTCCTATTTTCCTCTCTTATAAGTGCTTATAGAGAAGTTTATCCAAACAGACTCATGAAGTATGTCTCATGTACTATAGAACAGTTACAATATAACATATATTTGGAAAAGCATCTGAACATACTTTGGACAAAAAGTGTCAAAAAACATTTATAACTTATCTCTCTCTCTCATGAAGTATGTCTCATGTACTATAGAACAGTTACAATATAACATATATTTGGAAAAGCATCCGAACATACTTTGGACAAAAAGTGTCAAAAAAGCATTTATAACTTATCTCTCTCTCTCTCACACACACACATGTTCATTCATACATATCTTGAAATAATTATAGACACACTTTTGTTATGCTCTAGTGTTCATATCTTATCTTGTTTTTACAAAAGCACCTACTAGAGGAAAAGAAACTTGCATTCTCTTTTCAGCTTTGTCTCTATGCAAGAACAAGTCAACTTATCAAAACATATGAACTTCTTAGTTTTATGAAGAAAGAAGAATATAGACCAAAGGAACTTTCCTTTTGTAGAAAGTTTTTTAGTATACATTCAAGGAAAATATGAAGTACAAAGTTTGTTGCACTTTTTTTTTTCTCTCCAACAAAAAAAGACAAAAATCACAAATGTGAAAAAGACATCTTGTATATTTATTATAAATATTATTAATGGATTGAATGCATCAACAACTATTATTTCTCATGCATATATAAATCATCATCTCAAAGAGAAGAACAAGAAAGAAAATAATCAACAGAAATATACAAGTAATATTCAAAAAGTTATTTGAACCTTCTTTGGACTTTTTTTTTCATATCTCTGTGTAAACAAAGTTGCATCTATGCTCTAAAACGTTTATGCCCCCTTTGTGAGATTATTTTTTAGTTTTATTGAAAGCTTGGAAGGCTTAGTATTAAATAATACTTGAGTGAATTGTAATTTGGGTTGTAGATTACAAGTGTTGTAAAGTCTGAAGAGATTGTAAAAATATTTGTTGTAAGTTAGGTTGACTTACTGAAAAAAACTTCTAGTGGAAGGGATTGAACATAGCTCTAAGTAACAAAGTGAACCAAGATAAACATCTTATGTGAATCTCCATATCCTTTTTTGTTATCTTGCTTTATACGCTTTGGATGTTTTGCACTCAATGGTCTTTGTGAACTTATATCATTTGTGAAAAGTCTTTAAATGTTAACACTCGCACACAATTCAAACTCTTTCTTATGTGAATCTTGTTTATTTCACATTAAAATATTTTGCTCAAATAATTAATGAAGATTATAAATTTAATTATATCAATCTCCCATTAGACTTCATATTCTCTTGAAACAATTATATTACAAATTCCTTTGGTGCACATCCAATGCTATTTGTCTTTAGCCTTCTCCTTAAAACAATTTGGTCCATCTCATACATTAATAATGGAACTATTACAATTTTCATCACATTCATGCATTATTAGACCATGACAATCACCATATTAATATATTTAATAACATAGATCCAATATAGATGAGTAACATGGAAATTACATGTAATGTGATCTTATACATGCTTATTTCTAATTAGTCCTTATTTAGTCTTTAGTGAGATCAATCTAAAGTCCTTAAATGTAACATAGTTATTACATATAGAGCTAGAGACATAAGCAAATTCAAAATAGAACCGTAAACTATCAATTTTATTTTGCAAAAGTTAAAGAACATAAAATGTCCAAAGTAAAACATAAAAATATAAACTCTTACTAAACTAATGTATCTTAAGGAAGAACACCCATTTGAGTAGTATGCTCATGAAATACCTTAGGTATCAAACTCATAGTTAATGGATGAAGAAAATGCCACAATCTTAGAAGGATTGATAAGTTTAGTAGAAATTTGCCACAAGAATTGAGCAATCCTTAATAAGAATAATAAGGTTCAACCAAGAATCAAAAGAGAGAATCCTCTCCATAATAATATGAGCTACTTTCATAAAATGACTAAAAGTTATTAACTCTAATTACAAAACACTATATATACTTCCTTTAATCTAATACTAGTCTAGCTTAACCTAATCACTTGGGATTAGCCCGTGCCCAAGAGTCCAAGTCAACCAAAAGTGAAGAAGGCCAAGCCCTTCCCTTCCTCAAGCTAAGTGTCACCTTCCCATGACCCAACAAGGCCTAAAATCAATTAAAAGAAAGCTAACAAAAATACAAGTCCAACATGAATGATCATGACCAAATACAAGTCATGGCCAAAAAGAGTACGACTAAAATACATGCCAAAATTGAAAGAAAAGCTATGGATCAATTATAAGTCCATTTCCTCTAAAGAACTCAAAGACACTAACGTTAATCGGTTATCCACTCCTTGGCCCAAGAGGATGGTCATCTTGTCTTTAAGATATTCTTGCAATTGCCTCAACCTCGCTCCTATTATAGGTCTCACTAAGCCAAGCTCTTTCTAAGCTTCCTCCTCCTTAGCTTCTAGCTCTTCCTTTTCTTCATCCTTAGGTAGACTCACATCTTAAGGTTTGTTCATCCAATAGTTTGTTGAAGAGTTAGTTCACCCAATAACATCAGTATATACTATGTATACATAGGTATTGAAAAAAGAAACTTAAGTCTCATATTGACTAGAGATTGTGTCTAAATAATGTATATAAGTAAGGGGACAACCCTTATTTTTGGAGTTAGACTCAAATCTAAATTCTAAAATGATATAAGAGTATATCCTAGATATATTATGAGTCTACCTATCATATCATTCACGCAACTAGGGGTGTAAATGAGTTAAGCTGAGTCAAACACTTAAATTTAAGCTTAACTTGTAAAATAAATTGGTTGTTCAAGCTTGACTTATTTATATAGGCGAGCCTAATTAAAAGCATGAGCTTGACTTGTTTAAAAACTATAAGGCTTGACCTTGACTTGTTTAATTTATTTATAATTTAATTATTTTTTTATGAAAATAAAATTTAAATTAATTTTTAATTTTATCAATTTAGTATTTAATAAATATTGTAATATTGTACAATGTCACAACCAAATTTGTGACGAGGCACAAAATGGTTCGGAATGGGTCGAAATGGTCCCAGCCATAAGATGGCCAAAACCGACTCAACCACTAGGAGTTGCCACTGGCATTTTTCCAAGGAACGCCAGGAAACCTGGGGGAAAGGCTGGTCTGAGAATCAAAGTTGCGGGTTCGGGAGTTGGTTACACATCGGGAACACAGGGTGCCCCAACATGTCTATCACCTGATAGTTACCCTAGATTAATTGTAAGGTTGTGGGGATGATGCTTAGGTTTGGGTCTTGTAGAGATTACGGAGAGTCAAGGGTAGAAGTAAGTGTTTTTGGTTTTTTTGATTTATGACTTGATAGGAGTGTGCCTCTTGTGCCTACATACATCAACTTTAGAGGAATCAAAGTTCACGTAGTTCTGGTTAGGTTGCTAGTTAGGAAAGGATGAAGTTGGTCAGTACCAGCTTGGTTGTGTTTAGGCCGATATGAATTCAACCTTGGCGATAGAAAGTTTCAAGAGTATGGTTGGCCCACATGAGGCCGAGATGAACTCGGCCCTAGCAATGGAGGAAGTCAAACGGTGAGGCCGTTTCGTCCCAGCCAAGGGTGGCCGAGGCGAATTCGGCCTCGACAAGACGGAGGCTTGGGAGGAAGGGAGTTAGGAGATTTGGCTTTGGTTTCGTAGAGAGGGAAGGAGCTACCTAAGGCTTCACCCAAGGAAAATATTTATGCATTCACTTACTAACTTGGTATCCAGAGGAGTCCGGTGTCTCCTTCCTTTCGTCCAGTACTTCCCTCTCTCCTTCTGGCTCGCCCTGGTCTTTCTGTCCAGCTTGCACCGCGCTATTGCCAGTTTTTTTTCTTTCTTCCTATCTCCAGAATTTTTCACTAGAGTTTCTCCTCTCACTTATCTGACCGAGATTTCTTGCTTTTAATTTCCGACCCCTTTACACTTCGGCTTGAGGCCTTTTTATAGGCTTCGGGAGTGTAGACTCAACTTCCCCATGATCCCACAATTCTTGGTTCCACTCCTCCAGAATGGTTCTACTCCTCCATGATCCATGACTCCTTCTTGGTCATCATGAGTGGCTGACTCCACTACCTCCATGATCCCCTCTTTGACGTGAGTCATGGTGGGTCCTACATAGATGTGCCAAAGACTTTGTCCTGAACAATTTTGGGGTACTACATACAATAATCTACAAATAGAAATGTGTTCAAATTGTGATCCGTGAAATTCAAATATTCTAGACTATTATATTTTCATAATGTAGTAAATAAAAAATTCATAACTTATTGATTACTATAAAAAACAAATTCAAAATTAATTTTAATACTTACAGCAAAGTTCTACATATTTGCATGATGAATATATAAACAACATAGGATAATAAAGTCTCAAATATCAATTTAAATGAGTTACTCACGAGCCATTATCAAGTTTGTAAAACTTCTTAACTCATTTAAATAATTGAGTCAAATTTCAAGCTTGAATTTGTTTATTTAATTAAATGAGTCAAGCTCGAATAGTCCAAGAATATTTTAACTCATTTACACATCCTTACATGCATTAAACTCAATGGTGTCAGAAATGAAAAGGTGTATTTCAAAATCAAGTTTCACGTTTATTAAAGAGTGTCTGGATAATACATATAAGTAGGGAATAATCTTCATCATATAAACTAGTTTTAAGGATTGAGTTAGGTCTAAATATAAATTTTAAGAATAAGACCCTTCTATTACTCAATAAGGTCACTTCTAACCAAGATTCTTATTTCCAATTTTTTTATTAAGCAATTATGTATAATTAGAATTTATTGTCAGAGTAAGTTCTTATTAAGTATTTCTCAAGTACGAGGTGTTTGTACAAGCAACCAATTTTATATGATTTTTAGTGTTAAATATATTATAATAATATTAGAAAAGTAATTAATAAAAATGAATGTGATAAAATAAAAAGATGTGAAATTATACGAGACTCATTTAGTAAAAATTTTTAAGTTGTTGATTGGAAAGGAGAATTGCTTGTTATAAAAAGTTAAAAAAAATATTAATGTATAATAGTGAGACCTATAAATGGGATACTTGATTATAGATGCTCTAACGATAAGCATTGTTCTATCATAGAATCATCATAGTAAAATCATTCCACACATTAAAAATAAATAAGAGGCACAAAATTTTGAGTTAACAGAAAATATTGGCAAGTGATATTACTTAAAATAATTATCAAAGAGCTCAAATATTATAATAATAATAATAGGGTTTAACAGAAAATATTGGAAAGTGATATTACTTAGCTCAAATATAATAATAATAATATAAATTATTCTCACTGAAATAAGTCTCTTTAGAATAAAAGAAATTAATAATTTTTCACGAAATGTGTTCCTTTTATAAAATAAATAAATAATGTCTTAGGTAAATTATCCATGTACAACTATGAAGAATTAATCTAATTGCTTCTCGAAGCTTCTTAGAATAAGTAATCGCAATACAAGTGGTTCTATACTATCTATCGACAAAAATAAAAAATGAAAACTAGCATAAAAAAACAAAATATATAACAAAGTTAGATTAGATCCTATATTATAAGGGTTAGGATTTTTTAGAAACAATGAAAAAAAAATACACAAGCTTCCATAAATATCAAATTTCGTACTTTGAAAAATACACCTGCACGTTATACAGGGATCACAAAATATGAGAGATAGGAGAATATCGTGAAGGGAAACAAGATCCAAAAAGTAGAAACTCAGGACATCTTTTAGTACCAATGGGTGCCAAAAAAAAAATTTGGTATTTACGAGATATGTGAAAAATTTTTATAGTTGAAAATAATAACTAATTTTCGTTACGAATAATGAGTTCATCAAATGAAATATGATAAATTTAAAAGTTTTTCTTAAAAGTGTTTTTAAACGTTGTTATTATTTCATATATGTGCTTTTTTAATTACTTATTCAATTTATTATTTTTATCTTTATTTTTAAACTGAATTTTCATATTTTAAAAAAGATCAAATAATTAAAAATAATATTGTATTATAATATAAAATATTTATCATAAATTTAAACTATAATTTATTTTATAAAAATATTTATTTATTACAAAATTTAATTATAATATAATTTAAACATTAAAAATTATTTATTTATTATAAATTTTAGTTATATAAAAATAAATATTTATTTCATATACTTGATATATATTAGTAGAGTTTAACTCAATTGGTTCACTAAGGTGTTATTAAAAAAATACCATTGTTATGCAAATCTAAACCACAATTAATTTTACCAAATCATAACTATTTAATTAGTCATAAGGTATATAGAAATCTCCTTAGAAAGAAATACTTGCCAAGAAAAATTTTGGATGACATAAAAAGAAATTTGAATCACATACTTATAAATAACTAAAGATTTTCTCTAAATTTTTAATCATTTGAGTCCACTCGCATTAACAACAAAAACAACTTATTAAGTAAATTTTTATTTTTCTACCATACCCATTTTATGAAATTTTCATATAAACAAATTTAATTTTCGTAAAATAAGTAAATTTTTATTTTAGTTTCTGTAAGATTTTTTTATTGATTTTCATCTCTCTGAATTTGAAATTATTATTTGCAGTCCATGTTATTATGTGACAGTAGTTAACTACTCATGTGATCAATAGAAAGTCAAGTAACCAACATAAATCACACCTATTAATATATGAAGTATCACGTTAGCATGTAATACTTTCAAAAAAATGTTTATAGATAAGTAAAATAAGTATTTATTAATCTATGTTAAGATGAACATTAATAATTAAAAATAGTTATTTCAAATTTATGAGGAATGAAAATCAAATAAAAAATATTTTGTAAAAAATAAAATCAAAATTCGCTTATTTTCTAAGAAACAAAATTAGTTATTTCAAATTTTAGAATGATGAAAATAAAGTAAAAAATATTATAAGAATTAGTATCAAAACTCAATTATTTTACATGGACGAAAAACATATTTAAACCTAAATAAATAAAAATCAAATTCTCACATTATTTGAAACTTAAAAATTATAATTGGCAACACTTTTCACTACTTTAATCCTACACAATTTTAATTTAAATCATTTTCTATCACTACTAAATTTTTTCACTTAAAAGGCAATAATGATCAATAGAATCTAGTTCAATTGGTTGATTAACTTACATAAGTGTTAAAAAAAATTATTCCGCCGTTTAGATTCTAAGGTATCAAAAAAGACAAGAAAGAAATAATAGTAGAAAAATACACAACTTCCTTTCGCTCTTTGTATAACTATAAAAAATCATATAGTTTTTTTTAAAAAAAAATTTATTTCTCAAAAGTGAAAGAAACCTCTCATATACAAATATGAATAATGTGCCTGATTTCCAGTTGCTTGTACCAAAGCATTATTAGTAGATGGAGTCCACTTATATGATGGGTATTCAATTCAACTAAACAATTCATTCTTCAACAGTTCCTCCTTGGTGGGTAAGGAGTGCTTTCCTATTCCTACCCAACGTTGATCCTGCTATATATTGGAGGAACATAAAAAAAGTGCAACAAAAATTAATGACTATGAAAAGGACTTCAAATTCCAAATTGCAAATTTCTGGTGTATTTATTGAGTAGTGACCGAATTAATATCGAACGGTGGAGTAACAAAATTTCGATGGCTCACTTGATTGGCATAGACTTCTTCAAAGAGTCACACTTGGGAATTTGCAAGATCCATAACCTAAAAAAAAAAAAGAAGCATGGGCCTCACAAAAATATAAAGGAGAAATGATGGATAATATGAATTCATCACTAATTCTTAATCACTTCATGATTAGGACTTCCTTTTTCCTTCTAAAGGTTCAAAATGACACTTAAGAAAAATACAAAAGACACTTTGATCCTTAAGATTATAAATGTAGAATACTTTAGTCTTTTAATAATTTTTCTTTCATTTTTGAAATATAATTTGTTCCTAGAAAAAAAAATATGTATTAGTTTAGTCACAATATTATCTGATAAAGTAATTGACTTTTTTTTTTTATTTTAAGAATCAAAGTGTGTTGTATTTTTTTCAAAGAATACTAGTCTGTTTAGATAAATTTATCTATAAATACCTATAGGAAAAAAATAAGAAAGACAAATAAAATTAACTTATTTGTAAGTTAAAATTAATTTTTACATAAATTAAAAATAAGTTTTTGGAGAAGTTAATATGAGAAGAATTTAACAAATTACTTATACATAAGTTAATTTTGTATTATGAAAAAATTAAATGTATATTTGAATAAATTTCTCTATAAACATTTATTGAAGGAAAACATAAAAAAAATAAAATCAGTTTTTTCATAAATTAAAATTAGTTTATGTACAATTTAATTTGTAGAACCTCTCCCATGTTTGTTTATCCAAAAATTGATTTTTTTAATTTAAATATAAACTAATTTTAACTCATAGAAAAACTTATTTCATTTTTTCTTTTAATTTTTTCCTTCTATAAGTGCTTACGACGAATTTTACCCAAACTGACCTAGTTTTATTTTCTATTTCTTATTTTATTCTTTTATAAATTTTTATAACAAATTTATTCAATAATACACTATTTTTAAAAAATATATATTCCAAAAAAACACTTACTTGGGTCCTTTGCAGTTTGGGTTGCTAGTCCATTGAAATAGCAAGTTCCACCCACGCGCCTAAACTGAGCCCAATAAGCACTGAAAGCGTAGCTAGCGTGCCCCGCCACCGAATCGGGTTCAAAGCACGCTTTCCCGGGTTGGATCGGGTCACACGTTCCGTTCCCCTGCGAGCACGCGTACGATAACGCCGCTGCCACCGCCGTCGCATTAGCCCCATCCGCCACCACGCACCACGCCGGCCCCTTATAATCCACCGGCGCAGGAACCGGTGCCAACTCCGACTCCGGCGTCTCCCCGGAGAGATCGATGTCGTAAACCCTCGACCCGTTCGGGTAGAATAACCCGAAGTGCCGCTCCGTACCGAAACCCGTTTTCATGTTCTCATTAAAAAGCGAAAATATAAAAGACGGAAGAACCGAACCCGGTCGAGCCGGAGTTCCCAAAACCGGTTTTCTCGCAAGCTTTTTCACTACGTTTCTGTTATACGTGGCAGCGTTGTGAACGTTCGCGCCAACTTGGTCCAAGTCTCCCCCATTGGGCCAACCCGTTTCCGCGATGAAGATCCGAACGTGCGGGTACCCGACCCGTTTCATCGCGAAATAAACGGCGTCGACCATCTGGTCAAATAGGTTTGTGTAGTTTAACCCCGTAAACGGATCCGTTACCGTTATGTTTTTGGACTCGAAGAGAGCGTAACTGAGGTTAATGTGGGTTGGATCCGAAGACCACGCGAAAAACGGGTACACATCTAAGAAAAAGAAGGAGCGGGTTTTGTGGAGGAACTGCAGCATGGGCTTCATGACGTGAAACGCGATGTCGTTTCTGAAAGTGCCGTTTGAGGGGGGAAACGACGATGCTAAAACGTCCATCGCAGAGGAAGTTCCCACCTTCACCTTGTGCAAACGGAAGTGTGTGAGGGAGTGTTTGATTCTGTGCATTGCGGGGACTATGTGGGGCCATGTTTCGTTCCCTGTCATGAGAGATCAATACCAAAATTAATTCATGGATTGGTCAAAGTGAATGAATTTTAATATCGTTAATTTGATTGTATGAACAATTTATAAAATTGTAGAAAATATTTTTTAAAAACCAAATTGTAGAAAACATTATAGAAAGCATTGGGGTTGGACTAATGCGGGAGTTCGGGTCTTACTTTAAAATAAATACTAAAATAGAATTTTAATCTCTCATTTATTTTTTTTTGTTTTAATTTGTTACCTTAAGTTTAGTCTAAAAGGTAGAATAAATTGTGAGAGAACTCACCACAGCAATAACTATCATCTAATTAATTGATAATGTAAATTTTTTTTTATCCTAACAATAAATAATTTATTAAAAAATTGAGGAAAAAGGGACTCATCCTTTCTTAAATTCGTGTAATACAAGTAGAAACAAAATTTAAATAAATCTTTCATCTGATCCATAAATTGGGTTTTTATTTCAATATTTAATTATAGTAAATAGAATATACATAGATAATATTAGAAAATTTTTATTATCATTCAATTACAAACTATTATATATATATATGATAAAATTGTTAATTTTTACATTTATCAAAACTATAACTATATACTTCCCTTTCTGTTTACATTTATCAAAACTATTTTACCCTCGATTATTTTTAAAACTATCAATTATTCCTTCTTTCTTATTTATTCTAGAAAAATATAGAAAGGTACAAAGGTTTCTCTCCAAAGTTATAACAATTATAACTTTTGAATGATTAATAAGTAAAAAAATTACATTATTCATATGTAGAAATTAACACCTTTAATTCATAAAAAGAAATTATAATATTCTACAAAATAAAAACTAAAACAAAAGTTTTGAAAAGTCAGATTAAAATAAATTACACCTACAATATCATAGGTTAAATTCAAAATATTTTAATACTATTTTAGAATTATGATACACATGGAAGTTTTTTTTTTTTTATTAAAAAGTACAAATTTAACATCATTAACAGTCAACGATCTAGGTACAGCATGATATAACTAATAGAATTTATGAATGTTGATATAAAATATTTTTTATACAGATATTTAATATAACTTTACCATTATGTCATCTATGTAATTTTTCCTTATATTATTCAACCATTTAATACGAAGTATTATAATTTGACCATTGAGTATTATTTATTTAATTATAAAAATAAAAATAAAAATAAAAATAAAAAAGCAAGCAAGGTGGATAATTATAAGAAATAACCGAAGCTAGTAAAACTCGTAAACAATCTAAGTCAAAAGTTTGTTCCCACCTGTGCTGCTAATAAGTTCGTTGCCGACGAGGAGGAACCGGATGAGCGTTTTGGGGTAGAAAGGTGCGACGTTGGATCGAACCCATTGGTCCGAGAATGTCTGGTTGGTGGAGACGTTGTACACAAGTTGGTTCGGAAGCATAATCGAGACTTGAATCCCCGTGTTCTCAAGCGCTTCGAGGATTTCTGGGTTTGCATCGTAGATTTTCACGCGCTTCGCTTTCACCGACTTTATGAGACTCACCGAAATTTTCGGTGCTGGAAGGTTGTTCCCCAATTGCCCATAGTTCACTCCTGCTTCTCCCGAGATCTCAGCACCTGTTTATTCAAAATTGAAAAATTAAAAATCAATAAAACTTACAAAATTTAATTGTTACTAAATTCTACATACAAGATTAGTCTCAGATTTAAAGACGCAAAAATAAATTAAATAAAAGAGGTTATTTAAAGAGGGAGAAGGAGTAGTAGCTTACTAGATAGAGAAAATGAGAATAACAAGACGAACAGAGAAATCATTGCCATGGCCATTAAATCGAGCTCAAGACATGTCTAGTTTTTTTTTTCTCCTTAAATAGGATGAACTTTTGGAAATACTGTGTATACTAGAAAAAATTGGATCCTATAGTGTTTGGCATGTGAGAAGATGAGAACATGGAAACGATGGTGGACTTCAACAACAACAGTGACTTAGTGTAAAAGGGGAGTTCCTTTTTGCAATTGTCATAGTCTTATCAATTATTGCAATTTAGAATATTAAATTATTAATTTTTAAAATAATCACATGTATTTTTAATTAAAAATAATATTAGCTGAGTTGGATAAGATAATTATATCCATAAAACTCTTTTTATATTTAAGGTAGCTGCTGGATGGTCTGATCAACGCTTTAAGTGATTATTATTAAATTTTTCTTTTAATTTGTCGTCATTTTGTTGTAAGGTTATTAAGAAAAAATATATCTTACTCACGATTTATTGATTTATTGACAATTTGACAATTTTATTTGATGGTGGGTGGTTGTGTTTGAAAAGGACAAGGCTGCACCGAATTGCTAAACATGGAGCAGACGATAGAGTTGTGTCAAGTGGATCTCTTCTTGCAGGCAGCTTCGTGTGGGAATAGGTGTTGACGAAGACTCTGAGATATTGTATGCGACAAAAATAAAATATAACAGGATAATGCTACTAAATTAACAAACAGGATAATGTTTACGGAGATTTTTAAAGAATAAGTTATAGAACTTAAAATAAAAAGTATAATTTATTTTTATTATATTCATCAATTATCGTTATTTTTATATATTTTATCATAATTTTTGTAAGAAAATAAATACGCAATACGGGAGGGAGTTGAGTTGAATTAAGTATCAAAACCTTTCAAAAGAAAAACATTTGAAAAGACTTTTGCAGCGGAAAAGGTTCTTGCAAGAACTGAATGAATACGTCTTATTGGGTATTGAGATGTTTAGCCGGATGAAAAGAAAACGAAGGAAAATATCTATTTTTTATTTAAGGAAGACAAAGCGAAAGAAAAGAACGAGAAAAGTTGACTTACAAAATAAAAAAAATCTTTCATTTTTTATTTTAAATTTCAATTTCTTTTTGACTCAACACAAAGCATATAAGATGGTATAAGATAACTTTAATAAAAGACTTGAATAATAGCATTAACAAAAAGTGAATATGGAGTATTGTACAAGCTATCCAAAACCATGTCCTAGGTTCAACCTAATGGATAAGATTATTTCACATTCAATCTCATTCTTTTATATTAGTTCATTTTTCAATCTTGAGTTACTTTGTAGAATCAAAGATATAAAAATGTTTATCTCCTATAATTTTTATCATAAAAAATTATTGTTATAGTAAGTAAAAATTATTGTTATAATAAGTAAATTAATCATATATTATGAACACATATTGATGATGTACACATTTAGCTAAAATTTTTTTGAAGTATTAATTATTTTGGAAAAGTGTTTAAATATTTGTTAACAAAAACATTCAATAAATGTTCCTAACAAAGCCTCCATAAATGCTATTTTATAACTTATCTTTTCTTATATTGATAATTACACTTGTATATATATATTTGCTCATGCTTATCTCTTTTAAGAAAATATATGCAAGACATTTTCTAATACACTAACATTCCTTTCTATGTTAGTGTATTATGCTCTGTCTTGTTTATTGAAAAGTGACATTTGTTCTCTATAAGCTTTATTTTTTATGAAAAGAAAGTCAACATATCATCAATATTTATGCTGATCAAAATTTTGAAGAAAAGAGTAAGTAAGCATGAAGATCTTTCTTTGCAAAAAAGTCAAAATCTCTATTTCACCTTTCCTCTCCAACAAAAGGACAAATAGTGTAGCATTTATTACTAAGATCTTAATTCTTTAGATATCATCAACGACTATCTTTTCTTCATGCACATGCACATGCGTACACACACTTTCTTTCTCTCTCTAAAAAGATGAATAAGGTTACATTATAGTGATATTCATACATGCTAAATCTTTTGTTTGCTCTTTCAGACGAACTTATTGTTAAGCATTATTTTTATGCTTCGATATTTATTGTATATAGTGTGTGCTTTGTTGTTTTAACAAAGTTAAATCTCTATTTTAAACACTTTATGCTCACTAGTGAGATTATCTTTGTAAAACTTTATACGTTTGTGTGAAAGCTTGAAAAGGCTTAGTGGTAAATAATACTTGATGTGCTTGGAATTTGGGTTATAGATCACAAGTGGTTGTATGATAAGTCATATTTTAGACACCTTACAAGGTCTTACGATGAGCACAATTGAATATGATTTGTAACTAAGGAACTCATATTAACTAAGATTCAGATTGTTGGTCTAAAAATAGGAAAAATATAAATCTATGTTAATTTGAAGATATTAGTTAATAAAATGTTCATCTTAATTGTGCAGGTCATAGCAAGAGTCCTGCACCAGTCGAGACTGACTCTAAGCCAAAGCTAGAGCCCAACTCCCAGCTGGCCCCAGCTTTGAACCTGAGGAACTGGATCTGCTTTGACCATTAAGGCCGGCTCTAGTAAAAGCTGACACGAGGCCAAGAGTCCCAATGAAGCAAGTAGTAGCTGTAGGCGGTTATCAATTAGAAACTTCTATAAAGATAGTTAGTTATTAGTTGGAAGCTTCTAAAAACTTCTCTGTAACTTCTCTAAGAAACTTCCGCTAGAAGCTAGGAACGTGTATAAAAAGGGAAACACACATCACAGTTAAGGGAGTTGATACATACTCCGTTTTATGATTCTACAATTCATCTTCTTCACTTTCATTCCATTGTTTTGGTGGTGCACAGTGCCTTAATGACACTTGGTCGATCGAGCGAGCGTAGGTCAAGGTTTGAGTTGAGCTGAGTTGCTAGAGATGTTTGACCAGGAGGGATGAATTCATTCATCTTCACAGCATGCTCTGAAGGGTACTGCCTCTCATGTTCCTTGGTCTTCTTAGGCTGAACCACCATAGTTTCATCCATGGCGATCGTTATGGTGAATTGAGTTAGTTTGTATTCTCATCCATTTCATGTATCAATCCCTGTATCAATAACTTGTTTCGTCAATAATAGTGATGTTTCCATATTTTCTCTGTGTGCAATTTTTGTCATGTTAAAATACTTTGTACTCCATGCTTGCAAGAGGAATAGTAGTAGATAACGTTAGATTAGATCGATTGGAACCAATCTAACAACAAGTTAGGTAATTGTCAAGAGAACCTTAGATCAACCAAGAGCGTAATCTCTGCTTCCTTGAGGCAACGATCGTGTAAGCCCTCAGTAAGCAACGGACGAATATTCGACAATCATTGGGAAACTTAGGTTGGTTTGGAATTGCATATGAATTGTTAGGAAGTAGAACTGGTTGTTGATGAACCTGTGAATTGATATAGTAATTGTTCATAGTTTAGATTGTTATCGTTTTCATTGAATAGTTTACGTTCCGTCTTGCCTTTACACACAAAACCCCCTTGTTTATGTTTTTATAAGTACGTGTGTCCGAGTCCGAGTCTAGCCGAGACTCCTTTGCATTTGTCCGTGTCTAGGTTTGCGCTTAGCCAAGATAGTATCAGATATAGCTCAATCGAATCTGTATCAGATCTGTCTCTACCGAGAGCGAGTCGACATTCTACACACTTAGTGATTTCCGTATGAATTTCTAATTTTGCATTAGTTACAACTGAATACAATGCGTCCTTGAGAAGAATGACCTAGGGTTGACTATACTATAGTTAGATTTAGTTTTATTTGATAAAAGCCACCAAGACAAAAAGCAATTATCATTGTACAATCTGAAGAGACTTAAGAATTGTCACAACCAATTTTGTGACGAAGCGAAAAGGAAAAATTTAAGGGGTAGGCTGAAATCAATTTGGCCTAGGGAGGAGTCGCCACCAACGTTTTAATTAGGAACGCTGGAAAATCGAGAAAGGGAAGGATAAGGTTGGTCTTTGAACCAGGTGAGTTCGGAAGTTGGTTACACACCAGGGGCACAGGGTGCCCCCAGCATGTTTGTTACCTAACAGTTACCTAAGACTAGCTGGTTTACTGGGTTTCGGTGTGGGTAGAGATGGTAATGTCATGCAATAGTTCATGCCATAAAATTTGTGCAATAAAAGAGTGTCATACATTCGCAAATTGTGAAATGAGACTACTACTAAAGATACTATGAAATCCTATGTATGGGGATAGTTTGGTTTGGGGAAATAGACTTGCGAGGAGTGTGCCTCCTCTGCTTATGTACCTCGAGTACGAGGATTCAAAGTCCACGTAGTTCTGGCTTAGGTTCCTAGGCTAGGCTAAGCCAATGGCCGAGATGAACTCGGCCATGACCGACATGTGGGAGGAGGGTTTGGACAAGGGAAGGCCGAGATCAACTTGGCCTCGGGGGAAGCCGAGATGGTCTTGGCCCAGTGGAAAGGGTGAGAGAGAACGGGAAGAAACCAGGAAGTTTTAAGTAGATTGATTCCTACGAGGCTTAACCAGTCAATTCTCTAATTCATTAATTGTAGTTCAACCTATGAGTCTAAACTATCATCCAATTAGAAAGGAGAAGAGAGTTTACCTATTTCCTGCCGTGTTGTCTTCTCTTCTGTCCAAGTTTGTTCTCACTTGATGTTCCTAGTGTTTCCGTAGTGCTCCAATTCTCTCGTGCTTTTTGGTGAAAAATTGTTCGACCCCCGCTTATTTGCGGCAAGGCCTTATATAGGCTGTGGTTGAGATGATAATGTATCTTATCCCATCTCCAGGAGATTTTATTGTTTCCGGTTGTTACCGATAACGTATAGAATCTTCAGGATTTTATCGTTATCGGTTAAGGGAAAGTCAACTGTGGTTGTTTGTTGATAACGTATAGAATCTTTAGGATTTTATCGTTATCGGTTAAGGGAAAGTCAACTGTGGTTGTTTGTTGATAACGTATAGAATCTTCAGGATTTTATCGTTATCGGAAAGGCCAACTGTGGTTGTTTGTTGATAACGTATAGAATCTTTAGGATTTTATCGTTATCGGTTAAGGGAAAGTCAACTGTGGTTGTTTGGGCTGAACAGTTTTGGGGTGCTACAAGACTACTTATTTGTAAGTTGTGTTGACTTAGTGGAAAAATCCTTTGGTGAAAGGAATTAGATATTGCTCTAAGTTATATTGTTCAACACATTTTTGGATGCTTAAACTTAGTCTTGCTATGAACTTATATATCTTGCAAAAAGGTGTTAAAGTGCTTAAAAATCATACACACAATTTACTTCACCTTTTTATGTGTATCTTGTTTATTTTAGTTGGTATCAAAGCTCAGTCTCTTGGGGTTAAGCATCTATCAAGGCAAGGACTAAAGATTCATTCAAAGCACTATGAATAACAAGAGACATGTCAATGTACCACATCTCTTCAAAGGACAAAACTATGATTACTAGAGGCAAAAAATGATAGCATTCATTGTTGCTTATCATATAAACATGTGGGATGTTGTTAAGAATGACAACTACATTCTAAAGAAAGAAGATATAACTAATTGATGTGATTTAGAAAATGTTTAAGAGTAAGCATATCCTTTCGCGATAGTAATAAGAATGTGAGTCTAGATATCATACATAAGTAGTGTATCAATTTCCAAGAGTTCTTTGCATAATTTAAACAATTAATTTTGGAAAAGGGTTTGTGTAGTGAAAATAAGTAGTATAAGCAAGTAAAACAAAGAAGTAAAGAGAGCAAATAAGAATAATTGGATTTAATCTTTTTGAATTAAAGGTCTTGGCTTCGTTTAATCTTTTCCCTCTCAAACTCAGTTTCATAAAACTTTCTTATCAATTCTACTAGGGAACCTTGGTCTAGTACCCCTAATATTCTTTGCCTTAGGATGATCGTTGTTTAGTCATTTAGAAACACATACTTAAGCAAGCTTTAGGTTCATAGAAGTTGATATTACTAATTGAATAAGAATTCTAGAGAAAAAAGGTTGGTAATGCAATTTTCCTAAACCAAATTATATTATAATTCCACCAACTAACTAAGGTATGGTAACCACTAATTAATTAATTGATTAAACATGCAAGGGGTGATCAATTCATTACAAGGATAGTAAAGTAATAAGATAATTTTAGTAGTAAAGGAAAGGAAACAGAAAATTACATTCAAAAGAATAGTTTAGGATTCTAAGAACAAAATACTCCATAATTCTTAAAAATGATTTAGCTACTCATACACATGATGAAAAAAAGACAAACTAAAATAGACATAAAGAAACAAAGAAGGAAAACTCGTAGAGGCCAGGGGCTCTGCTTCTCCTTCTATACTACACTCTTAGCCTTGCCAAATGCCTTCAGGTGCCTTTAGAAAGCCTCAGAATCAAGAGAAACATCGAAAGGATAAAGAAGTATGAGAGAATGAGTTGTGGAGTGTTGGGAAGCATCTTCTTCTGCTCTCTTGGTTGCTTCCTTTTATACTAAGCGAAATAGAACTCTTTGGTGGGCTTGAATGAGTTTGCAGAGTTAAGCACGATTATGTTGCATGTCTTTCGTGTAGGTGCATGGTAGGCTTGGCACAAGCATGCTAGACGACTTTTAAAGAGAGCATGGGCGTGCTTGAAGTTGCACGACCATGTTGAGCAATTTTAGAGTGAGCACAAGCATGCTTGAAGTTGGATGGTCGTGTTGCGTGACTCTTAGGAGAGCACGAGTGTGCTTGGAGTTGCACATTTGTGCTAGTCTTTTGTGGCTTTCTCTTTTAGGGCAAACAATCTTGATTATTGTTGCATTTTCCCCTTTTTTCTTTGTTTGTGAATCTGTATTGCGTTAATATCAAGAAAAAGGTGAATTATGCATGATATATGTAAAAAAATACTAAGAATTTTACCAAAAAAAAAAAACATAGCATTAATATACAAAATATTGGTTTATCACTAAGTTTCTAAGATCTTCATGGAATAAGGACTAGAGAATGAGGTATCTTCTAAACTCAAAAACTAGGAATTTAAGTACGTGCACTCCAATTGAAGTAGAATATAAGAAAGTTTATAGCTCTAATTCATTTTAGAAGACATGAGACATTTTAGCTCTCGCTTATGAAGGTACATTTTAGGTAAAAAAAAAAGATTTTTAAACCTTCAAAAGAATTTTGAAGTTGAAAACAATCTAGTAAAATTATCGCGTTTTTACAAATGATGAAAAAGAATCTCATAAAAACAATACAACACATTTTAGCTTTTGTCTGATCCATTAAATGATGATCCTATATGTTTTATACACATCATCTGTTCACGAGAATGAACTATGTTAGCTATCATATGATAACATGACTAAAACGTACCATTTCATTTAATAAATTTATCATTAGTTATTTTATACAAAATAAAGTTTTTGGGACATATATTTTTAAAAGTGATAAGAAAATGTCATATCAACTCACATTCTCCAATAACTTTGATTAACATATCTTTTGATAAAAATTAGAGTCAGAACAATACGACTACTTTACTAAAAGTAGAGATAAAAACACCACTTTATCATATCAAGAGTGACTAGTTGGTAAAAGACATTTAACATTTATGCAAACTCAAGAGTTATAGTTTGAAATTACAAAGGAAAAACTCTAAAGATCCTCAATGGCTAATCCTTTCAAGAGGTTTTATATATACCTTAGTGTTAGAGAGACCAATGCAACCAAGTGTGATTTTAGTGTACAATTCTTATAAACTCTCTATTATAAAATCTAGCTCTCTACCTTAAAACCTTATACTCGCTCTAATACAAATAAATGTCTATTAGATGATAGGACCACCCCTTTTTCTAATCACTTATCATGTATAGTGGTTTAAGCTTGAATATGCTTGTTGTAAAGAATATTTAGGAGATTGCTTGAAGAGACAATTGAAAACTACTCAAGTTATTGCTTAGAGAGGAAATTGAAAGCCTACTTAGGTAAGCCTAGGTTGGCTTGCATGTGGTAGTTTTGGCAAGAACTGAACGTAGTCTTTTAACATATGAACCAATATAAAAACCTTGAGTGATTTTCTCTTCCATATCTCTTTATATTACATCTTATATCCTCTTAAATATTTCTTCTTCTAAATATTTTTAAAGAAGCTCTTTGAAATAAAGTTTTTATATCATCTAATTTTGACAGATGCAAAATTTATAAAGTAAAATATTCGCGAAAATTTTAAAGAACACAATTTAACTCTTCCCCCTTCTCATGGTCATATGTTCTAAGACAAATGGTGCTATGTGAAATTTGGGGAGAAAGAGTATAGGTGATCTATGATACAACCATGTTTTTGCATCTTTCACATGTCTATATTTTGTAGATTGAGGAAGGTTTCCAATGATGAACCAGGTCTTGTTGTTGGAATATAAAGCCTTCTCCATGACCCTACTCCAGTTATAGTAATTGTCTCCATTAAGAGGTGATGATGCAGAAATGATCTTGGGTTTTCACCAAGATAAAAGTAGTAAGGACTATTTAGGTTTTGTGATAGATCAATTGTCTGTGTTTAAACATTATCAATATTGTCATTATTTTCTAGGCTTGAGGTTGTTGAGATATTAGCCATCAAACAAAAAAAAAAAGAAAAGTGCATGTTAAGTATGCATATATAAACTTGATATTATGATAGAAAAAAAAATAAATTGGATAATACTTCACTGATCATATCAAAAGAGTACATAGACTCATATATAGTTGATGATACAAAGGAAGAAAAAACTAATTTAATAGAATCCGGTAGCAGAGAACAATTAAAAAAAACTATTTTCTATTTTACTAGCTAACATTTAGGAAAGATTGATCAACCTTATTCTTTTGTTGGATGGATAAACTTGAATATTGACATAACATCATACTTCATTTCTAGTAAGAATACTCTTTTGAAAATTATGTGTTGCTTTTTGTGCACGTAGCATTAGAAACTTGTCATAGTAGGAAAATGACCATATCCCCATTTATCCACTGAGATCGTGCCTAGAAATTTCAAGGTCTTAGACAAATTTCATATTTGAATCTTATTTTAAGAATTTCTTTTTAATTTTTATTCTTTTGATCAAACGTGGTCAAGGTCTTTACATTTTCATATTAATAAATTTCATCCTCAAACTTTAAAAAACACGTGGACTTAATTCATCATATTTTTTAAAGTTAAGAAAAACTAAATTCACAATTTTTTAAGTTAAGATCTAAATTCATTAATTTAAATAAAAATACATTTTCCTTAATTTAATATAAATAAATAATTTTCATTTTATTCTTCAAACACGTTGAACTACAATTTGTTAATTAAAGTTCAATAATCACTATCTTACAATATAATTGCTTACAATATAATTGCTTTCAAATTGAATTTAAATAGTTATTTTTGAAAATTTTCTCTTAACGATGACAATAATTTCAAGTATTATCAATAATATTCTATAAATATTATACAAACTAAAAAAGAATTAATTTTAAAAATAGTTTAATACTTCTAATAGCACTTCAATTTCTTTTGTTGTTAAACTTTCTATGATATGGTATTCAAAATTTTAAAGTGTGTAAAATGTGCAAGACTTTATAGTTATACTTTGAATAAAGAACATTTACAAATGATAATAGGATTTTATAAATTATATGACAATTGTATTATATCATGTAGTAATTATTGCTTTATATGTTATTTTAGGAGTTATATGAGACCTTAATGTTAGAGAAGTATGGAGAAGACTCTTCAATCCATTTAATGTTAGAAGTATGGGTTGAGGTGTCAAGTCCTTAAAAGAAGTCTTTATAGGCCATTGGTCCCTTCTACACTATAGCTCCAACATTAAGAAAATTTTAAATATAAATATGTCTTTTTTTGTCCAAATGTAGTTAGGACTTATGTTGGAGCGTATTCTATCTATAATTGGTGGCTTCCATGTTGATGTTAGAGGTTTTATGCCTTAACAACCATTACAAGATGAAATAGTTGAGAAAGATCATGAAAATGCATGATGGAATGAACTTTGATCAATTAGTTATTATTTTGTTTCTTGTTTCTTGTTTCGTAGACTTGGATTGACTACTTATGCTTTTATATCTCATTTTGTAGAATTTTGTAAGAAAACTTGGGTTGATTAGTTATACTTTATTAGTTTTAATTTTCTCAAATTAAATATTTTATTTTTGTTTACACATCCAAATTAATATAAATATTAATTCATGCACATAACAAATTTAATTATTCGGTGTTAATATTTTTTATTTTTTATATATTTCTTTCTTTTCACTATAAAATATAATTTAATTGAATAACTTTATATTTTTATATATTTGTAGTAATTTGTTTAATACATTATTAATAATTCTAGTTTTTATTTATATATTTCCTCCAACAATAGTGTGTAGTGGTTGAATTTTTACACTAATTTACTATTTTTTATACTTATATTTATTTATAATTGTGAATGATGAATTTTTTAACTTTATATCATGATTTTAATATATATATAATTTTTAATTTTAATACTTTAATTTATATTTTAGTCGTATTTTGATTATTAAATATTTTAATTTTTAAAAAATTATTGATAGGTGCATGGTAAAAATTTTTTATGTATGTGTCACAATTTATTTTAATTTTTTTATGATACTTAAATTTTTATCTTTTTAAAAACTAAAAATAGATAAATAGTGACTAATAGTTTTTATTTTGAATATTTGTGGTATATAATATTAGTATAATAATTATTTAGTTAATTTTTAAATTTTTAATCATTATTTATTTAAAAAATTAAAATTAGATAATATTTATAAGTACTTATTAGTAATACATTCAAATACTTTAAAATTATTTAAATATTTTATCAATAACATATTATTAAATTTTAAACACTTATAACATAAATTCTTATATAAAAAAATTATTAACTAAAATTTTAATTAAAATATTTTTCCAAACCTATCCTAACACATTATTGTTAAAAGAAATAATGTTTTTTATATGGTTTTAAGAGAGCCACCCCCATTTTGAGAGTATCCCACTGGGAATTGAACATAATAGTGATCTAAATCGAAAAGGAAGGTGGGCAAGACTTATCATGACACTTCTTTTTTAAGATTCTCTATGTTATTATCACATTTGATAACGAATTCCATTAAAATTTATAATTTTTAATAAATTTTAATTAATAAAAATTTTTATCAACATAAATCTCCTTAGCATTTCTCCTCAACTGATAGAAGAAGTGTTTTTTTTTTTTTTCAATTGCCAACTAGTTTCGATCATTAATAACAACTGGGAATATTAACATTTATTTAATTTTTGTCACCGTCTTAATGTATGGTGACACAAAATTGTGACTTACTCATAAGTCATGATCTATTATTGATTTATTGAAAATTTAACACTAACACAAACAAAGCGTTGGTGGAGTGTGGAAGAATGTCCCTTTGAAAAAAACAAGATTCTAGTATACGTTTGTGGAATAAAGTAAAAGTAAAGTGGAATCATACGTTTGAGTTAGAAGGGGGTGACGTGCCAATTAAGTCTACTTGCACCTTGGTGGAGGAATATATATGTCATTCATGTACACTTCACGATACTATAAGCAACAAAAATAAACCATCCATTTAATTAATTAACTAACTATACTCAATTATTTTAAATTAATTAGTAGTCTCAAATTTAAATTTTATAATTATGTTAAATATTTATAATTTATGTTTTACAATTTATAATGATTTTATTAGACTCGACTCATTATTTTCTATAATATATATATATAGTCTCTAAAAAAACACAAATCAAATTTTCAATATTAAACTGATGCTCAGATTATTAAACTAAAATGTATTATTAGCAAAGTTTTCAAACGCTTTCTATACTCTAAAATCATTACAAATAGCGATCCACATGTTATGATAATTTGATATTCTATTATGTAACAACTAAGAGAAAGTTGTAAATAAATATAGTTCACAACAATGCAAGATTGGGGATTATCTCCATTGTAAGAAACAATATTTCTGTGTATGTTACTACATCAAACTGGGTCATTCGATAAATTTTAGAATTCATGTCAAACTTGAGTCTACACGGTAGCTCCATTAGTACAATTCTATCATTCTATGTGAATAATTTTTTAATTTAACAACGACGGTCTTTAATTTAAGATGATTTATTGTCATTTTTATTAAAAATAATTATTTTATTCGAATAAAAATTGCTTATTTGTTGACATGTTGGATATAAGAATAGAAAATCGGTGTAACCATTTGAAATGTTTATAATTAATATATTAAATTTTCTTTCATTCGAAAAGTGTTTTAAGGTGTCAATAGGGACGACACATTTGGTTGATTCTTTGGTTCACATTAGCTATAACCTATGTTCAATTTTAAAATTTTTCTGTTAGTAGGCAATATGTAAAATTTACTGTAAATCATTGTTGAAATTGATGGTCTTCATCAATCTTGCAAGGAGGTATGTCTTCTTCTAATTCAAATTTTCCTTAAATATAATAATGAAAAAAAAGTTTTAAAGTTTACATCAAAAGAACTCTTCCTCTTAGATAAATTAACAAGGAAACTTCCATTTTAGTATCTCAAAGTGCACAGTCACATTAATCCATTATACCAAGAAATTTTTTAATAAATTTATGAAATTTTTTATTGCTTAATCTATGTCTTTAAGCACTAACATGATGGGTTAATGTAATATTTGGGAGATAAAAAAAACTTAATAATTTATTGTCATTTTGATTTCTAAACATAGGTTAGTATTATCACTTAATTTAATTTTTTTTAAAATTTTGGATTAATGTGATAAATAAATTGTATTTTCTAAAACTTATATAGAATTTTCATAGTGTAAAAAACTAATGTGACAATAGTTTAGGAACTAAAATAATAATTTTTAAATTAACCCAAGGCACTTACTATGTGTCTTTGACCCGTACACGTGTCAACTTTGACTCATCCATGCCATGTGGAGGATTGGCGAGAGTGAATAAGAAAAAAGGAGGGAGAGGGGCATTCAAAGAACAAAATTGAGAGGAAGATTCAAACATATTGAGACGAAGAAAACGGAAGAACAAAAAAAGTAAAACATACAAAAGCAAAGGGAGAAGAGGGTGCATAGAGCAAAGCGCAACAATAGTTTAGGGGTTGGTATTTAATTAGATTTTAGTAGTGGATTTTATTTATGTAAAATTTTAAATAATGTAAAAAGATTATATCACATATTTATAAGATAAACTATTTATACTAAATAATTAAATAATTATGTTAATTTTTTTACGAGTTATTATTTATTAAAAAGATATTTTGAATAAAAACCTAAAAATGCAAAAAATCATTTTTTTTTCAAATAATTGATTTGATGTTACTAATCTTTCCCTTTGGTCATTCTTAAACCGTTTTGATCTATTCTTGACTAATTATTTACTTAACTGTCTTTTGAGTTTTTCATATCGATGACTTGACAAATTTTTTTTACTTTATTTTTCTTGAACCCTCCAATTCAATTTGATTTTTTAGTAGAATTTTTTTTTTCTATAAAAATATGTTAAATTTAACTTTTTTTTCTCTAAAACATTTGTTTATATTTTATTATAAAAAATATTAAATTTGTTAACTTAAGTTGCTTGTTTTTTAAAATATTATTAGTTTTTTTTTCTTAATAAACTTTGACTTGACCATTTAAATGTTAAGTCTGATGGACGATGTTCGTTAAATTTTATGAACGATGTCTTTGAACGTTAGATCTTATGGTGACGCTTTTAAACGTATCCATTTTATATACGAAATACTGATGTTAACAATTTTTATATTTTAAAAATAAAAAATGGACAAAAAAATTTCATTGAGACGAAAACTGAATTTAAAAACATATTTTACCTTTGTTTTTTTCATCTATGCGGAGATCACACGATAGAATCCTAGCAGGGGATTAGCGAGTGCCAATTTTCATTTTCAAAAACTACATTGATAACACTCAATTCTACAATCAAATTGATGTAAACACTTTAGGATCAAAACAATAATTTACTCAATATAATAATATTAACATAAATTAAAGACTACTTCGATATAAACCACACACTATTTCATATTAATAATGTAATTTATAATGATCAGTAACCTTTTGAATGTGACTTCATTTGGATATCTAATTATGATCGGAATAGAATGGAATTAACTGAACTAAAATATAATGTAATAAAATGAAATAAGCAGGAGGTTAAGTAAGCAATCTTCTATGTCTTTTACTTTGGGCAAATATTTCTTATCATAGATGTACTAATTTTTAAATCTGTTGCTAAGATTTTGTTTCTTTTTTCTCTTTTTCTTCTCTTTCTCAAATTATCCCGCTTTCCTTCTAATGTCACTCCTTTATGATATACCATCTGTTTTGCACAGCCCCATCTTAACCCCTCAAAAATTGAAACCACCATCTTATCCTTCATTGTTGGTTCTCTGCATCGGTAATGTAACCAATCTTCACCTTTTTTGACTCTAGGGCTCTTGCTATGTTACTAAGGTGTTTGGTGTGGTGGGGATGGAGCAGATATGTCAAAATTAGAGAAAAGAGGGGAGGGTTTGGGGAGGGTTAGGAGTGGGTGGAGAGGTGTTAGGGTTCGGGCGTGGGGTTTCTACATTAGTGGTCTTTAATTGTAATGTGAAATTTGTTAGTTAGGGATGTTTCTTTGGTACCTTTGTTCTATTATGTTTTGTTGGTTTTTAATTGATGGTTGTAATGTTTTTGATATTATAACAATCTATAATAAATATATTTTTAAAAATATTTACAACTATAATTTTAGTAAAAAATCTAAAATAATATTTCAATAATATTAAAATGGTAACAATAAATCTTTAAATAAATAAAAATATTATTCTCAAATATAAACACAAAATATACCACCAAAAGAAACATGAGAAATAATAACCTAATTAGTCATAATTGATCCTTACATAAAAGGAAAAATTAATCAAGCTAAAAAACAAACTAATAATTAAGAAAGAGATAAATATTGAAGTTTCTTCAATTTCAGTTACGTTGTTCTTGTACTATGAAAACAACATCCTTAATGAGATTTAATAATCTCAGTAAATAAAACAAGTTCAAAAAAAGTTTGAAAACATTGCTTTCGACTAGCGCAGTAACAAAAAATTTTACAATTACAATCGTGATTCCCATAATCACTTAACTTGACTCTTTGATTTCTAGAACCTATGTAAATTTCATATTCACTTATCTTGTTGATTCCTAGTATTATTGTAAGTCCTGGACTCACTATGAATCCTAGATTCATTTATCTTTTGATTTTTAGAATTAGTGTGAGTCCTAGATTCACTAAGATTTATGAGCTCATATACATGTAATGACATCTCATTGCCTTCTCCATCCTAGATGGAGGTTCTCATATCTCATCCTAGATGTAGATATGCTTAACAAAAATATCAGCCTATACTTGGTAGCGTGGACAGGAACAAGAACTCGCCCCCAACTTGAAAAGTCCCCGTCGAGGTTTCCCAGCAGGAATCCTTGGTAAGAACATTTGGCACCACCTGTGAGGACAAGATGACCAACCACATACCCGACCCTGGAGCTACCTCGGCCCCCTGGCCCTCTTAAGGGAGTCCTCGGCCCTCCAAACTATCATGAAGGAGTTGGATGAGATACAAAGGCACGTCGCAATGGAAAGAAAAATACGAAAGTGGTATTCCAACAAGATCCAAGCACTGCAGCGGGAGAATGACGAGCTCCATGCTCAATTCCAGCATGCGAACGCTAGTCACACAACTACTTGGCAACCTAAAAGGATGGGAAAAACCAATGCCCAAGAGGTTTGTTCAACGAAGGTAATGAGCAAACAATCGACACTCGTGCAACTTGGTCTTAAGGCCCTTAGTGCTTGGGAACACCCCTTCTTGGATGGAATTATGGAAGCCCCCTACCAAAGGGGTGGAAGGGCGTGTACCTAGATAAGTATGACAATACCATGGACCTTGATGAGCACCTCGCCAAATACATTATCCAAGTGAACCTGTTTAGTAGTGAGGATGTCATCCTATGTCGAATATTCCCAACCTCCTTAAAGGGGTCGACCCTTTGTTGGTACATGCAACTGCCTGCCAACTCGATCGACTCGTTTAGAACACTAAAGAAGAATTTTAGCACTCAATACTCGACTAGCTGACCCCATCACCTCATGCCCATAGCCTTGGCCAATTTGCAACAGGGAGAGCAGGAATCCTTCCGACTCCTTCATGGCGTGATTCTCAAATGTCTTTGTGAAAATCCGTAACCTTAACCCTGAAGTCACCCTCCATTCCATGTTTATGGCACTAAAGGTTAGGTCGTTCTTTAGTAGTTTGTGTAAGGAACCCCCCACGACCATGGATGACCTAAGGATGAAAACCACCAGCTACATTCGAATGGAAGAAAAGGCCGAGTTCTGTGACAAGGTTTACGTTGGGGAGTCTTTGACCTTGCGCAACCACAGGAAACATGGGCATTCCAGCTGAAATAACGAGAAAAAGGGCCGAAGCGAAGGGCCGAAGCGAAGGGCCGACCTACGAGCCAAAATATCGGGTCTTCACCCCCTCAACACCAGTTGGGTTGCGTTGTTCAAGGAAGCATGTAGCACCGACCTGATCATCCTTCCACCCAGCGTCGACTGGCCTATAGGGTCGACAAGACCAAATACTACTACTACCGAAACTACGGCCATACAACCGAAGGGTGCTTAGCTCTGCACGACAAGATAAAGGAGTTAATCTAGGCTAGCTACCTTTGCAATTTTATGAAGAGTGGGGCCAACCTTGGTTACTCGGCTTGAAATCAAGATTTCGGCGGCCAGAGAGGCGAGTGCTTACCTAGAAGGGAATGAATGCCGAGGAGGGAATGAACCCCCTAGTGTGATCGAACACCTCAGTGAGGACAGAGACCCTAGTGCGAAGGCACCCTGAGGCTAAAAGGCATCATCAACCCCCAAGCTCGGCCAGAAGATGGTACCTACGCACTGTTAACAACATCCATATCGACAACGACTAGGTCTATAGATAATTACCCCCTATCACCTTCACCAACCAAGACTTCGTTGAATTTGACCTGAACAGAATGATCCCATGGTAATCACTATCGAAGTAGCTAATTTTTTCATCAAGAAGGTACTGATCAATCAAGGCAGCTCAGCCAACATCCTATACATATCCACCTTCAGACGCCTATAGATTTTGAAGGTCGAGATACGCACTTATCATGAATAGCTGGTAGGCTTCTTGGGAGAATGCATGGACACGCGCAAGTATGTTGACTTCCTCCCGACCTTTGGCAACCCTTGTGCGCTCTGCATGATCTCAGTCTTCTATCTTGTACTAGAGGCCAACACATCCTACAACGTCCTGATCGGCCGCTCGATGTTGAATACCCTTGCGCCATAGTATCCACCCCACACTTGGTCATGAAATTCCCTTCCTCAAATGGCCAAGTGGTGACCGTTAAGGCCGACCAAAAGATGGCTCGACAGTGCTACGTAGATAACCTCAAGGTAGTGACCTGGCCCCCAAAGGAAGACAACGTCTCGGTGCACATCAAGATCTCAATCGACGTTGAGCTCAACCCCAGACCTCCTATCGACTAGGGGGCCAAACCCATCAAGAAACTTGAAAATTTATCCTTGACGGACAACGAACGCTGCACCCAAATAGGAGAAAGGATGCAAGGGAAACTGTTTGACATGTCGGAAATAGATCCCAAAGTCATCTGCCATTGACTAGCACTATGCGTGGAAGCCAAGCTAGTCACTCAATGGAAGAGGAAAGTAGGAGGAGACAGGCGAAAAGCCATAGAAAAAGAGACGACCAAACTCAATGCCGCCCATTTCATCAGAGAAGTCAACTACACCACGTGGCTATCCAACGTAGTACTCCTCAAAAAGAGTAACAGGAAGTGGCGAATGTGTGTCGACTACTTCGACCTAAATAAAGCTGGCCCTAAAGACTCCTACCCCTTGTCGAACAAAGATCAATTGGTCAATGGAGCATCGAGTTTTCAAGTTCTCAGCTTCTTGGATGCAACTTTGACTATAATTAGATCAAGATGTACCCGTCGGACGCAGACAAGACGACCTTCATGATGAACAGACCAACCTACTACTACCAAGTCATGTCATTCGACTTGAAGAACACAAGGGCCATCTAATAATGCCTAATGAACAAGGTCTTCGCCAACCACACCGATTGTAACCTCGAGGTGTATGTGGACGACATGGTTGTTAAGTCACCTGGCCCCAAGGAACACATCAAGGACCTCAAAGAGATCTTCGCCTAAGTTCGAAAGTATGATATACAATTTAACTCAGACAAGTGCATGTTTGGAGTCTATGGGAAAGTTCTTGGGGTTTGTGCTCACCCACAGAGGAATAAAGGCCAACCTCGATATGTGTGACACCATCATCCAAATGAAGAGTCCCCAAAATGTAAAAGAAGTGTGAAGGTTGATAGGACAACTAGCTTCGTTGTCTCACTTCTTATCAAGAGCAATCGAGAAGGCCCAACCCTTCTTCCAACTCCTTAAGAAGCCAACCTCTTTCAATTGGAACAATGACTACAAAAAGGCCTTCTAGGACTTTAAGCAATTCCTAGCCTTGCCACCCGTCTTAACAAGGCTGATTAATAGCCAGGATCCATATTTGTACCTAATTGTCTTGGAACACTTAATTAGTATGGTAATAGTCCAAGAGGAAGGGAATTCACAAAGCCCCATATACTACATCAGTAGGACGTTGTAGGGCGTGAAATCCCAATATTAGGTGATAAAGAAGCTCGTCCTCGTCTTTATCACCTCAGCCAAACGGTTGCGCCCCTAATTTCATTCCTATATCATGGTCGTCTGGACCGACCACCCCATTTGGCAGGTGCTACAAAAGCCCGAATTGGAAGGAAGGATGATGACTTGATCGGTGGAACTATCCGAGTTTTCCCTCATCCTCAAGCCGAGAGAAGCCATTAAGATCCAAGCACTACCCGACTTCCTAGTTGAGATGATGTCGACATCCGAGGAAGACCCATGGTGGACACTGTACGTAGACGGCTTGTCCAACCCAAAGGGTGGAGGTGCTAGAATCATCCTTGAAGGCCCTATAGGCATCACTCTAGAGCACTTGCTCAAATTTGATTTTAAAGCCTCTAGAGCACTTGTTGTGACATCCTTCAACAAGTCATCCAATGTCTGCCTCACACTTACCTTTTCTTCTTTCAAGGCGTCGACCTCCTTCCAAAGCCCCTCAAGCTCCATAGCCTAGGCACCATGCTCGTTTATCTGCTCCTGTGAGTGCCCTTGTCCAAAATTGCGTCAACACCCAAGAGCGAGCATGATAGATGGTCACCGCCTCCATGGCTGTGACGGGATCTGCTTTCACTATCAACTCGCAATCCAACAACAACAAGAAAATAGGGCCGATCATGCTTCTTAGTTTAAAGTCAGGACCACAAAGCGAATGTTTGCCACTCAGCCCGTTCATCTGCACGAGGTTGACCACTTGGGTCTCCGACCCTTAGGCAGTGGCATTGGAAGGCGAAGGCGACAAAGGGTTTCACACCTGGTTAGCAAAAGGGCCCTCTGTCGTGGATACTAGCACTTTTCTCTTGTGCCCATGGGAACCTTTAGCCTCGTCCACCAATATTGGGGGTCGAATTGCCTCCCCCACGTGCTTGTGAGCCAGTTTCGTGTCCCCAAAGGCTGCATCCCTCTCGATGCTGTATTTGTTCCTCAGGCCATAGAAATCAAACTTCCTCATTAGATCTACACAGGAAAAAAATATAGTCAAGAGACATCGGTGCGCCGCCAATATGCCATGCGTCGACAACAAACATCTTACGACATAAAGCCCTAACGGGGCTACCAGCAAATACCAGCTTAACGAGGTTTCTACAACTCATCCCCCAGGGGAAACTCATCCAAGAACTCCATGTTTGACCTTTCTTGGGTTGACATGTTGTCCCTAGACCAGCCATTGAACTTGCATGGCCACAACTAGTAGAGGGGGATCAGCTTGCCATTGACGATAAAAGAGACCTTGTTGACCGCTTGGACCTTCACAATGTGGTTCTTGAACCCCTTGTACAACATAGAATAGGTAGTGAAGAGACACAAGTCTTCGAAAGACCTATCAAGGACACCCACCCAAACTTCGCACCCATGCAAACCAAGTAATAATGGAGAAATTTGGCTGCGGTGGTCTCCATGCGCAAGCGATGACAAATCACCTTGAATGCTTGCATAACGGTCCACTTATTCGGTTGTAATTGGCTGGGAGCGACATCTAGAGTCTGCAAGACATTGGCCTCGAACCTATTGAATTGAAGGCTCACGCTGAGGTCCCGTAGTAGGGTCTTGTACATGTACAAGAAGTCATCCTCCCTCTCCTTCGCCTCCACGTACACCTGCTACCAATAGAAGCAGGGCTCCAATGTAAAATCCTACTCGTAGCCCAGTGACCCCAACACTATGACCTTGGACAGCTCAGCCATGGCCTCCTATGTGCACAGTCGGGAAGGGTATGCCTCCACTTCCTCGCTTAGCCAATCATAACCTGGGAGGCATATTGGAGGAAACACCCTCCTTTGCGAAGGGACCTATGACTTCCGATCTGCAGTCTTGGCCCCATGCACCCAAGGCATCACCACAACAATTTATGATAGAGCAATGACTGGTCGAGAAGCAATCTCAACCGCCTCCCAGACGGACTCGACACTAGACACGCTTGACGAGGAGGATGAAGATGAAGAAGAAGATGAGGAAGAATCCGACGAGGTCACTGATAATGCATAGTTTATAACCCCCTATAAGGTCTTTAGATGGGTAGAATAGACTATGATTTGTAGTTAAGAATCATATATTGGCTAAGATTTAGATTTCCCAAGTTAAACTAAGGAAAATACAAATTTAGACTAAATTACTGATTTTAGCTAACAAAAGTAGAAGTATTATTTTGCAGGTCAAAAGAGGAGCTGGACAAAGTCAAATCAGCTAGAGGAAGTCGTTGTCTAGGCCAGACGAAACCTTCTAGACTGACTCCGTCCTAGTCAAAATGAAGTCATCCTAGTTGAGGCCGGATGCGTCTCGACTAGATGAAGCCAACTCCGTGATGCCAACTCTATCATCAACAGTTATATGCCAACTCTTGTAGAGTTGACTCCACAAGCCGACTCTATGACTGAGTGATATTCACATGCTGACTCTAGAGCCGGATGCCGAATCGTATCAGTCCGGATCCATCCAAGCATCAAAAGGTTGACTCTACTTCGACAAGATTCAAGCATGTGCAAAATGTAGTTTAGCACTTAATAGTTAGGAAAGTAGTTAGAGTATAGTTAATTTTGTTAGATCAAGTGGTTAAATTCGTTATTTCGGTTATAGAGTTAGTTAGTTGATGCATGCGTAAGTAGAGATGCATGGCTACATCCCAACAGTCCAAAGAAGTAAAGCGGCCCAAGGGTAGTGGCCTAATCAGATCAGGTCGACCCAACCTAGGCATGCTCATCCAGCTCAGCTACCACAGCAAGGAAGATCATTAGAGGAGTAGAATAGGCAATTCAAAATCTGTAATTCTATTAGGGAAGTTAATTAGGGTTAGCGTGTGTTACAAGGACTCCACTCTTGTATATATAGGATCCTTATGCACGTCTTAGGGGTCAGAATTCAGACCTAATTCCATATTCATTTACATTCTATTCTCTTGCTCCACGTTCAACACACACGGTGGTGCACGGTGCTTTAGAGGTGTCTTTCTCGATTAAGGAGGTGCAGGTCAAGAACTGGGAAGCTGAAGGTTGTCAAAGGGGACCGATTGGTTAGCCAACGCACTTTGATGGACCCGATCCTTAGCGTCTTGACTATTGACGGTGAACCATCACCGCTCTTCCATGGCAATTGTTATGGAAGATGGGACCATTGAATTCACGTCTTGTATTTGCACTATGTTTCCAATAATACAAGTAGTTTCTATTACTTATCTCTTGATTATGAATCGTACATTTAATCTGCTTTGCTATGTTGCGATTCCACATTCTTGAGTAGACTAACGTAGACTAGGCCGATCGGAACTGGTTTAACAACTTGAGTAGGTAATCGACTAGAGAACCTAAAATCAACTATGATCTTAATCTTTGCCAACTGATAAGGTAGCGATTATGTAAATCCTTGGTATGGCAATGGACGAATATTTGGTGATAGTCATAAGAACCTCAGGTTGATTCGGAGACATAATTTTGAGTAAAAGACATGAAATCGACTTGTTTATTGAGACTCAGTATGAATACAATAGTAGTAGTAGTAGCGGTAGTAGTTTAGCACAACTTAGACGCATTTACTTTCGTAGTAAGTTTAATTCCTATTTTATTTTTCTCTACAACCAAAACCCCCTTGTTTCTTGTATTCCAGTTTGAGACCGAGTCTAGTCTGACTCTGTCGAGTCTGTCCGAAATCGAGTATAGTCCGACTCGATTGTGTCCGAATTTGCACTTAGCCGAGACCGTGTCAGATCCATCTCTATCGAGACCAGATCTGATCAGCCCCATCCAAGAGCAAGTCGACAATCTACATTTGGCAATTTTTGTATTACTCTATTTTCCATACTAAGCCATAATAAAACATACTGTGTCCTTGAGAAGAATGACCTAGGGTTGACTATATTATAGTTAGCTTTAGTTTTATTTGATAAAAACCACTACGACAAAAAGCAAGTTATCAAATTGGCACCGTTGTCGGGGACACAAGTTCCTTTGTGTCTTTGTTTGCCAAAACTGAGTTAAGCCGAATCCCGAGTTTGTGGAATGTTATGCCTGCCAGTTGAGTTAGAGTTTTGAGTTCGTGTTTGTTTAAATTAGATCTTGAAATAATATGACATGCTGAATGTGTGTTAAATTTGTTGCATAAGTTTCACTGCTAAAAAAAAATCTATGCATCATCGACCATATTTTCTTTTCTGCATAAGTGATTTCATTTTCTGCTTTGCATAACTGACTCTAACTTCTCTACATAATTGATTTGCATTTTTTCTACATGATTTCTCTTATGATGCATGACTAGGAGTAGTACCGACCCATTGCATGAATTAGATCCTGAGATAGAAATAATTTTACGTAGGTTAAGGAAAGTTAGGAATATAGTAGTAAGTAATAGTAATAGTTCTAATTTTGTTTCTAGTTCTCATAATAGTAGCCTTGTTACTAAAAATTCTGATTCTTTTGAGTATAGTAGTACTAACAATTTTGCAAAGCCGGAACAGATAGAGAACAATGATCAAACCTTGAAGGAGTTGGCCATGCAAGATGTGGTGTACCAACCTTGGTGCATCCAGTATCCACAGGTAGAACCAGCTCAAACATATAAATTGAAATTCGGTCATACATTTGTTGCCAAAATTTCATGGTTTTGCAGGAGAAGATCCCCATAAGTATTTGAAGGAATTCTATGTGGTCTGTTCCACAATGAGATCGCAAGGGATACCGAAGTACTGTATCAAAATGAAGGCGTTTCCATTCTCCTTGGATGGAGCTACGAAGGATTGGCTGTATCTGCAACCAATTGTCTTCAACACTTGGGGAGACATGAAGCGCATGTTTCTCAAGAAGTTCTTTCTAGCATCACAAGCTGCGACTATTAGGAAAGAAATCTGTGGGATAAGGCAACATTCTGGACAAAGGCACCTGATCTCCAATATGACAAGTAATACACAACAGTTTGGATCAAAGGAGCCGACCAACCCTGGATGGTGAATGAAATTGACATAGTTGACAACCTGAGATTAGAGAATCAACTGACTGAGTTGACATCACTGGTAAGACAACTTGCTGTTGGACAACATCAACCAAGCATAGCAATCAGAGTATGTGGTATTTGTACTTCCATGGAGCACCCCACTGATATGTGCCCCACATTACAAGAGATTGAGTCGGACCATCCAGAGAGTGTTAGGAGGGAAGCAATCGTATCAAAGTCGTAGTTTGATAATCAATACGAAAAGAAGCCATTTCAGCCAGGGCCGAGTTAAGGGCCTTATGCGGTTCAATGATTCAGATCTGCCCCGAATGTGACTCAAGCTCAAAGTGGTTATCAACCACTGAATCCGCAATACCAAGGGCCCTCGTTCCAACAACAGCAATAACAGAGAATGCCACCTCAAGGCAACTCACCATCTCTAGAAGACCTAATGAAGTAGTTAGCAACAAGAAATCTAGAGTTCCAACAAAACATGAGCGCCACCATCCAAGACCTCAAGATGCAAATTGGATAGCTAGCAAACACTGTAAGCCATTTACAATCGATTGGGTCCGACAACCTACCCTCACAAACAATTCCAAATTCGAGGGGAATGCAAGCGTAGTATCTTTGAGAAGTGGTAGAGAATTACCACAAATAATGTCGTAACAAGAGTCGAGACCAACTGATACCGACTCTGAATCGAATGCTGACCCGTAGGTACTTCAACAAGAGAAGTATGTCCCATTGCTATTTCCAACCTAAACTTCATTAGCAAGGAAGCCTGAGACTGATGAGGAGTTGCTGAAGATGTTCCAGAAGGTGGAAATTAACATTCCACTCCTAGATGCCATAAAGCAGATTCCCAAGTACGCAAAATTCCTCAAGGACTTGTGTGTGCACAAGAGGAAGAAGATGAGAGGAGGGGTAGAATTCAGAGGCATAGTGTCGGGGTTGACCAGAAATGAAGAATTCATCGCTGGAGCACAACAAGCATTGCCAAAGAAGTGCCGAGACCCCAAAATTTTCTTTGTCCCATGTACCATTGGCGACTATACCTTTGTCGATGCCATGCTGGACCTAGGAGCCTCAATCAATGTCATGCCAACATCAATCTACAAATCCTTGAATTTTGGTGATCTGGAACCCATTGGGATGACAATATAGCTAGCAATTAGAAGTGTTGTTCAAACCTTGGGTGTTCTCGAAGATGTACTAGTCCAAGTTAATGAGCTAATTTTCCCAACCGATTTCTATGTGTTAGATATGGAGGACAAGACATCAGGGAAGGGATCTACCTTAATCCTGGGGTGACCGTTCCTAATGACTACCAAAACAAAGATTGATGTGCATGTCGAGATGCTCTCAATGGAATTTGGTGATACCCTGGTGCAGTTCAATATTTTCGAAGCTATGAAGAACCCCACCGAGGACCATTCACTCTTTGGCATAGATCTAATTGGTGAACTAGTTGAAGAGCACTTCCAACTAGACCCCGACAGTGATGATATTTCAAATCTTGCTAGAGATACTGATATATTTCACTACTTAGGGTCTATAATAGAGGAAATCGATGATGATGAATCATGGGAAGTGCATAATCTTTCCAACTCCGAGGATAATATCACTAGCCTTGCTGACTTGAGTCAGGAGGCCAAATTGCTTGATTTATTAGACCAAGTATGCAAGTCCGAAGACCCGGAGTGTTCAAATAATGTAGACGTCCAAGTTGCCGAGACCAAAAAGCAATTATTAGCGCAAGTTGCAACAATGTTCACCAACGAGTACGAGTCAACCAACAGAGGCTAAGACCGAAAGAAGGTCGAAGCCGACTCAGTTAGAAAAACAAGTACTAAGTCTGGCTTAATTGTACATGCAAAAGCCAAAAGCAACTCAGGCAGTAAAGATCAGAAGCAAGCAGAAGCCGAGTCTGTTTGGGACAATCAAGTTTGGAACCTTGTTCCAGCCGGATCCAACTCCAATACAAAGAAGAACGCCAAGTCTGACTCCAATTAGACAAGAGCCGAATCTAATCTGGCCAAAATGAATTGACCATAATAGCAGTAGGCCAAGATCATGTCGGCATAGTTGGTGTCAAATTTAAATGAAGTCGGTCAGTCAGATCCATACTAATCTGAACATATCTCTGCATCTCTGCCACCACCACCCACCCACAAAGTTGAAGCCATTGCCGAGTCATTTGAAATACGCCTACCTGGACGTTGAGCAGCAACTTCAGGTCATCATTGCTAACAATCTCCACTGGGAGCAGGGGGAGAGATTGTTGCAGGTCCTGAGGCAACATAAAAAGGTAATTGGGTGGAAACTATCTGACCTTCCAAGCATAAACCCCTCCATCTACATGCATAGAATTTTAATGGAAGAGGAAGCCTGACCAATAAGGAAACAACAAAGAAGGCTGAATTCGACCATCCTAGACGTGGTCAAGAAAGAAGTGACAAAACTGCTTACCGTAAGGATCATCTACCCCATCTCAAGCAGCTAGTGGGTTAGTCCTATGCAAGTAGTACCCAAGAAGTTTGGGATAACTGTCATGAAAAACCAGCATGACAAGTTGGTACCTATGCAAATTTAGAACAGCTGGCAAGCCTGTATCGACTATAGAAAATTAAACCAAGCGACTCACAAGGACCATTTTCCTTTGCCTTTCATTGATCAAGTCCTGGAAAAACTAGTAGGAAAATCCCATTACTACTTTCTATATGGATTCTCTAGATGCATGCAAATCCACATTGCATTGGAAGATCAACAAGAGACGACCTTTACTTGCCCATTCGGCACCTTTGCGTACACACGCATGTCGTTTGGCCTGTGTAATGCGCCGAGCATGTTTCAACATTGCATGACAAGCATCTTCTCGGACTTGCTACAAGACTGCATGGAAGTCTTTATGGACAACTTTATGGTGTACCCTGATTCATTTGATGCGTGTTTTGGAAATCTATCCAAGGTGTTGACAAGATGCATAGACACAAATCTGGTGCTTAATTTCGAAAAATGTCATTTCATGGTGACTGAGGGAATTGTGTTGGGACACCTGGTATCCAACAAAGGCACCAAGGTTGATAAATCAAAAATTGATATCATTACCTCTCTTCCAAACCTCGCTTCTGTGCGGGAGGTTCGCTCATTCTTAGGACATGCAGGGTTCTACATAAGATTTATCAAGAATTTTAGTAAAATCGCCCTACCATTGTCTAAGCTGCTATAAAAGGATATGGAATTTAAATTTGACTAGCCCTATGTTGAAGCATTCTAAGAGCTGAAGAACTGCCTCACATCCGTACCTATTCTCCAAGCACCAAATTGGGACTATCCATTCGAGCTTATATGTGACGTCTCCAATTCAGCATTGGGAACTGTTCTAGGCTAGAGAGCCGGAGCCAGCAAATAAGCGCATGTGATTGCGTATGCATCCCGAACAATGGATCCAACCCAGTTGAACTACACAACAACTGAAAAGGAGCTACTGACAATTGTGTTTTTCCTGGACAAATTCTGCTTATATCTACTTGGCTCCAAAATCATTGTTTTCTCTGACCATGCTACACTAAAATTCCTGTTAAAGAAGCCGGATGCAAAGCTACAACTGATTCGGTGGATGCTTCTTCTCCAGGAATTCAATATAGAGATTAGAGACAAGAAAGGTGCTGAAAATTCAGTAGTAGACCACTTGAGCTGGATCGAGAAGGAAAGTGACCCGATGCCGATTCGAGATGAATTGCCTGACGAGCAACTGCTATAGATCAACACGATCACACCATGGTTTGTAGACATCTATAATTTTGTGGCCACATCTCAGTTTCCACTAGAGGCATCCCGACTGTACAAAGAGAGACTTAAAAGTGATGCTAAATACTACATATGGGATGATCCTTACCTTTGGAGAATCTGTAATGATCAAGCCATACGCAGGTGAATCCTGGATGACGAGATCAATTAAGTCCTCCAATTTTGTCATGCAGCACCTGGAGGAAGCCATTATGGATCAACTTAGACAGCCCAAAAAGTGTTTGATTACAGGTTCTATTGGCCCACCATTTTTAGACACGCTTATCAATTCGTCTCCACTTACGAAAAATGCCAAAAAGCAGGAATGACCATAAATAGAAGGCATGAAATGCCCCAACAATCCATCTTGTTCTGTGAAGTTTTTAACGTTTGGGGTATTGATTTCATGGGACCATTCCCAGTCTCCAATTGGTATTCATACATTCTGCTTGTCGTCGATTATGGATCGCTATGCGTAGAGGCCATAGCCACCAAGACCAATGATGCCAAAGTTGTTGTGAATTTTTTGAAATTCAAAATCTTCTGCCGGTTTGGTGTGCCGAAAGCTCTCATAAGTGACCAAGAAAGTCACTTGTCTAACAGAGCAATGTCTGCCTTACTCCATAAGTATGGGGTGGTGCATAGAGTTGCCACAACATACCACCCCCAGACAAACGGTCAAGCTGAAATATTCAATAGGGAAATCAAGAAAACACTGCAAAAGATGGCCAATCTCAACTAGAAGGACTGGAGTCAACTGCTTGAGAACGCTATATGAGCACAAAGAACTACATACCGGACTCCATTGGAAATGTCTCCCTACCAGATTGTCTTCGGTAAAGCCTGTTATCTCCTGGTTGAAATAGAACATCAGAATGCAACCTGGCCTACGACCAAGCCGGAAAACAAAGGAAGCTCTAGCTACACGAACTGGATGAACTCCACTTGGAAGCCTTTGAGAACTCCTGAATCTATAAGCAAAAGGTCAAGCAATTTCATGATCAACAGATCCTGAGGAAGGAGTTTCGAGTCGGTCAGAAAGTGCTTCTGCTTAATTCACGCTTAAAGCTCATTGTTGATAAGCTCCGTTCTAGACAAGAATGACCATTTGTTATCACTAATGTTTTTCCCTATGGTGTAGTGGAATTGAAAGATGAAAACACAAAAAGCACCTTCCAAGTCAATGGTCATTAGATCAAACTATTCCGTGAAGGTCCAGTGCCGACAGTGGGCGAGATAAAGAGCATTTTACTAATGGAACCAGCCCCGCTGGATGACACACCCTAAGCAAGCCTCAAGATCCCCTTATGTCATGCATTGAGGACAATGCATCATTAAAGTGTGGGGGGAAGGGTGTAGCCATCCAAGGCTTGCTCAATTCTATTATAATTTGCTTTGATCAGACTCTATATCGGCTCAAATATGTTGTTTATGTTTTGTTTTTCTATCTTGAATTTAGTTTATGTTTCATTTGTGTCTTACTTTCATTTTGATTAAGTTTCATTTTCTTTTATTTTCAAAATAAAACTATTTAACCGAGTCTGTGCCGACTCCGGTCTTATCTTGCCAGATCTGGATCGACTTCGATTCTCTTTTAATTTCTGTTTTGATTTTTTATTTTGTTTTGTTTTTCCCTTAACTGGATTCTGATTGCTGATTACTGAGCAAAAGGCTTTGAAAAAGAATTTGAATGGATTTCTATGGGAATGGATGAATCAGTAAGAGGCAGTGCATAACCCTGGAGGAAAGGTCTTTCAACTTGACAAGAAGTGAAATTTTTGCACTCTTAGGCAATAAGTGATTGAAAAAATGAAAAAGATAAACCATCAATGGAAAAGCAATTATCCATGTGAAAATTTTTGAGCCTTGTATATATAAATGGCTTTACATCTTGTCATTCTCTCCCTTCTTGTGTGATGTTTGCATCCATGATAACTGTGTATTCTAGATTTTGCCTTGACTCTCTAGGTACATCTAGTTTCGCATGCAGGAATGATATGATCTAGGCCATTTTTCTAACAAGCCACGAGCCAAATAGACCTACCTTGTAAAAAAATAAATCCCTTGTTTACCCTCTTTGAGCTTGAATAACCATTTTTCTGATATGATAGCTCATTATAAGCCAAAGCTGGAAAACCATGATCAACCTCAACCTTAGGGGTTAAAGGAGCTTTGGAATTGTTTTGGAAGTGAGTCTTGTTCAAGTGTTGGGGAGACACCTGGGGACACAACAAGAGTAGTGTATATGAAAAAGGGTTGAAAAAGAAAAGAAAGAAAGGAAGTTACAGGATGAAGCAAGAAAAGGAAAGCAACCAAAATTTAGAAGTTGCGGCGAAAAGGCAACACAAAGCTGCAAAATAAAAAGTGAGAAAAAGAAGAAAAGAAAAAAATACAAAAGGAAAAGAGAAGAAGTGAGCAAGGATGTTCTCAAATAAGATCGCAGTGCCTAGGGACACATCCTCCAGGCTTGCAAACTCATTCCCCATTACTCCTCTCTTCCCTATGGTTAGCAAACTCACTTCACCGTCCTGTATCCTACCTTTAACCCTGACCATGTTACAAGCCAAAAAGAAAGTCCTTTTGATCATTACGACATGTGTTTTTGAAGGTGTAAAAGGAGAGGCCTGTCAAGGTCTGGTAGTGCTGGTTACATGGGATGTTTGAGTGTGCATACAATCCCAAGCACTTGAGAGATTGAGAGGATATGCCCTGAGAGAGCTCGATCACTTCTCGGTTATTCTTTAATGTTTGCAGGTTGCTTATTTGCCTTGGATGTGGAAAAAGTAATTTTCATAGATTGCTTGAATGTCTTGATCCCGGGATGAATGTATGTCGACTTTGTTTTGTTGAGTCTAAGAAATTCACTTGAAAAATTCATCCTTTCTTTTTAAAACTCCATTGATTATCAAATCTGATTTTGCCCAAGAGTGCGAAAGTGTAAGTGTGGGGGTCTGATGAGTCATATTCTATAACCTCACAAGGGCTTAAGATGTGTATTTCTGAGATCATTTGGTAGTCAAGAATCACATCTTAGCTAAGATTCAGATTATAGACCTAGAAATAGGGAAAGTATAAATCTATGGTAATTTGAGAATTTTAGCTAATAAAAGATTGAATTCATTTTGCAGGCCAAGCAAAGGACATCTTGGCCCATCAAGTAGAGTCTCAACCTAAAAGTCGACTCGACCAGACCGATTCCATCTCAAACTAGCCGACTTTGCAGCCCAACAGCCCAAAAAAGCAAAGCGACCCAAGGGTAGTGGCCCAATTAGATCAGGTCGACCCAGCCTAAGCGCGCATATCCAGCTCAGCTGCCATGTCACTCCTCGAAGAAGCTTGCGGCGCAAGGAAGATCATTAGAGGGGTAGAATAGGCAATTCAAAATCTGTAATTCTGTTAGGGAAGTTAATTAGGGTTAGCGTGCATCACAAGGACTCTACTCTTGTATATATAGGATCCTTATGCACGTCTTAGGGGCTGGAATTCATACCTAATTCCATATTCATTTACATTCCATTTTCTCGCTCCACGTCCAACACACACGGTGGTGTACGACGCTTCAGAGGTATCTCTCTCGATTGAGGAGGTGCAAGTCAAGAACTAGGAAGTCGAAGGTTGTCAGAAGGGACCGATTAGTTAGCCAACGCACTCTAATGGACCTGATCCTCAACATCTTGACTATAGACGGTGAACCATTGCCGCTCTTCCATGGCGATTGTTGTGGAAGACAGGACCATTGAATTCACACCCTGTATTTGCACTTTATTTCCAATAATACAAGTAATTTCTATTACTTATCTCTTGATTATGAATCCTGCATTTAATCTACTTTGCTATGTTGCGATGCACATTGTTGAGTAGACCAATGTTAGACTAGGCCGATTGGAACTGGTTTAACAACTTGAGTAGGTAATCAACTAGAGAACCCAAAATCAACTCCAAGCTTAATCTCTGCTAACTGATGAGGTAGCGATTGTGTAAATCCTCGGTATGACAATGGACGAATGTTTGGAGATCGTCATAAGAACCTCAGGTTGATTCGGAGACATAATTTCGTGTAAAAGACGTGAAATCGACTTGTTTATTGGGACTCAGTATGAATATAGTAGTAGTAGTAGTAGTAGTAGTTTAGCATAGCTTAAGCGCATTTACATTCGTTTTAAGTTTAATTCCTATTTTCATTTTCTCTACAACCAAAACCCCCTATTTCCTGTATTTCAGTCTGAGACCGAGTCTAGTCCAACTCCATCGCGTCCATCCAAAATCAAGTCTAGTCCGACTTTGTTGCGTCCGAGTCTGCACTTAGCCGAGACCGTGTCAAATTCGTCTTTGCCGAGATCGGATGGGATCAGCCCTAACCGAGAGCAAGTCGGCATTCTGCACTTGGCGTTTTCTATATTACTTTGTTTTCCACACTAAGCCATAATAGAACACATTGTGTCCTTGAGAAGAATGACCTAGGGTTGACTATACTATAGTTAGCCTTAGTTTTATTTGATAAAAGCCACTATGACAAAAAGCGAATTATCACGAAGCTTTGCCAATACACACTCATACTCCATCGTTCACCTTCGTGCTTCACGTCATCCTTCTTTGTTCCATGTTGCTTCAGTACGACATTCATTCAGTACGGCCTACCACGGATGCCCTCACTATTTATAAGCACGAATTGGGCCTCAACCACAATTAGGCCCAAGTCCATGGCAAGCGAGAGGTCCCACCCTGCAAGTGGCTAAACCCAAAGATCGCCCACGCGACACCTTAAGTAGTGTAATAAATGCGCATGCTGCTCGAGGAACTGCATAATCATTAGGCATAGGCACAAGTTCTAATGTCCCACCACGTCAACCACCGCTCCTTAGGCATAGATGCAAGTCCCCCAAGTGCCGAAGACTCAACGACCTAGGTGCAAGTCCCTTAGGTGTCGAGGACTCGATGGTTGCTGCTAACAATCCAATCAATTATGCCTAACACCCACGACGTTGGCATAGAGCTAGTCACCACGTCCTTCTCCGAGAACTTGTGACTCGGGGGGCAAGTGTACTTGCAATGCCGAGATTGCCTCGACATTGCTCGACCTCCTCGACGTTGGCTAACCATATCTCGACCTACCAAGTACGATACACAGTGAGATACGCATCAATACCCTAAGGTATATGCCCTAGGAATCGTGCTATATGGGTCGCCGGCGTACACAGGTTCAACACGAGCCCAACTTTTATAAATAAAGAGATTCACACCCATGTCAGGTACGCTCTCTCACTAGGTACTTGCTCACACTCTGACTGACACTAACTTGGGTGTTAGAGTGTTTTTGCATGTACCCTTCTCTAGACGATACCTCGGCCTAGGCCGAGCAAGAAGGAGAAAAGATTAATCCATACTCGACAGTGCGGACAGGAACAAGAACTCTCCCCCAACTTGAGAAGTCCCTGTTGAGGTTCCCCCATACGAATCCTTGGCAAGAACATTATAATCAAACCTGACAACATTGTAATGTTATAACTTTAATTAATAATATAAAATTTTAAATTATATATTTACACACACAGACACTATATATATATATATGCAATGGATGAAGCAATTTCCCAATTTCACACAATTAGCCACAAAACTACTCCTTAATCATTATATACCTTTATAAACGAAAGAAAGTCATAGACTATTTTGATAGCCAAGTTATTGGTTTCATTCACAAGGAATAACAATTACTACCACAACAATTTAAGAAATGTTCAAAAGGATAAATTTGTCAAAGTAGATAACATATACCATGTATAAGTAAGATAATCTCATCATTTAAAGAAGCTTATATTCATTGTATGTCAACATTTAAATTTAATTATATCATTATGTCTAAAAGGTTGTTAGTACTAGATTCTCCTTATCAAGAATCCTAATAAATTATATGTTTCAAGAAATATACCATGGATGGTTTCAAAAGAAAGATATTTTATTCACCTTAATTCAAAGATGATTGTTGTTTTAACTTCTTCTCCCAGTGTTTGATGACACTTTCTAAATTCTTCTTTTAGTTTCTTTCTTTTCCTCGTCCATGTGCATGTAACCTAGTATTTTTCCTATTTACTATTTTTCTAAGAAACTATTTGCTATTTAAATTCAAATGCACCTATCTTTGCAATTCTCTACTTGAATTTTGTTGAGTGGGAACGTGGAATCCTCACGCGAATCCCCTTTCTTTTTATTATATATTTTTGTTAAAATTTTCTTTTATTTTTCTTTATAGCTAATAAATAATTTTAATAAATCTTATTATAACCATTTTTCATTTTAAACTTCATAATAACTTAATATTTTTACTAACTAAATAAAATATATAACTAAATAATTTTTTTTGAATTTTAGGATATTACATTGCATAAATGATTTTTTGGGTTTGAAAATGAGATTGAGTTCAATCTATATGAGAAACACGAGGGAGGATTTGTTCTAGTGTTTTAAAAGTCAACTCACAGGGAACCTATCAATAGTTTGAGCGTCATATTTGATCGGATATGCTACCGACTCGGGTATGACATTATTAAATCGGAATTGCTCTAGGTATGCACAATTGAGGTTGCTCTAGTAATCCATTTGACTAATGTTAAAATTATAACAATATACTCACTAAGGATTTAACCCACTTTCAAAATATAAAAATAAACTCACTAAGAATCAAACCGGCGTCGTATTTTATCGGATATGCTACCGACTCGGGTATGACATTATTAAACCGGCGTTGCTCTAGAAATGCACAGTTGAGATTGCTTTAGTAATCCGTTTGACTAATGTTAAAATTATGACAATAAACTCACTAAGGATTTAACCCACTTGGAAATTATAAAAATAAACTCACTAAGAATTAAACTCGCATCCTCTAATCCTCCAAGTCATCCTTTAAGTCATATAATAACTAAGTTACCACTAAGCCAAACAACAATTTTAAATATATAATGCACAATATTATATATCGTAAGTGGTTTTACCTACAACATATCAAGAAATCCAACAAGACATACACAACAGCCGAGCAACTAACTAGAAATGAAAAGTAATTCAAAACAATTTAAAGAGAAAAGGAGAGAAGATGAAAACAAAACATATGTGCTCCATGGGAAAGGAGAAAAATAGTACAATAGAATTTCCTTGGCCATTGTATTACCACTGTTGAGAAAATAGAACAAGAATACTCAAGTCCTTCACTTTATTTTCACACACTCCCTTGATTTCACATTTTCTAAGAATTACATAAAGTGAAACCTCTCCCCTCTATATATTGTCCCATTAGAATAACACCTATGCTATTATATAGACATTAATTACAAGCCCAAAGAGGGATAACCACAAACAGCTCCCACAATACAAGATAGTTATGACTAATAACTAAATGTAATAGAAAAACTAAATACAACATTTTATAACTCTTTATAATTAATTTTTAGACACTTCAAACAAAATATAAAATATATATATATATATATATATATATATATATATATATATATATATATATATATATATATAAAATTAAGATTGGTTCATGCGGTTCAATTAGTAACTCTTCGAGTTAAACGATTGACCCAATAATCTAGTACCCCTACCAAGTTGATCACTAATTCGAGTTTTGAAACACTAATTCGTTCTTTGATTTTCATGAAGCTTCTTGCTAATTGTCCACAAAAGTGAGAGATCTGGTGTAAATTCAAGTTTGAACGATGAGAAAAATGAGGATTTATCGACAATTGAAGTATAGGAGTGATGGATGAAGACTCGCAGTGGTTGTAGGTGGAGCTAAAAGGATAAAGAAGATTGGACGATGACAGAGAAGAAGGAACCATCGTAAGCATATCTAGGAAGAGAAAAAAAAAATCTTAATGATTACTTTTAAAACCATATGATCGAATGGATAAAAAATATTTGGTCACAGTGGGAGATATGTTTTACTTCCCACCGTGGCCTCTAGCACGAAATAATAACAATTTTATTATTTAGATACTTTATGATGTAACAACTTTATTATTTAGATACTTTACAATGTTGTGAAATAATATAATCATTGCATTATTTTGGAAGTGGATAGGAATGATGTGGATTACATCTTTATTAATCTAATAAGTTGAAAGAATAATTTAAATTTCTAATTTTAAATTTTTAAGACGTTAGATAAAAATAAAATATTAATTTTATTATTTAGATTTAAAATGTTATTAGTTCAATTTTAACATTAAGATGCAAGTGTATAAAAGGGAATCTTTATGAAGATAGAAGACATCACCCAAGTGAGAATGAATCATCTAATAGTGAAAAAAAAAATTTGTTTGTCTAGAAAATTTGTAATCATATCTATATGAGATAAAAGGAATACTAGGAACACTTTTTCTAGCACTCTCTAATATTTTTTCTATTATTGGTTAAAATTTATTAGAGATCACAAATTTTTGTAGGTATGACTTGTCTCTCTTCTTATTTAGAAGTAGAATTTATCAAAAAAAATTGTGATTTTCAATAGATTTTAGCCAACAACAAGGAGAGTAAAAGAAAGAGAATATTAGACAAGAGTATTGGTAGCACTCTTATTAAGATAATAAATACTTATTATGTTTATGTGGATATAGGCAAGAAGAGTTGAATCTTGTTAAATTTGTGTTCTTGTGTTATTTAATTTTGTAGTGTTCTTTGTGTTTTATCCTTTGATTCTCATTGTGTGTGATGCGATTTTTTTTCCAAAAAAATTTTATCCTTATTTACACAATTGTTTTAAAAATATGTGTTTTTAATTCTCGTATTTTTAGTCAAACATGATCAAGATACTTTTATGTTAATGAATTTGGTCTTCAATCTTTAAAAAAACATGTAAACTTAGTCACTTCTAACTTAAAAAAAAAACATGATGGACTCTTAGAAACGAAAAACTAAATCTACATGTTTTTTAAAGTTTAAAAGACCAAATTCTATATGAACGTACAAAAATATAGGACTAAAAACATATTTTTTTTAATTTTTAATTTTTAATTTTCTGTAACTAATGATAATTTTTATTTTTTACACTTTCCATTTTTGAATGAGCTGATACCAACTTCCAAGTAGCCTCTATCATTAGTTTCATTAGTATCTTTTGGAAAAGTTGGTGAATCTGCACAAGTGAAAGAAAGCAACACGCACATAACAATATATTGAATTGTTTCTGTTCACTAAATCCTTGGAAATTTCTCAGGTTGTCTGTTGTGTAATATGTTGGCATGGAAATAGATGATTAATATAAACATTGCAGCACGAGAAGAAGTGTTGGCTAGAGATATGAAGCCAATATAATGAAATGGTTGAAGGAAGAACTAAATTCCAAGCCTCAATTTAATAATAAAATTTTGTAATAGGCTACAAAAGGAAAAATGCAAAACCAATTATGTAAAAATGTAGTAAAAAGCTAAACCTTAATTGCTAGAATTTTAGTACCAATTGCTAGAGGCTTGGAATATTTTAACTACTAAAATCGTTGTTAATCTTCTCAATTGCAAGAATGCTAATACTTTGGCTCACCGGAGGAGTGGAGATAAAATGAATCTGCTCAAGGCAAATGACAGGAAGATTAGCATATCTCTATTAAAGGTGAGTGGTTATACAAGACCCGTTTGTTACTATATTATTCATACAAAAATTCATTTTTTTTTAAAAAAAAAATCACTTTTACTTTCTCATAAATTTATTTCAAGTTTTCAAAAAATAATCTAAAATCTGATTAAAATCCGAAGCTATTTAAATAACTTCTCATAAAAATCACTTGTTTTTTGAAGTACTTTATATAATTGTAAACTAACAAGTTAGCTTGTTTTTTTTTCAAATTTCTAAAAACTAATCACTAATATTTTACATTTTTTAATCTGTAACAAACCGGTCCAAAATCATAATAATATAGTAAATTTGTATTCCATTAGGGGTTTTGGATGGAATGAGATGAGATCTATTCCATTAAATCCCATTTCATTCCATTGACAATTTAGCAAACCAAACAATAGTCTGCTGATTCATTTCCAATTTCTTGTTCTAACAACCTCAAGATTTAAAGTGCAGATACATGACTTGGTATTGATGTAGGCAAGATGAATAATCAATTGTTTGCATGAATCTTTGCACTTCAGGCCAACCTATTTTTGACAAAATAGTAGCAGTAAAAGAATTATATCAATTAAGCAACCGAAAGAAGTTACACCTGACCTGAGTCTTCTGGCCAAAACGTGGACTGTTAAATCAAACTAGAAGGCTTTTAAGGCCGTCAAGAGGATTCTATATGCAGTGGTTTTTTATAGAACTGCAGCAGAAGAGATGAAGAAACCACACTAAGAGAGGAAGCAGCCATGCAAGCACCAGCAAGCCATGGGGGCAATCTGATTCCAGCATAGGGGTACAAGACTCCAGCAGCAATTGGCATGCCTAGAATGTTGTAACCAAGAGCCCAGATATAGTTCAGCCGGATGCGCGACATGGTCTTTCTAGATAGATCTATTGCTGTAATCACATCTTCCAAACTGCTTTTGACCAGAACTATATCAGCTGCTTCTATAGCTATGTCAGTTCCGGCGCCAATTGCCATGCCAACATCAGCAGCAACCAACGCTGGCGAGTCGTTTATTCCATCACCTACCATTGCCACAGTCATTCCTTTCATCTGCATGTTTTAGTTTCAAAAATCAGAAAATATTAGGCCTTGTTTGTTTGTATACTGTTTTCAAAAATAGTTGTCTGATTTCTAAAATTGTTTATCCCTTAAACACATTTGGAAGTGTTTTTACCCTCAGCATATTGCTGTGTTCTAAAAGTTTGTCCCCTGAGTACTTGAGCAGAGCACATGAAGAAAACAGAAAAAGAGAATAAGAAACATCTCCTAGCTGTTTCTATTTTTAGGTTTTAAAAAACAATCTTCAAAACTTCATAGATTTTGGATGAGAAATTGATCACTGAGTAGTATAGAATTGCTTTAGAAAATACTACCTCAAGTCCTATTTATATGAGACAAATGAATTTTTTTTTAGTCTTAATTATAAGAAACAAAACCAAGTTTTAACTATATTAATTGCTAGTTTATTTTTATACCTTTTATTTATTGTAAAGTCTATTAATGAATCATTTACTCACTTCCTACTTAATTGGATACATTCATTTAGGATTTTTAGAATAAAATTTAAAATTATGACATTATTCATTAAAACTAACTAATTCAACTACTTTTATATTAGGTATTTGTTTCTTATGTGAAGGACTCGAAGTAGTAGTTTTTAAAACAAAAAAAAGTATGGGAATCAAACGAGCCCTTAATATCTTTTTCACACGATCTCTAATGTTAGGCCTTCATACATTAGATCCAATTGATAAAGATTGGCTTTTAGCATGATTTTGGTATTGCTTAATAGCTTACAAGCCTTACCTGCAAGTCTTTCACCTTATCAGCTTTGCCCACCGGATCTGTTTCAGCAAAGACCTCATCAATACCCACTTCATTTGCAATAGCAGTTGCTGTAGCATAGTTATCACCAGTCACTATGATGCTTGAGATGCCCATGGAGTGAAGAAAAGATATGACACGTTTAGCCTCTGGTTTTACAGGATCAGTTACAGAGAATGCACCAGCAATCTTTCCATCAATTGAAACTAAAACGCATGTTCGAGCCAGAATTTCATTTTCAGAGATGTACTTCTCAACTTCAGAACGTATTGGAACATTACAAGCATGCATCAGTCTCTTGTTTCCAACTACAACTGTTTTAGCACCAACTTTTCCACTTACACCAGCTCCCATGTGTACTTCAAAATCATCCACATCTGGAACTTCCTCTGTGGAAGAACCAAATTTCTGGCGCAGCTTCTTTGCATGTGTTACAACAGCTTTTGCTAATGGGTGCTCGCTACTTGCCTAAATTTTTGTAAAAATAATAACCTTAAACATTATGGAAAAATAAAATTAAGACATATTTGGATTAGAAAAACTACAGTCATTTAGATTTGTTCTCCTTTTTGTTTTTCATCTCAGTGAACAAACTGAATTCAAATACCAAATAAAAAAATCCAGGAGAACACACTAATTAGAATTCTTTTCCCCAAATCTATTAAGTGCATGTTTGGTTCAGCTTCTTTTGAGGAATAATCGTTTTTTTGTCAACTTCTTGAGAGAGTTATTAGAAAAAATGATTATTTCCTTAATGAAAATTGTTACTAAGCATGCTATAAAGGAAGACAAAATATTATTGTCCTGTGTTTTTCAAATTTATTTGAAATATATTTTAAAATAAACCACTTGAAATCCACTCGATCAAACATTTTTTTCCATTACAAGAGAATGTCAAAAAAAGAATTGTACCCAAACATGCTATAAATGAAGACAAAATTTTACTGTCTCTGTTTCTTTTACATCTGTTTTATAATAAAAACCAATTGAATCCACCTAAGCCAACATTTTTTTCACATAACAAGACAACCATTTTTTTTTAACAAAACTAGATTCAGTTTCTCTTATATATTAATTTCTTTCCAGTATAGGCTCCAAAATTGTTAATAAGAATAAAATTATATCAAATATTCAGATATCCAAATAAGTATTCAATAAAAAAAATACCTCCACAGCAATTGTCGTATCACATAACTCCTCCATAGAAAATTCAGAAAACAGCACTGCATTAACTACCACTGGCTTCCCAACTGTTAGTGTCCCGGTCTTATCAAACACAACAATTTTTACCTGCATTGGGAATAATTTCCCAAAGAATGAAAATTCAACAAAAGAAATACAATAAAATTATAGGAATATGTAGCCACCTAGTATCAAATAACATTAGATAACATATACTAGATTATGCTAAACTAGTAAACATGAATGTCACAAGTCACATACAATGAAAAATGATACAGTTTGATCTTAGCAATATATATTTTACATGTCATTGAACTTGATTATTTTAGTGCAGTCCTAACATACATATATATATATATATATATATACATATATATATATATATGGGAACATATCAAATGAGAAGACTTTTATTATGAGAGAGTGAATTTTGACCACAGGATCAAATTCTGAAAGGTTGAAATCATGTTACTTTTTAAATGATTGTGTGATTATTAAACAACTTTTAATTCTAACCATCCATACATGGTTATATGGTCCAAATTTACTCCTCTTATTCTCTCGTACCAACACTCCTTTCATTTCATACACCCCTATATATATGTATGTATATATACACATTGACATCGATGATGATTTTAGTGCAGTCCTGATTTCCTGACAGCACATCTATGCAAAAATGTCTGAGAAAGAAGATATTGTCATTTAGCAACATCCAACTAGAAAAGAATATAAGCATGGACAATTCTTTTGCCTTGCTTCATCAAATATGCAGCTCATTTATCACAGTAGAAGGATTTAGACAAGGAAAAAATGGGAAGAACAACATTGTCCATAAAAGGTTAATTGTACAGATTTTACACCAACCAAATTATGAATGCCGAAACAAGGGGAAAAATATACAGAACAATGCTATCAGGTATTATTATGTCATCTTGTGCTATTACTATGTCTAGTTGCCATTTCAGACACCAACCTTAACTACTTTAAAAAAAGAAGGCCCTATGCTAATTAATATAATGCCTTGCAGTCTAAAGATTTTGTCACTAGTCTCAAATAACAGGAAACTTTGATGGTTGTTTACCTTTCAGCATCTAGTTATCATGTTTCAAACAGTTTAACCCTGATAAACAAAAATAGGGGGAAAGGTTCACATGTGGTGTTAAAAATATTACATTTACAACCTTTTATTAGTATACTCTGCAAATCCTAGCAAAGTTTACAAACTAAAATTCCTTTTTTTGTTCTATTACATAATATATATACTACGGATCTTTTTTTTTTTTTTTTTGTTCTATTACATGATACTACAATTCGAGGTGTGGACTGGAGTAACAGGAAAAAGAAATAGCATTACCTTGTGTGCTTTTTCCAGTGCATCTCCACCCTTGATGAGAACGCCTTGAGAAGCACCCATGCCTGAAGCAACCATGACTGCAGTTGGTGTTGCAAGACCCAGAGCACATGGGCAAGCAACAACCAGCACAGAAATAGCAAACTGCAAAGCAAGCTCAAATGCATCCATTGCTTTTGGTATCCAATGTTTAGGGTAAATACCAGCTTCCCCAGGAATGAACCATCCAAGCCAAGTTATTAGTGCTACAACAACCACCTAAGAATGCAGCAACAAACTAAGCAGCTTCCCATGGATAAAATATTGTTGCAATGCTGATATCAAGTAAGAGATAAAACAAAGCAGGATATTTATCATCCCTTCATTTTATGTCAAATAAGATTAGCATATAAAAAAAAAAATGAAGCAACATAAGTAATTAGATAACTGATGGCATATGCCATTTTATCTTGAAATGCTTCTACGTGAGGGAGAATCCCTAAAACCCAAAGCGAGAGTATAAAAGTGATTATTTACATAATTACATAGCATGGGCAAAGTGAGAACACATTAAAAAAGAAATAACCCCTTTCCAGATCATCCAGTTAAGAAATTCCCACCAAAAATAAACTTACTGCTGAATTTGTTTGTTCTCCATAATCAGCATATATAAAGTTCAGTCTCCCAAAAGAGGTATATTACATTAAGTCACTACACGTGGTTGAAACCTTTTCTTAAGGAAAAATTAGAAAAGTATAGTTGAGGGAACTACACTCACAATTGGAACAAAAACCCTTGAAATATGGTCAGCAAGTTTTTGAACTGGTGCTTTGGCCAGTTGAGCAGCTTCAACGAGTTGAACTATTTGAGAAAGTGCAGTGTCTGATCCAACATGTGTGGCCTTAACCAGTAAGCAGCCATTCTCATTGATGGTTCCACTGATAACCTGTTCAGAACATTAAAAGAAATTAAAAATTAAAAACATTCTTACCACTCTATCATGCTACCTTTACACTAATTTGAACAACTAGAACTTGGAATAAAAAAAAGAAAAATCAAAGATTACACATTCCTCTGCATTATCCTTCCCCAAAAAAAGAACATAACAATCTTCTGAATCTATTGTGCATGTCTTTGTGTACTCTCTATAGAAAATTCTTAATTTAATCATGAGTAAAAACACATTATGGAATGCATCAACTCTCTCACTTTTTGTTTACACCTATTGTTAGATATTCCTAGGCTAGACCACATGAGAATTATAAGTGGCAGAAGAGGGATTCAGGGTTGCAATAACCTTGGCTACATGGCAAGCAGAGTAGGAAGGAAGGGACAACAGTCAGAAGCAAAGATAAGGGGAGGCGAGGCAAAGAGAAGGGAGATGAGCTAGTGATTGAGTGGAAGGAGGTTTGCTGAACCTCAAAGATCTGCAGTGTTCTTCCTTTTATTTTTCTTGTTTTGCGAGTGAGTTGATCTATATAATTAGGGTTTAGCCCCATTTCTCTGTAATAAAATACATAGCTCCTATCAGCTATCTTTTATGGATTTCTCACCCTTCAACATCGACACTCACCTTTATTTTAATTATGTTTTGTCATGTTCACCCCTAATTATTGGAATGCTTCTGCTCTCATAAGCAGTAATATCAAAAGCTACTATCAACTATGAGTCATAACATACGAATAATACCTTGTCTCCTGGACCTTTATCAACAGGTCTTGCCTCCCCAGTGATCATACTTTCATTTGCATAGCTTTGTCCTTTTATAACAATTCCATCAACAGGAATTTTGGCCCCGGGAACAATCTTAATCATGTCATTCTTTTGTATGAGTTGAGTGTCAATTTCGGTCTCTGTGAGGATATTTCCATCATTATCAATTTCTACCAAATAAGCTTTATCGGGAACAAGTTGAGTCAGCTTTCCTAAAGCATCTGATGTTTTCCCTTTAGCCACAATTTCCAAATATTTCCCTAATAGAATAAAGGATATCAACATGGAACTTGTCTCAAAGAAATCTTGTCCTTGAAATGTATCTGAAGTCAGTGCTTTTATTAAAATATAGAGAGAGTAAAAATAAGCAGCATTTGTGCCTAGCGCAACCAGCACATCCATGTTAGCAGATTTTCGCTTCAGTGCATGATATGATCCCACATAGAACCTAATAGTAATAGCAATAGTAAAATGACTACAAAAATATCTAATTTCTTGAAAACAATACAATAAAATTGTCTTCTGGCAAATAAAGAGTAATATTGACAAGAAACTAGGATTAAATAGTTATTCATAGTTATAGTACCTTTTGCCAACTATGAACTGCACAGGCGTGCTAAGGATCCATCTTAAAAACAACCCAAGAGTAAGCATATTCTGGATCTTGTAGTTTAACCAGTTGCCATAAGGAGGAAGCATGGGAAGCACCATGGCAAATACAAACACAGGAACAGAAAACAAGCAGCTGAACAAAAATTGGTCCCTATACGTACGAATTTCATTCACCTTATCCCTTTCTCTTTGCCCTGAAGGAGAGTACAAGGTTGCTTGATACCTCTTGGAGCCACAGCTACTTTCCTGAACACAGTGAATGAGAGACCTTGGACCTGTAACGTCTGGATCATAGTTAACTGTAACCTTATGTTCTGACAAATCCATCTCAACATGGTTCACCCCTGCAGCTAACTCAAGAGAAGACATTACGACATTTACATCTTCTGTGGAATCAACCCCTTCGAGTTTCAGATGCACTTTGTTAGCATCATTCCCAGAGCTAATAAGATCAGCCCCAAAACCCGCATCTTCTACAGCCTCAATTATCTTGTTGGCATTGGTGAGGTTAGGATCAAAGTGCACTTTTGCCTCCTCCAAAGCAAGACCAACAATTGCCTTCTTCACCCCTTCAACCATTTGAAGGGCATTTTCAACAGACTCGGAGCAGCTTGTGCATGCCATTCCTTTAATCCTCACTCGGCACACTGCTATGTCCTGCTCATGAAGCTCATTAACTCCAAACCCACTCTCCTCTATCCTTTCTTTTATTTGTTTCGCCTACAACATATTCACAATCACAAAAATAAAAAATAAAAAACCACCAGACTACTAGTCAGTATAAATATTAAAGTACACCAAATACAAACATACAATTTCATCCCTGAAAGTGGTAACTCATGTTGATTTAGTCCCAAGTTCTTATTTATACAAATTAATCCTTAACTGGACAACTTTGGACAAAACTTAAATACATTTCCTCACGTGCTTTGGTGTTATTCTCTAACTAATTAAATTTTCATCTGAATAATCCTCAAAATAAAGGTTTCCATTAAAAGTCAACATAGGTTACCAAAATGGAACTTCAATTCTAACTCAACAACAACAACATCAAAAGCACCTAAGAAACATCTAAGTTTCCATGACCAAATTGTATATTAACTCTACCTCCAAAACAAACAAAACCTAAATACTTTTTAGTGTTGTTCTCCAATCACAATCGAAGTTTCACTTCCAAAAAGTTTGTATTAAAAGTTAACATAAATTAAACAGATAAAACTCCAATTCTAATTAACGAGAGTATCTAAATTTTGTCTATGTGACAAAAATAAAATGAAATAGACCTAAGGCTGACTTACGGTAACGAACTTGGGGACAAAGTTGATTGCGGCTCGGCCATCAAGTGGCGAAACGGCGACGCTTTTGACGCCGTTAAGGTTCCTAACGAGAGACTCAACAGAATTGACACAGGAAGAACACTTAACATCACTTATTTGGAACGTAACAGTCCTAACGGCAACGTCTTCTGAAGTCTGCAACAAAGGTATCTTAAGTTCATCAATCCCATTAGCTTCCATGGAAAGGGTTAGTTGTAGTAAACCGAATTCAAATTCAAACGTGCATGTGTATCAAGTGAGGAAGAAAGAGAGGTTTTGGTTATGTGAATTAGGGTGTGAGCGCGAGAAAACAAGGACAAAGAAAAGAGGGAGAGAACATAGGGTTCGGTGGTTCCGAGAATCTGAGGGAGAGAAAAGGTTAAAAGACGTGACGCGAGATGAGTAGTGCGTTCAGAGTGCTTGGAATACTCAGCGTTTTGTTTTAAACTTTCGAATTCGTAACGACCTCATCTTTCCTTTCCCACCAAGAATCCACTCTTTGCCGCTTCTACCCCTGATTCTCGTTATGCTAAATGTGGTCATACAAGGACTCATTCGGTAATACCATGTTTTAACATTGGATACAATTTATTAAGCTGGCTACAGTATAAGCATGAGCTCAACTCTAGCTATTGTTTACCACTTCAACTCTTTTAAGTTAATATATGATTCAATTTTAGTGAAAAGAATTAGTTTATATGTTAAGGTGAATTAAGGTTGAAATTTTTATTAGACATATCAATATTTAATATTTAATAATGCCTTAAATAGAATTAGTTTTAAATACATATGAGAAATAAAAAAAAATATCACTCAATTTTAACTTCTTGTAGGATGATCATTATTCAAAAATTTCATATGAATGTTTATATTCGATTCAATATTTAAAAAAATTGCAAACCAATAAAAAAATAAAAATTGAATTTCTTTAAAAAAATTATCATTTTTTAGATCAAATCAAATTTCGATTTATGTTTTCAAAACTAAATTGATTCAAAAACAAACTAATATTTGTAAGGAATTATAATAAAAATAATATTTTTAATTGGTTAACCATCGATTCTAACTTAAAATATTAATCTTGTTCATCACTATTATATATGTGAATGAAAGACCGATGCTTTTAAATTAAGTGTTTGTATAGAAATTAATTATTTAAGAAATACTATTTTTCTTTTTCTCAGTTTTCTAGTAAAGTTGCTAAAAAATTCTTTTTTACTAAACCAAAAATTATTAACACCCTTCTTGTTTTTTGTTAGCCATTGATATATTTTTTTAATAATAAAAATATTAAATTATAATATATTTGTCTATGTAATATAACTATGTAAGAGATTTTTTTTTTAGAATAACTATGTAAGAATGTGTCAGTAAAAATAAATTCAATCTAATTTAAAGTGTATTTTACAGGATTAGATTAAATCAGAATTAAAAAAATCTAAATAAAAACGAAACGCATGTTTAAATAAGATAATATTTGCACTCATAATTTACCTATTCGCAAACCCTTATCCCTTCGTATTATATAACCAAATTCATCTCCAAATCAATCCTTTATGTAACCAAATTAATCTCCAAATCAATCCTTTATGTAACCAAATTAATCTCCAAATCAATCCTTTATTTCACATAGGAGAATCTTCATTAATTACTTTAACTTAGTCAACTAGACAATTAACTCATTTGAAGTTATCTTCACCATTTGATTTTCAAGTTAGACCAAGCCATGTCAATCATCCCCTACTCTACCACAATCTTTGAAAGTTTTGTGGGAACATTAATGCCTACCATGGAATTTTGGTCCATTATCTTTATTCCTCCAAGCTTGCCAAAAGCTACCACTACTGTGCGGAACCACATATGCATACCCTTCCAATATGGTATTGATTCGCATGGGAGAAATTATTGGAATTACAAAATGGGTCCACAATAAAAAATAAGAAATTTTAAATACTTGTCACCGATTTTATATAACAAAATTTGAAGGATAGAATACAAGACAATACCGAGTTTTAGATTTTTTTTTATATAATGATGATAACAAAATTTAAATTTAAGATTATGGGTAAATCATCTAAACCTCGTTTTTATACTATCTATAATGGATCATTAAGTTTCAAATTTTAAGGATTGATTTGGTGATTATGATAGGATAAATATTATATTATAATTTATTGTTTGCTATGTTAATAATAAATGATAATTTTATTTATAAATATAAAAGATTTATATATAATATATAATTAATAGATCCTTTAAGTGTTTTGAAATTATTTACACACTAATTAAAAAATTAATTATGATGTTGCAACCTAAATCGTGAAGGGAAAAATTGCGAGATTTGGAAAAGTTTTAAAATAGAAAACCGAATCCATTTTGGAGGAGGAATCGGTTATGCAAAGCCGAAACTAACTCGGCCTATCCAGGAGGATAATCAAAGTTTGAATTTACATCAGTAATCTACTCAAACATTTAATACTAATTTTTATTGTGTGAGTTATAGTGGTGAAACTTTACTTTTAATTAAAAAAAAAAACAAAAGCATATGTGGGGTTATATTTCGGTTTTATTCTTATTAATGTTTCAATTTTATTTGACAAATTATTTTTACTTTTTTTATAAACAATTATAAAAATAAGTTATAGCTAATTTTTAAAGAATTAATCTTGAATATTCTACTTTATTAATTCCAATTTGAATTTATTTATTTCAATGTCTACATTTAACAAATTTTTGTTACATTTTTATGGATAAAAATGTATTTAAGGACTTAATTTTTATAAAAAAATCAAAATAGATAATTGAAACTAGTACAATATTTTTTAAATTAACTTCTTTATTGCATGTAAAATCTATTACAAACATTCTTATTGTATATAATTTAAATATAGAACCACATTGGTACATCTTTAGGCAAATATCCCTCTCCTAAAACACTCATTATTTTATATAACATTAAACATAAGTTTTATTGAAGGCGTTTGTTCGCAAATGTGTCCAAATTAGGAGTTGGAAACAGAACTAGATTTTTCTTAGACGAAAACTCGAGTATGACCTGAAGAGTGGTGATGGTGGCAATGGTGGTGATGATGGTGGTGACAAGGGTGATGTTCATGATGATTATCTAAGGTCTTCTCATCAAAAAAAGTAGTAGCAATTAGAGGGTGGTCATGGTGTTGATCATGGTGGTGTGGCGGGTGAGTTGGTGAGTGAATATGATGGTGAACTGGAGTATTCCCAACAGGATTAGGACAAGGAGTCAGAGAGTGTTGGTGATGATGTCGATGGTGGTGATGATGTCGACAGTGGTGGTGGTGATGTGGAGAGTGAGCTGGTGGGTGAACACGATGGTGAGTTAGAGTCTTCCCAACAAAAAGAGGAACATGAGTTAGAGAGTGATAGTGATGATTGTGATGTGGAGCATGAGCTGGTTGGCCGGTAGGAGGGTGAACTGGTGTCTTTATTGAAGGAATAGGAGCACGAGTGGGAGAATAATAATAATCGTTATGGTGATGTGGAGGGTGAGTTGGTTGGTAGGTAGGAGGGTGAGCTGGTGTCTTTATTGAAGGAATAGGAGCACGAGTGGGAGAATGATGATAATCGTTATGGTGATGTGGAGGGTGAGCTGGTTGGTAGGTAGGAGGGTGAACTGGTGTCTTTATTGAAGGAATAGGAGCACGAGTGGGAGAATGATGATAATCGTTATGGTGATGTGGAGGGTGAGCTGGTTGGTAGGTAGGAGGGTGAACTGGTGTCTTTATTAAAGGAATAGGAGCATGAGCAGGAGAATGATGATAATGGTGATTGTGATGCGGAGGGTGAGTTGGTTGGTAAGTAGGAGAGTGAACTGGTGTCTTTATTAAAGGAATAGGAGCATAAGCGGGAGAATTATGATAATGATGATTGTGATGTGGAGGGTGAGCTGGTTGGTAGGTAGGAGGGTGAACTGGTGTCTTTATTAAAGGAATAGGAGCATGAGCAGGAGAATGATGATAATGGTGATTGTGATGCGGAGGGTGAGTTGGTTGGTAAGTAGGAGAGTGAACTGGTGTCTTTATTAAAGGAATAGGAGCATGAGCGGGAGAATTATGATAATGATGATTGTGATGTGGAGGGTGAGCTGGTTGGTGGGTAGGAGCTTGAACTGGTGCTTTTATTAAAGGAATAGGAGCATGAGCGGGAGAATTATGATAATGATGATTGTGATGTGGAGGGTGAGCTGGTTGGTGGGTAGGAGGTTGAACTGGTGCTTTTATTAAAGGAATAGGAGCATGAGCGGGAGAATTATGATAATGATGATTGTGATGTGGAGGGTGAGCTGGTTGGTGGGTAGGAGGTTGAACTGGTGCTTTTATTAAAGGAATAGGAGCATGAGCTGGAGAATGGTGGCGGTGGTGATGATGATGGCGGCGGCGGTGGTGGTGGTGGTGGTGGTCCTTGTCGTGGTGGTGGTGGTGGAGTGGTGGAGTTGCAATTAGGGGATGAAGAGGGCTGTGTAGAAAATTTTCATTCTCTTGAGCAAATACAGTGAAAAGGCTCACTAAGAGCAATAATAATGTTAAAATTTTGGTCATTGCTCTATTCAGGTGGTTTTTGTGTGTGAGAGAAATATGTAATTGTAGTATATTTGAATTTTGGATAAGACACTAATTTATAGGAAACAAAAGTCAAGTCTTTTAGTGACTTTTGGTAATAAATAAATAGAAATTAATTTTGTCTTTCATTTAAATGGAAATTTAAGTATTTGTTGAAAAATATTAGGTCAAAATCTAAAAGAATGAATTAAAAAATGAAATAAATTAATAACCAGCAATATCAATATATTCAGAAAAGCTTTTTGAATATTGATCTCCATATTTAATATTTGACTCTTTAATTATGTATATAAAAAATTAGAAACTTATGTTGACCTCCATATTTAGTATTTAACATTTTACTTTTGAATATAAAAAATGTCAAACAATGAATGTATTTAATGAATTTTTTATTTTATCAAAATGTAAATTAAAGTATTTGATTTGAATCTAAATATTATTAGATGCATTTTTATTTTATTTTAATAAAATAATTAATAAATTTAAACAAGTATTTTTTATCCTATAAATTGAAATAAATTTTTATTATAATTATTGAGTATTTATTAGGAAAAATCAAATTTCAAAATTAAACTAACTTATTTTTCTTTTGAAATAAAATGATCTAATTAATTAGTTATTCTCAAACAAGAATAAATTCACTTAACTACTTGTTTTGTAAAAAATAATTTTTTTATTTAAACAAAATAGATATTTTTAATAATTTATTACGTATTTAAATTTACACTTATAAAAAAATTTAATTCAATGATAAGTGATATTTATGTTTAACTATATAAACATTGTCATTATGATGAAAATTATTAAGGATTGTTTGTTTGTATAATATTCTTTATAAATAAAAAGTATTTTTAATAAGAAAAATATTAAAAATGAATTATTTTATAACCTTTTATGTAGATTTTGATATTATTACATAGATTTTGATGTTGTTGTTGGTAATAGTAATATGAAAAAAAATTATTATTAACATTGGCTCGATCTACATTAGTTTTTAATTTGAATACAAAAATAATTATATCAAACTCCTGCCTTACACACCCTAAACATATATATATATATTAAATCCTCTTTTTCTTTACCTCTTAATCACTTAATTTATTTTATTCCTCTATTTTTTATTCAATTTTTTTAATCTTTCCTCTCCAATTTTTTATTAATTGCAAGTTTACAATGAGGATGGTCGTAAAAACAACAATGACAGTGCCAGTTATATGATGATACCTACCTTAAATTGGGCTTGAGTCATAGCACTAGGTTAACTATCTTCTTTATGCTAAACCTAACCTTCCACCTTTAGTGGAGGAGTTTCTATTTCTCGTGCTTCCTTGTGCCAAACCTAATTGCATACTTATGGTGAAGGTGGATAGAGATTACTTTTTCCTATAAATAGGAATGTGTTTCTTTTCTTTTTTTCACAATTGAATAAGATCATATTCAAATTTCCTTTCTTGTGTTTAAAAGTGGAGTTTCTTGTGGGTTATTGAATTGGACCTTCTTAGTTCTGATAAATATTTTCATACCTTTGTGGCGAATCTTTATTGGATTTATCACTTTCTATAGAGTGTAGCGTCTTTTGCCATCTTCTTTCTTTTTGTCTATTTTTCACTTTTATTTTCTTTAATTGTTGCATATTTTTTAAACTCCATTTTGTCTACAAGTCTTAATCTTTGCATTAATGTTATTTTCTTCTCTTTTCATCTTTAATTCTTCTAAAGAAGATGATCAACTTAAAGATGACCTATAAAAAACAATGACTCTAGTTAGGATCACATCACACCATAATGATAGTAGAGCCAAACTGCCAACTTCTATTAGTCAACATCAATAACAACAACCTTTTATTTAAGTTGGCATCGATCAAGAAAACACCAACGCTAGCATTAACTCTTTAATTTGTCATAACTTTCAATTTAGTATCAACCACCAAGAAGCCAATTCTAAATATTTACTTTGATAGATTTAATAGATTTAACATTGATCCGGTCGGTCGCTCGGCCGAGCGTCCGTACGAAAGTACGCCCCGCCGTCCTGTACAGTCAGAATGGAAGTAACTAGTGTCAGACCTGTTTGATTGTCTCCTAACAACGAAGCTTCTTCACTGACTATTTCAGACCAGTTGTCTGGTGACGTGGAAAGGGGAATCCATCTATGTATATATATAATCTATGTATATATATGTGTGAGACAGTAAAGAGGGGGGGTTCAGGGGAGAGGAGGAAAAAAGAGAGAAATACATGAGAGATTCCTAGGACAGGAACATTAGCGCCCACAATGGGGCAGGTAAAGAGCATTCCCAACGGTCAACAGGAGGAAGATGGTGACACCACTAGCTCCGGCGATGCCGATAATGAGGAACCAAGCTAGTTCTACCAATGAGGGGCAGGAGGATACTTTGCAGAGGTTACTCCGTGTTGTAGCTTTACAGCAAGCACGTAGTGATGAACAATCCAGACTAAGCGTGGAGGCAGAACAGAGACAGGCAGAAGTGGAGGAGAGACATTGTTTGGCGGAGGCACTTGGAAGCGATGAGGATGGTAGAGTGGAGAGAGGAGGAGCTTCGTCGGCAAATAGCTACACTTGAGACCAGGGATGAACGCGAACCAAATACGCGCGAAGTAGGCTCCGCTCAGTCTTTATGGAGGTAGCCTTTTTGTGAAGAAATCGACAAGACTCCCATCCCTCCTAATTTCAAGGAAGTGGTGGTGGACCCATTTGATGGAACCCAAGACCCTTACGCACACCTACAAGCATTCCAGACGCAGATGTATATCAACGGAGGAAATGATAGACTCAGTTGCAGGCTTTTTCTAAGAACTTTGAGGGGGATGGCAATGCATTGGATGACGACTCTTCCGGCTAGGTCTATCTGAACCTTCAATGACCTAGCAAGTTTGTTTTTATCTCAGTTTTCAGCCAATAAGACAAAGAGACTGGAGGTAGCCGACCTAGTCGGCATCAAGCAATCCAGGGGGAAAGCCTAAAGAGTTATTTGGCTCGCTTTAACAATGCGACGGTACAAGGGGACGACGGGCTTGAAGGTCGGACCATTCAGCAATGCCTTGGCTTTGTAGAGGCCGGTCAGTATGGAGGAAATCAGAGCATGGGTGGGGAAGCATGTAGAGATGGAGGACAATCAGGCTAAACGGCAAGAGGCAGAACGTATCCAAGTCCAGGAGGGATTCAAAAACCTAGCGGGAGGCCAAAGCCAAGCCTCTAGGCAGCAGGTGCAAGGCAGGGGTCATGAAGTACTGCAACACTTCACTCCATTGAAGGAGAAGAAGGCGCAGATATTGGGGGAAATTTGTCACACGAAGCTCCTGAATTTTCCCTCAGGAGGTGAAGGGGTGAGGTAATAGGACATTGGGACCTCAGTTGGAAAGCTTGGTCCAACGAGGCCATCTCGGTCGGTATGTCTACCGGGCGAGTAGAGAGATGGATGGGTGATGAGTAATATTTTATACACTTTATGTGGACTTAAGATGGGTGTTGTTAAGAATGTTTAATGATTAAAAGTCTTATCTTAATCAAGATTTGAATTATGGGCCTAAAAACAGGAGAAATACAAATCTGTGGTAAAATGAGGTTTTTAACTAACAAAAAGGTTAAGACTTGTTTTGTAGACCTGAATGCTGGGAGTACCTCGACCCTACGGGAACATCTCGGCCCAAGACGGGAAGCACCTGGCTGGACTAGCCGTCCTGGTCAAGCCGATATCAGTGACGGAAATCTCGCCTAAAATCACTCCAGCAAGAATGTATATATGATTTGTCAAGATTAAGGAATCTGTAATGCATAATGATTTGCTAAGATTAAGGAATCTGTAATGCAGATATGATTTGCTAAGATCAAGGAATCTGTAATGCAGATATGATTTACTAAGATTAAGGAATCTGTAATGCAGATATGATTTGCTAAGATCAAGAAATCTATAATTTGGGTAATTAGGAATGCAGATATGATTCTGCTAGAAATTAGGAAACTGGAAAATCCTAAGATTGAGGAGATTGTAATCTATAATTTGAATTGGAATCTTTAGGATTTGAATTTCTGTTATTAGGATTAGATTTAAATTTATCCAGCTTGTGTATAAATAAGCACACCAGGCCACGTCTTCAAGTGTGGAATTTTTAGCAGAATCTAGAGCTAGCGCCGTCAGCAATCGCAGATACTCCAAGCTAGTACAGTGGTACACGAAGCTTCAATATGATGTCACTCTCGGTCGAGGAGGTACAGGACCAGGATTTGGGAAGCTAGAAGCCTTCAGAGGTGATCGCTCGGTATAGCCGATGCACTCTGTTGGACGGAAACCTCAACGTCTGCCATCATTGGTGCATCACTGCCGTTCTTCCATTTGCGGTCGTCGTGGAAGGCAGACTATATGGAGACTCGATTTCTCACCTTTGTATTCGGTTTGGTATATTAATAAATACAACTGAATTTTCTTACAATTCTTGTGCTTTAATTCTACTCTTAACTTTGTCGTGACACACTGTTAGGGGTAGATCACGTTAGATTAGGACCGATTGGAACTAGTTTAACAATCTGATTAGGTAGAGAACCTAAAATTAACCAAGTGCATACTCTTTGCCAACTGATGAGGTAGTGATTGTGTAAATCCTCGGTATGGCAGTGGACAAACGTTCGACGGTCGTCGTAAGAATCTAAGACACTAGCAGCAGCTAGGCACCTGATTTCCAATATGGCTAGCAACATGCAGCAATTCGAAATCAGAGGGCCGAGTCAGTCTCGGGTGGTGAATGAAGTCAGCACAGCTGCCAACCAAAGATTGGAAAACCAGCTGTCCGAATTGACATCATTGGTGAGACAACTTGCTGTTGGGAAACACCAACCAGCCATGGCAGCAAAGGTATGTGGCATCTGTACTTCTGTGGAGCACCCCACTGATATGTGCCCCACTCTCCAAGAAACTGAGTCGGACCAACCAGAGAATGTTGGAGCCATAAGTAGATTTCAGTACGGGAAGCAGCCGTATAGAGTCGGCCGTTTGATAGCCAGCAACATGGGAGACAACCATTTCGGCCAGGACTAAATCAGGGGCCATATGCTGCCCAACAATTCGAACCTGCGCCAAACACCTATCAGAGACAAGTAGGTTATCAACAACCGACTCCACAATATCAGGCACCACCTTTCCAACAGCAACAGCAACAACAGAGAGCGCCTACACAAGGCAACTCTCCATCTCTAAAAGACCTGATGAAGCAACTTGCAACCAGCAACCTGGAATTCCAACAATTGGTGAGCTCCAACAATTTACAGTTCCAACAGAACATGACTGCCACCATCTAGGACCTCAAAACGCAGATTGGCCAGTTAGCCAATACTGTAAGTCAAATGCAGTCGGAAGGATCCAGCAACCTTCCCTTTCAAACAATTCCAAATCCGAGAGCGAATGCCAGTGTAGTTGCTCTGCAAAGTGGAAGAGAATTACCTCAACCTACACTACAGCAGTTGCCAAGACCAGCTGAAGTTGACCCCGAGCCAAATGCTGACTTGCAGTCTCAGCCAGAAACAACTGTCCCACTGCCATTTCCATCTCGGATCACTTCGGAAGAAAGCCAGAGTCAGATGAAGAATTGCTGAAGATGTTCCGCAACGTGGAAATCAATATCCCATTGCTCGACACTATCAAACAGGTCCCTAAGTACGCAAAATTCCTCAAGGAATTGTGTGTACACAAAAGGAGAAAAATAAAGGGGAATAAGGAAATTGGGGGTGTGGTGTCGGCCCTGACGAAGAACGAAGCAATCACTGCAGGTGCCCCAACTTTGCCAAAGAAATGCAGAGACCCTGGAATCTTTTATGTCCTGTGCACCATCGGTGAATGCACTTTTGCCAATGCCATGTTGGACCTGGGAGCCTCAATTAACGTCATGCCCGCATCAATCTACAGGTCCCCGAATTTTGGTGAATTAGAACCCACAGGGATGACCATTCAACTTGCAAACAGGAGTATTGTCCAACCCCTCGGAGTTCTCGAGGATGTTCTTGTCCAAGTCAACAAGCTAATATTTCTAGCTGACTTTTATGTGTTAGATATGGAGGACGAAACATCTGGAAAAGAATCCACCTTAATTTTGGGAAGACCTTTCTTGATGACAGCCAAAATAAAGATTGATGTGCATGCAGGGATGCTCTCCATGGAATTCGGTGACACCTTGGTGCAATTCAATATTTTCGAAGCCATGAAGCACCCTACCAAAGACCACTCTCTCTTTGGTATTGATGTACTTGATGAACTAGTTGAAGAATATCTTCAACTAAATGGCAGCAGTGAAAACATTGAGGAGTCTGCTGAGAATGCTGAAAGCAGCTACCGAGAGGTCACTGATGAAGTGGTCGACCATGAGGAAGTACCAAACCTTCCAAACTCTGAGGACAATCATAGTGATGTTGCTGACTTGGCTTTTGAAGTAGAATTGTCTGAATTATTAGACCAAGTCTGCAACCAAGAACACCCAGAGTATATGCGCGATGAAGAAATCACGGTCGCCGAAGCGAAAAAGTCTACAATTGCACAATTGGCGACAATCTACACGGCCAAGACCGAGTCGACCAGAGGAGGCCGAGTCAATAAAAAAAGAAAAGTCAATTCGACCGAAGAGTCAAAGAGCAAGGCCGACTCGTTTGCCGAAACCATCTCAGCCAATGAAGACCGGACACAGATCGAGGTAGAAGCCACTATTCCATCTGGACCCGACTCTAAAGAGGAGCAAGAGGCCGAGGTCGACTCCAATTTGATGAGAACTGAAGTCAACATGTCGAGCCGGCCAAGCCAAGATGAGGCCGAAATAATGTCGGCACACCTGGTGCCGAATCGAGATCAAGTAGGCCAATCGGATCCAAACTCAGAAGTTAAAAAGTCTCCATTACCACCATCACCCCTGGAATTGAAAACATTGCCAAATCACCTAAAGTATGCCTATCTGGACAAGGAACAGCAACTCCCAGTTATCATCTCCAACAACCTCCTCCAGGAGCAAGAAGAAAAGTTGCTGGAGGTCCTCAAGCAACATAAGAAGGCAATAGGGTGGAAGCTAGCAGACCTTCCTGGCATAAACCCCTCCATTTGCATGCACAGAATATTAATGGAGGAGGAAATCAAGCCCATAAGGCAGCAGCAAAGAAGACTAAATCCGACACTCCTAGACGTGGTTAAGAAAGAAGTCATAAAGCTCCTTGCTGCAGGGATCATCTACCCCATCTCGGACAACCAATGGATGAGACCTATGCAAGTGGTGCCGAATAAGTCCGGGATGACCGTCATGAAAAACCAGCAAGATGAGCTGATCCCGATGAGGATTCAGAATAGCTGGCGAGTATGCATCGACTACAGAAAATTGAATCAAGCAACTCGCAAGGATCATTTTCCCTTGCCGTTCATTGAGCAAATGCTTGAAAAGCTATTTGGGAGATCCCATTACTGTTTTCTAGACGGATTCTCAGGCTACATGCAGATACATATTGAACCTAAAGATCAGCATAAGACAACCTTCACTTGCCCATTTGGTACTTTTGCGTACACACGCATGCCATTTGGCCTCTACAATGCTCCGAGTACATTTCAACGCTGCATGATGAGTATCTTCTCGAACTTGCTGTAGGACTGCATGGAGGTATTCATGGACGACTTCACGGTGTATGCCGACTCCTTCGAGGCATGCCTGGATAATCTGTCTAAGGTGTTGAAGAGATGCATTGACACGAACCTTATGCTCAACTTTAAAAAATGTCATTTCATGGTGTCGAAGGGAATAGTGTTGGGACATCTGGTGTCCAATAGAGGTATTGAAGTGGATAAGGCCAAGATAGACATCATATCATCCCTTCCAAACCCCTATTCTGTTAGGGAAGTGCGCTCCTTCCTGGGACATGCAAGTTTCTACAGAAGATTTATCAAAAACTTCATCAAACTTGCCTTGCCGCTGTCCAAGCTGCTACAGAAGGATGTAGAATTCAACTTTGACCAGCCCTGCGTTGAAGCATTTCAGGAGCTGAAGAACCGCCTCACATCCGCCCCTATTTTGCAAGCACCAAACTGGGACCTGCCATTTGAGCTAATGTGTGATGCATCCAATTCGGCATTGGGAGCTGTTCTCGGCCGGTGTCGGCCTCCCCTTACATGTAATTGCTTATGCATCTCGGACTATGGATTCGGCCCAGCAAAATTACACAACAACTGAGAAGGAACTATTGGCAATTGTGTTTGCCTTAGACAAATTCCGCCCATACCTTCTCGGTTCAAAGATTATTGTGTTCTTTGCTCATGCCGCTCTGAAATACTTGTTGAAGAAGCCTGATGCCAAGCCAAGACTGATTCGGTGGATGCTTCTCCTCCAAGAATTTAATGTGGAAATCAGAGATAAGAGAGGTGTTATGAACTCTGTAGCTGATCACCTGAGCAGGATTAAGCAAGGAAGCGAACTGATCCCCATCCGAGATGAATTCCCTGACGAGTAGCTATTGAACATCCAGACAGCCACACCATGGTTTGCCGACATCTACAACTACGTGGCAACATCCCATCTTCCACCGGAAGCATCGCAGGCATATAAGGAGAAAACCCGAAGCGATGCCAAGTATTACATTTGGGACGATCCCTACCTTTGGAGACTGTGTAGCGACAAGGTTATCCGTAGGTGCATACCGGAAGCCGAGATCAATTCGGTCCTCCAGTTTTGCCACTCGGCACCTAGAGGCGGCCATTATGGATCAACTCGGACTGCAAGAAAAGTGCTAGACTGTGGCCTTTACTGGCCAACTATCTTTAGGGACGCGTATGAATTCGTCTCCACCTGCGAGCAATGCCATAAAGCAGGAATGGCCACGAACAGAAGGCATGAAATGCCCCCGCAACCCATCCAGTTTTGTGAAATTTTTGATGTCTGAGGAATAGATTTCATGGGGCCATTCCCAGTAATGGATATTCATACAATCTGCTGGTCGTGGATTACATATTAAGGTAGGTAGAAGCCATTGCCACCAGAACCAATGATGCAAGAGTGGTTGTGGACTTCCTCAAGTCCAATATTTTCTACAGGTTTGGTGTGCCAAAAGCGCTCATAAGTGACCAAGGTAGTCACTTCTGTAATAGAGCCATGGCTTCTCTTCTTCAGAAATATGGGGTAGCACATAGAATTGCTACTACCTACCACCCCAAAACAAATGGCCAAGCAGAAGTCTTCAATAGGGAAATCAAGAAAACACTACAAAAGATGACCAATCCCAGCAGGAAGGACTGGAGCCGCTGATGAGTCATATTTTATACACTTTATGTGGGCTTAAGATGGGTGTTGTTAACAATGTTTAATGATTAAAAGTCTTGTCTTAATCAAGATTTGAATTATAGGCCTAAAAATAGGAGAAATACAAATCTATGCTAAAATGAGGTTTTTAACTAACAAAAAGGTTAAGACTTGTTTTGCAGGCCTGGCCCAAGTCATCTCGGCCCAAGCCATCTAGGCCCAAGTAATCTCAGCCCAAGCTGAGAACATCCCGGCTAATCTAGCCGTCCCGATCAAGCCGACAACAGTGATAGAAATCTCGCCTAAAATCACTCTGGCAAGAATGCATATATGATTGTCAAGATTAAGGAATCTGTAATGCAGATATGATTTGTCAAGATTAAGGAATTTGTAATGTAGATATGATTTGCTAAGATTAAGAAATCTGTAATGCAGATATGATTTGTCAAGATTAAGGAATTTGTAATGTAGATATGATTTGCTAAGATTAAGGAATCTGTAATGCAGATATGATTTGCTAAGATCAAAGAATCTGTAATTTGGGTAACTAGGAATGCAGATATGATTTTGCTAGAAATTAGGAAACTGGGAAACTCCTAAGATTGAGGAGATTGTAATCTGTAATTCGAATTGGAATCTTTAGGATTTGAATTTCTGTTATTAGGATTAGATTTAGATTTATCCAGCTTGTGTATAAATAAGCACACCAGGCCACGTCTTCAAGTGTGGAATTTTTAGCAGAATCTAAAGCTAGCGCCATCAGCAACTGTAGACACTCAAAGCTAGTACGGTGGTACACGAAACTTCAATATGGTGTCTCTCTCGATCGAGGAGGTACAGGACCAGGATTTGGGAAGCTGGAAGCTTTCGGAGGTGATCTCTCGGTATAGCCGACGCACTCCGTTGGACGAAAACCTCAAGGTCTGGCCACCACTGGTGCACCACTACCGTCCTCCTATTGCCGATCGTCGTGGAAGGCGGATTATCTAGAAACTCTGAATTTCTCACCTTGTATTTGATTTGGTTTTCAATCATATAACTGGTTTGCAATTCTGTTTCTTAATTATATTTCCTGCACTTTAATCTACTTGTAACTTTGCCGTGACACATTGTTAGGGTAGACCACGTTAGACTAGGGCCGATCGGAACTGGTTTAATAATCTGATTAGGTAGAGAACCTAAAATCAACCAAGTGCATACTCCCTGCCAACTAATGAGGTAGCGATTGTGTAAATCCTCGGTATGGCAATGGACAAACGTTCAGCGATCGTCGTAAGAATCTAAGGTTGATTCGGGATATAATTCTAAGTAAGAATAGTAAATTGTTGTGTTTTGATTCCCGAATTGGTACAGTAGTTAGCATACATTAGTTTAGTATAGTTTAGTTTACTTTCTGCACTTAAACACAAACTCCCCCTATTTACTGCTTTTCTAGAGTTTGAGACCGAGTTAGTCCGACTCCGTCGCGTCTATCCAAGATCGAGTCAGCATTCTGCACTAAATATTTTTCTGCATTAACTCTGATTTTCACACTTAGCATAATCTGAGCACATTGTGTCCTTGAGAGAATCGACCTAGGTTAGCTATACTATAGTTAGCTTTAGTAATTATTTGAGGCATGTAAGACGACTAAAAACTCGCTTATCAGCCGCCTCCTTGAGGATGCTCTTTGGGCACACAGAACTGCACACCAGACACCTCTAGGGATGTCTCCCTATTGGATTGTTTTCGGTAAAGTCTGTCACCTACTTGTGGAGCTAGAACATAGAGCATACTGGGCTGTTAAGTAGTGCAATCTGGCCTATGACCAAGCCGAAGAGCATCGAAAATTTCAACTACAAGAGTTAGATGAACTCCGCTTGGAAGCATATGAAAATTCTAGAATCTACAAGCAGAAAATCAAGCGATTCCATGACCAGCAGATCCTGAGAAAAGAATTTAGAGTCGGCCAGAAAGTCCTCCTGTTTAACTCACGCCTTAAACTCATTTCAGGTAAGCTTCGTTCTAGATGGGATGGACCTTTTGTTATCACTAATGTGTTTCCCCATGGTGCAGTCCAATTAAAAGATGAACACAAGAACAGCACCTTCCAGGTCAATGGGCATCAGATTAAGCCATTTCATGAAGGTCCAGCGCCAATCACTCATGATATGGAGATAATATCATTGATAGAACCAGCTCCACTAGACGACCCTTCCTCGCATTGAGGACAATGCAAATTTTAAGTGTGGAGGGGGGAGGGGATAATGTTACAGTCATTTAAATTGCTTTGTCTTGTTTCTATTCCCATCCTCATGAACTCTGCTAATTTTAATTTGTCTGTCTCATTTTTTGTTAAATCTGTCATCTTTTTTTCAATAAAAGCTGCCTAAGTCGAGTCCATTCCGACTCTGTGCCACCTTGGCTAGATCCGGAACGCTTTCGGCCTTTTGGAAGGAATCTTGAATTGGCTTCTGGATGTTTGAACAAGACAGTAGGAAGTAATTCTGCAACTCTAACAAGAGATTTCTCTAGCTTGAAGGGAATGAAACTTTGGTGCTCTAGCCAGTGATTGATTGAGAAACTGAAAAGGAAAACCTTTGGTGACAAAATCAAAATAACCGAGTGAGATTTTGAGCCTTTGTAAATATTGATGTCTTACATCTTGCCATCTCTCTTCTTTTTCTAGTGTGATTTTTGCATTCATGTTAGCTGCATATTCTACATTTTGCCTTAACTTTCTAGATACTACTGTTCTCACATGCAGGAATGACATGATCTAGGTCATGTTTCTTACGAGCCCTGAGCCAAATAAAGCCTACCTGAACAATTGTGTCTGTTGTTTTCCCCATTTGAGCCTAATTTGAACACTCTTTCTGATAGCTCACTACAAGCCAAGGCCAGAAAAACAATGAATTAACCTCACCCTCGGGGAGTAGAGGAGCTTTGGAATTGTTTTGGGAGTAAGTCATGATCAAGTGTGGGGGAAACTTCAGGGAGCAAAATCTGTTCAGCACCCTGTAAGGCTCGAAAAAAGAGAAGAGAATAAAAGTGAGTAAAAGAAAGAAAAAGAAAAAGTGGGAGCAGCAGCTGAAAAATCTAAGCTGAACGGACAAAGGAAGAAAATAGCAAAGCTGCATAAAGTTGTATAATAAGAAAAAGGAAAGGAAGTGAGCTGGCAACAACAAAAGAAGGAATTGACAACGTCCCGGACTATCCCTTAGGCTGATAAAACTTACTCCCCATTGCTCCTTTCTTCCTCATGGGTCCTAAAGCCAGTTTTCCCATATTTTATCCTACCCATGACCCAGCCTCGCTATAATCCAAAAAGAAGTCCTAGTGATCATAACTGTGTGCGTTTTTCCAAGTGTAAGCAGAGAGCTTTGTCAAAATATGGTAATACCAGTTCCATGAATGTTGAGTGTAAATACAAACCCAAAAACACGTGTGAAGTAAGGGAGTTATGAGAGCTCTATCACTTTTGGTTGCCTTCTCTGGTTTACAAGTCATGAATTTGCCTAGAGCTCGAAGAAGTAATTTTTAGATTGTTAGAGTGTCTCGATCTCAGGGTGAATGAATGTTGATTCTGTCTCGGTTGAACTAAAGGAAGCCAAGTGTAAGTTCTTTTCTATCTTAAAAAAATTTCTTCCTTGTTGATTTTCATTTTATTTTGTCCAAGAGTGCAAAAAGGTAAGTGTGAGGGTGTGATAAGTCACAATTTATACATCTTTTAGACACATAAGAAGGGAGTTTGCAAGACTATTATGTGCTTAAGAATGGATTGTTAGCTAAGATTCAGTTTATGAGCTTAAATATAGAGAAAATACAAATCGGTGTTAATTTGGAAGTCTTAGCTAATAAAAGTATCAGCCCTTCTTCTGCAGGTCAAGCCGAGTTGACCAGGGTCAACAGAAGAGTTTCAGCCGTGATGAAGTCGTCCCAGCCAGACCGACTCCGTCTCGGCCAAGCCAGAGTCGTCTCGGCAGCCCATGACTTGCAGCCCAGCAGTCCAATAAAGAGCGGCCCAATTGTGTTATCCACGTCAGCTATCCAGCTTAGAGGCCACCTCAGCTGCCATATCACTCCTAGAGAATCCACCACGTCACTATGGAAGATCTTCACAAGGGTAGAAGAGGAAATTCACATTGTAATTCTGTTAGGATATTTTGTAGAGTCATCTATCTGCTTAGCTCATGTATATATATAGGAAGAGTTGTGCACCTTTTGAAGGGTCTTTGAATTCACTCTAATTCCATTCTCATTACATCCATTCTATCGCTCTCACTCTCTCCATTCCACGATGGTGCATGGTGCTCATTGGCATTTCTCTCGATCGAGGAAGTGCAGGTTTGAGACTAGGAAGCCGAAGTCTGTTAGAGGGGACCGATCAGATTACTGACGCACTCTGGTGGAGCTGATCCTCAGCACTCAGGCTAACGGAGGTGAACCACCACCATCGACTAGGGCGATCGTCGTGGAAGATGGATCCATCTGAATTCAGAATCACTGTATTTGTATTCTGCTTCTATTAATCAATTTCGTTCTGCGTTTCTTATCTTCATTCTCTTCCTCTTCTTTAATTCATGATTTAATCTGCGATTGCAATTAAATTGTGAACAATGTTAAGCTAAGCAGATTGGAACTGGTTTAACTAATTCAGTAGGTAATCATTTAATGATTGTTAATCGAGAACCTAAAATCAGCTCTGAACTTAATCCCTGCCAACTGATGAGGTAGTGATTGCGTAATTCTTCGGTATGGCAATGGGACGAATGTTTGGCGTCGTCATAAGACTTTCCAAGGCTGATATGGACTGAGAACTAGAGTGTGGAAATTGGACTGGATTTGGACTTACAAGACTGAGCATGAACACAGTTAAATAATAATAATAATAGATACTAGTAGTAGTATTATATGTTTACTGCATTCATACTCTTAGTTTAATTTCTGCTTGCTTACGTTCAAACCCCCCTGTTTATTGCCTTTTAGTCTAAGACAGAGATAGTCCATCTCTGTGGCGTCTGTCTGCACTTAGCTGAGACCAAGCCAGATTATCCCTGCCGAGATCATCTCGACTCAGTCTCTGCCGAGAGCGACTTGGCCAGTGCCGAGGAGAATCAAAACTTTACATCTTACATTTGACAATATTTTGCTTCACATTAAGTCATAACTGAACACACTGTGTCCTTGAGAAGAATGACCTAGGGTTGGCTATGCTATAGTTAACTTTAGTTAATTGATAAGCGCGTAAAACGACTGTAAAAACGCCCATCATCAGTGTCTATCTACGATCAACAGAGTCTACAAGGCCCAAAATGGACGGTCGAAAAGACTAATTCGGGGTCCGTCTACAATCAAAGGAAACTACAAGGCCCAAAATGGACAGTCGAAAAGACCGATCCGGGGTCTGTCTGCAATCAACGAAAACTACAAGACCTAAAAACGGATGGTCGAAAAGACCGATCTGGGGTCCGTCCGCAATCAACAAAAATTACAAGACCCGAAAACGATCGATCGAAAAGACCGATCCGGGGGTCCGTCTACGATCAATGGAGTCTACAAGGCCAAAAACAGACGGTCGAAAAGATCGATCCAGGGTCCGTCTACGATCAATGGAATCCACAAGGATCGAAAGACTGATCGTTGCCCATTTATGAGTGACGAAATGAATAAGGCCCAAAAAAGGGCGATCAGGCGACCAAGTCGCCAATTCAACGCGCAACCAACTGGCCAGCAAGGCCAACGTCAACACTTACGGAAGTTCATAAAAAAAAAAAAACACGCCAACAAAATAGCTGAGCTAAGATAGAAGAAGGTAAAATAACCATTGTTAAGTGCGAGAAGGATTGCTTTTGCCATTCATAATAAAGCGCTCGCACACATCGAAACAGAAGAAACCTTCTTCACCTTGGGGTCCACCCAAGCTTGGGGATCTTCGGTGAGAGCATCGCCAATATTATCGCGATACCATATTTCAAAAGGAAAGGTCTCGCAGGATTCAGAGCTGGAGCTAGAAGATGACTCACTCCTTGAAGCAGTAGATCCGGCATTGGGCACGACCTTAGCAAGACATTGGTCTCCTAGGATGAGGGGCCAGGTGCATCCTTCGAAAGGTCCCCTGTGGATGAAATAAGCAAGGGTCAGCTACGGACCCTAGCTAGGGCATGATTTTCTTCAAAAATGAAGAATATCGAAGGTCCCAACCCCAAAGAAGCAGAAAGTGATAATGTAGAAGAAGAGGAGGGGTAAAAAAGAAGAGGTACCTGGTTTAGTCATTTCTACTTGATGAACAAAGAGGGAGGAAGGGAGAAATAGAAACGGATTCTTCAAGAATAGACCAACGCAGAAGGAAGAAGGAGACGAATCCCACACGATGAATAATCCCAGGGTTTGTGTCTGTAGAGTTAGTATCAATGCACTTGTCTGGGACAACGTGCTCAAATGATTATTGCCACGGGGAAGGGGTGCTCATGGTCCCAAGGAAACATTAAATACAGAAAAACCAAGTGTGGCAGCCACGTGTGTAAAGGGAGTAAGCAAGCAGGACTTCCACGAGACAGCAGATGAATGTAAGCTCAAGCCCTCGAGGACTAAGCTTAGGGAGCTGTGATCCGGCCGGTCGCCCGGTCGGGCGTTCGTATGGAATTACGCCTCGCCGCCTCATATAGTCAGAATGGAAGTAACTAGTGTTAGACCTATCTAATTGTCTCCTAACAACGAAGCTTCTTCACTGTCTATTTCAGACCAGTTGTCTGGTGACATGGAAAGGAGAATCCATTTATATATATATATATATATATATATGTGTGTGTGTGTGTGTGTGTGTGTGTGTGTGTGTGTGTGTGTGTGTGTGTGTGTGTGTGTGTGTGTGTGTGTGTGTGTGTGTGTGTGTGTGTGTGTGTGTGTGTGTGTGTGTGTGTGTGTGTGTGTGTGTGTGTGTGTGTGTGTGTGTGTGAGACAAAAAAGAGGGGGAAAGGGTTTCAGGGGAGAGGAGGAAAAAAGAGAGAATTACGTGAGAGATTCCTAGGACAGGAACAAACATCAACTACAAAGTCAACACAAAATCGACGCTAAAGTCGTATTTAACTTTGATTTCATTAGTTAGAATATTTTTTTAAATGCTAATCCATATTTTTGTTATAATTTATGTTTTCTAATAAATTTTAATCAATAATATACATCCTTTTATATCACTCTTCTTATATACTTTTTTATACCGCTCTTCTTGTACATATTTTTCTTTTTAACGAATTTATTAATTTTTATAAAATTATATAAAATAATTACAAATTATATTTTTAAAATAAATTTATTTCATAATTAGTTTAAAAATTTTCCCATTAAATATAAAGCTAATTTTTTATTAATATATATATATATATATATTATTGTTTTAATATTTATATAATATTTAAATAATAAACTCATTTTGTCACAACCCGATTTGTGACGTATTCGTATCTAGTTTGAGATGGGTTGAGATCGTCTCGCCCTCTCAGTGACCGAATCATTCTCGGCCGTCAGGAGTTGTCACCGACATTTTTCTCAAGAATTTCATGAAACCTAAGAGAAAGGCTGGTCTGGGATCAGAGCTGTGGATTCAGGAGTTGGTTACACATCGGGAACACAAGGTGCCCCCAATGTGTCTATCACGAGATAGTTACCCTAGGTTAGCTGTAAGGAATAAGGGAGAGACTTGTGTTTGGGTCAGGTAAGGCGTTTCGGACTTCAGTTACTACGGGGGAGGAGATTCTGGTGAGGCATCATAGTGTTTCAGGTTTTTTTGGGGTTTACGACTTGATAGAAGTGTGCCTCTTGTGCCTACGTACCTAAGCTATAGAGGAATCAAAGTTAACGTAGTTCTGGGCATTAATGAGTTGGATGGGAAACGGATTGGTTGTGGGCTAGTTTCGGTCTCTCTTTGGCTGAGACCGACTCGGCCTCGAGGAGGAAAGGTTTGTGTCAAGGTTTTTACCTGACAGCATGGTTAAGGAATACCCTATGCTAAGCATGCCGCATGTTGAACTTGAAGTAAAGAAACCAACCTGGAATTTGGAACGGGAGAGCTTTCCTTTCTCGTGGACCAATACCTCAACTTGCCTTTTAGTCTAGACTTGGAGTCCCTGCTTCTTCTTTTTCTTGCAGTCGTCAGCTTTCCGTCCTTCTATTCTCCTAATTCTTTCCCTAATTTTTCATGCCTTGAACTCTTCGCATTTGAGGCTTATATAGAGCATTCTAGCTGCCAGGGGGTAACCGCCTCTGGCCCCACGTAGTGGTGGTTGGGTTGGAAACCGAATCCGTCTATCCACAATCCCTGCTTCCACATGGGGGTTAAGATTCGCCTTGATATTTGGGTGACTCGATCCTTGCTTCACGTACTAGTTGGAGTGGACTCGGTCTCCTCTTCTAGTCTCGGTGTCGGATTTGACTGGGTCTCGGGATGACTCTTAGTGGTCTCGGCCCAGTCTTGGGTTAACTCTTGATCGTCTCGGCCTAGTCCTGGGTTGACCAAGTCTTGGGGCTACTCTTTTGGGGGTTTTGACCCATTCCGAAGGGTTGGGCCTTGTAGGTTTGGGTCGGACAGCTTTGGGGTGCAACAGTTGCCCCCTCTTTATTTGTGCTTATCCTAGGGAGGTAATGATCCCTTCATATGAGCATAAATAAAGAATCGGGACAGGCTTGGATGGAATCGTACCCGATATTGGATTCTTCCGCCACTGTCCAGGCTAGCGAGGGGAAGGGCACTAGATCATCCACTAGCTGGCATTCGAGATTTTTTTGTTTTTTTGAAGGACTGGGTATCCACGGGCTGGCACCCAGGTTTGTAGTGAAAGAAGTGGCAAACAGGGTACTCACTAGCTGGCACCTAGGCTTGTAAAGAGGGAGTGGCAAGCGGGATACTCACTGGCTGGCATCTAGGCTTGCAATGAAAGAGTGGCAAGCGGGATACTCACTAGCTGGCATCCAGGCTTGCAATGAAAGAGTAGCAAGCGGAGTACTCACTAGCTGGCACCCAGGCTTGCAAGTGGAAAAAGTGGCAAGCGGGATACTCACTGGCTAGCATCCAGGCTTGCAAGTGGAAAAAGTGGCAAGCAGGGTACTCACTGGCTGGCACCTAGGCTTGCAATGGAGAAAGTGGCAAGCGGAGTACTCACTGGCTAGCACCCAGGCTTGCAAGGAAAGAGTAGCAAGCGGGATGCGCACTAGCTGGCGTCCATACTTGCAAGGAAAAAGTGGCAAGCGGGGTACTCACTGGCTGGCACCCAGGGCTTGCAAGAAAATGTGGCAAGTGGAGTACTCACTGGCTGGCACCCAGGCTTGCAAGGAAAATGTGGCAAGCGGAGTACTCACTGGCTGGCACCCATGCTTGCAAGGAAAAAGTGGCAAGCGGGGTACTCATTGGCTGGCACCCAGGCTTGCAAGGAAAAAGTGGCAAGCGGGGTACTCACTGGCTGGCACCCAGGCTTGCAAGGAAAATGTGGCAAGCAGAGTACTCACTGGCTGGCACCCAGGCTTGCAAGGAAAAAAAGTCTTTGAAGAATAGGGGCAGTGGTCTCCTAGGCCATCGTGGAGACGATGACGTTGGGGGATTCGCCGTGTGTGCTCCTTAGTATTGGACCGGGGTCACGACGGCTTCTCTTGGGCTGAGACAGAGACGACCATGAAAGAGACAGCAGAGACAGAGATGGCCAACGCGAAGACGACCGAGACAGAGGCGACTGAGAGAGGCTGCCGAGACAGAGTCGGCCAACGTAGAGACGGCCGAGACAGAGGTGGCCGAGAGAGAGGCGGTCGAGATAGCGTCGGCCAATACAGAAGCGACCCTTACATGGGCCCATACCTGGGCCCAAGTGAGATAGTGAGCCGCGATGATTTGGGCCTGTCTTTATTTTCTGATTTTTTTTTGTTACATTTGTTTTTGTTTGTTTTTTTTGTTCTCTTTTTTTGTTTTTTTTTGTGGGCTCCAACATTTGAACTTCTAGAGGCAGTTAAAGGGTTACGCGTGAAGGGGTGCACCTCACCGCCCTTCAGACCAGCCTCTTCGTTTCTTGGGATGTATTGATTGCAAGGTGGCGCCATGATTGCACCGTTCTAGAGAAACGCACCCCTAATTATTAGTCGCGGGGTTCCAAGGCAGGCATTTATTATGGGGGGCGCGCATTTTATTCGTTCCCTTGTGTTTCATTTGCTTCGTTCTTCTTTTCATTTGCACTTAAGTTTCCAGCTGCAGTCCTTTGTATCTCTCTAATTTTTCTTTCTTCTCTACCATTCGTCTTCCTTGCACCTTCCCCAACCTTCGCCTTTCTCGCCACCATGTCAGGTACTTCAACTTCTGAAACTTGTTCCTCTTCTTCCTCTTCCTCTTCTTCTTCGGGTGAGGCCTTGAAGGCCATGCCCGTTGCTGTGGCAGAGGGGGTTTCTTCACAAGCCCCCGCACCCTCGGCGTCAGAGGTGGATCCACCAGCGTGGGTCCACAAGGATGTACTGGAGAACCAATCCGAGATGAATCGCTCTGAAGTGGGGTCTCTGGTGGAGGAGGGCAAATGGGTCCGTGGTTCTCATGCTCGTCGGCTAACGGTGGTCTGCTGTGGCAAGAAGGAGTGAGTGTGCCATGCCGCCAAGGAGGGAGAAGAACCATTCATATATATGTACGAGACGGTGCTTCTAGACTTGGGGGTTACACTCTCTTTCAACTTCTTTGAGGCGGATGTCTTGAGAGTGTTGGGAATAGCCCCTCCCAACTCCACCCCGAACGGTTGGGCAGCGATTCAGGCCTTCAAGGTAGTCTGCATGGCACTTGGGATTCTGCCCACTGCCCCCGTCTTCCTCAGCCACTACACCACCCGAGTCGGCCAATCATTGGGCTGGGTTTCGTTAATACCTCTACCCAACACAGGGCTTTTCACCTTCTACACGGCTTCCTACAAGGGTTTCAAAAGTCGTTTTGTCAAGATTCGGACATCCGAGGCGAGCCACTTCTATATTGACCCTCGTCCTCTACCATTGTATTGGCGGGAGCCCCCTAAGTTCAAGGGGTTGGCGAGGAGTCAGCTTTCTCTAGAGGCTAAGGTTGATCTGCAAATACTGGATAGTCTGCCGAGAGGGATGAATTGCAAGGACATAGTGTCCTGGATTTCCACAAACAATGCTACCCTCCGTTTGAAGAGTGAGTGTTTCTAATTGGTTTCTTTCTACAGACTCAGCCTTGCGCCGAAAGTACTAACATGTTGTGTTTTGGACTTGCAGGTATGTTGAAGAAGCAAGGTGTGGACATGGCCGAGTTGATCAAGAAGGCTCGTTTGACCAATGATGCCAAGAGCACTAGTCGAAAGGCCAGTAGCGCCGACACTACTACAGCTACTGCTGAGAAGAAGTCGGCCACGAGCTTGGCCGAGAAGGACTCGGCCCCTGTGGTTGAGAAGTTGACGGCCCTAGCCGTGTCCGACAAGGAGGCGGGCAAAAGGAAGGCCGGCTCTTCTGTGGTAGAGGAGACAGGTGCTAAGAAGGGAAATGGCACTACTCCTCTTCCTCCTCTGCCTTTGCCTATTCAACCCAAGGGCAAAGTAGTGGTGACTTTAGGGCCAGATTTTCCCCTTGGCGGTTTATCTTGTTATGTGGCTCCTCCAACTACCAGTTTTCTATGGGGCGCCGGGTTCGACATCCGGGGACTTTTCCAATGAGCTAGATACCTCAACATGATTGAGGGTTGTTGGTGTCAGTTGGGGCCGAGAATTCTATTGACATGATGACTGCCTATATGGCACGTTCGATGGCCACTCTGGAAATCTGGCGAGGGATGCTGCGGAAAGCTGAGCAGATTGTGGCCAAAGAGGCCATTAGTAAGAAGGAGTTGGAAAAGGCTTAAAAGGCCAGGGCCGAGTCTTTGGCTGAGGTCCAAAAAATGAAGGAGGCTAGTCAGAAGGCCAATGCTGAGATAGAAGACTTGAAGGCCAAGCTTGCTGCTACTTAGGCTGAATCCTCCTCGCTGAAGACAAAGGTATCTTCGTCGGAAGCTGAGATAGCCTCGTTGAGAACAAAGGCGTCCTTGTCGGAAGTTGAGGTGACATCGCTGAAGTCTACTCTTGCTGGATCTCAATCAAGGGTGATGGAGGTAGAGGCCATTCTTGCTTCTAATAAGGAGACTCTGAAGACTGCGGAAGCCAAGACTGCGGCCGTAGAATCGGAGGCAGGCAAGTTAAAAGAGGAGAATGCAGAGCTTGCTGAGAGGGTAGCTTGCTTGGAGGGGGCCATTGTGGAGCAACATGAAGATGGGTTCAACAAGGCTATTAGGCAAATAGCTCCGGTGGCCCCAAATTTTGACCTTAGTCCCTATGACATGACCAAGGAGGTCCGAGATGGGAAACTTATTTCCCTCTTGGGCTCTCCCCAAAAATAGGCTTGTGTTGTATTTATGACATTATTAATGAATGAATTTTTTAGCATCTTCTTTATGTTTTTGCTTTATGGGTTTTCTGTTAAAAGGCAGAGGGAATGTGTTGGTTTAATGGAAACAGAGGGATTAATCAGATTTGGGATGACGACTTAATGGACTTAACACTAAAGGAAGTAATGGCTTTAGTTTAGACTCAGGGTTTGGGGATAACAGGAATGGAAATAATGGTTTCTAGACTCAGTACTTGGGCATAAAGGCTTAATGGAATTAACACTAAGGAATAATGGCTTGAGTTAGACTTGGGGAATGGAAATAATACTAAGGAAAATAATGGTTTCTAGACTCAATGCTTGGGTATAATGGCCTAACACTAAAGGAGATGATGGGTTTTAATCTAGACTTGGCTTGAACCAAATGGGGATGACCTCAACTTAGACTTAGTCCTTGGGCGTAATGGCTTAAGGGATGTAATGGCTTTTAGTTTCGGTTATCCCTCCAAAGGTCGGGTGGCCAAGGTAACTTGGGTTGTAGATGGGCTGAGGATCTAGACTGTCTGTCTCGGCTACTTAACCGACTTGGGCAGAGGTGGGAGTGTGGGAAGTGGATGAGTCAGCCTTTCGGGCGTTGAGAGTTAGTCGAGGGGAGACACTCGGCCTTCGGGCACCCAAATGCCACTCGATTTCTTAGGAGCCGAGAGCTACTCGGTCTTAAGGCGAGTCACTCTCTATGGGGGTGCACAGTTTGGACAATGGAAGGCTGGATTGAGGGGAGTGTGAGTGAATTGATTGGGTGAGGGGTATGTGTTACTCTTTTTCTTTTGCCTTTGCCGCTTTTGCTTTGTCCTATAAACGTTTATGCAAGGAACGGGTTCGTTGAGACTAGTCGTCGCAAACCGTGGGCTAAGCTGAAATGCTAACCACTTGGCCCTACTTAGGAAGCTACCGTTTCTTGGCGCATTTTGGAAACATATTTTGTTCTTCTAGCCCTAAATTTTAGCAAGCGTTAAGATGTAAAGAAACTGAGCAGAGAGAAAGAAAAGAAAGAGAAAAAAAGGAGAAGAGTGAATGAACAATGTTTTATTGCTTTGTCAATGGTTACAAACTAGATGGGCCTCTTGATTGTAATGTTAGAGGCTTAGTGATGAATAACCATTTGACTCTCAGGTGCGTCTCCCCTGACTTTCCCTTTGCCATGCAAGAGTTTTTGCCCTTCCGTTGTTTACCCTGGAGGCATTTCACGGGTAGAACATTCTAACTGAGTTTGTATTGACGGGGTATTTCAAATCTCGACCCTCGGTGTTGGTTAAGATTAATGCTCCTCCGGAGAAGGCCTGTTTTACCACGTACGGTCCTTTGTAGTTGGGTGCCCATTTGCCCTTGGGGTCTTTGAGGTAAGGTAGGACTCGCTTTAGCACCATGTCTCCCTTCTGGAAAACGCGAGGCTTTACCTTCTTGTCGAATGCCTTCTTTACCCGCCTTTGGTACAGCTGGCCATGGCACAAGGCGGTGAGTCGTTTCTCTTCAATGAGATTTAGCTAGTCTAGCCGTTGCTAGACCCATTCGGCCTTGTCCAATTTTACTTTAGCCAATACTCTCAGGGAGGGTATTTCCACCTCTATCGGAAGGATTGCTTCCGTACCATATACTAGCGAATAAGGGGTTGCTCTAGTGGATGTTCGTACGGATGTACGGTACCCGTGTAGCGCGTACGATAGGATCTCATGCCAATCTTTGTAAGTGACCACCATCTTTCTGTATTATCTTTTTTAAGTTTTTATTAGTCTCCTCCACTGCCCCATTCATCTTGGGACGATAGGGTGTGGAGTTGTGGTGGAAGATTTGAAACTGCTCGCAGAGTTTGGTCATCATCTTATTATTTAGATTGGTACCGTTATCCGTGATGATGTGAGCTGGGAGACCATATCGACAGATGATGTCCTTTTTAATGAACCGTACCACCAAGCTACGTGTGACAGAAGGGTAAGAGGCCGCTTCTACCCATTTTCTAAAATAATCAATGGCCACCAAGATGAATTTATGCCCATTGGACGCCTTGGGTTCGATGGGTCCGATCACGTCGATGCCCCACATGGAGAATGGCCATGGTGCATTGAGGTTGTGTAGTGCGGATGGAGCGATGTTGAGGTGGTTGGCATAGATTTGGCATTTTGCACACTTTCGAAATGCTGGTAATAGTCTGATTCCATTCGAGTCTAGTAATACCCTGCCCGAAGGATTTTGCGGGCCAGGGCATGTCCGTTTACGTGAGTGCCGAAAATCCCCTTGTGTACCTCTTCCATGATCTACTCAGCCTCTTGACCGTCTATGCATCGAAGGAGCGTCATATCTGTGTTTCTCTTGTATAGTATGGTCCCACTTAGTAGGAAGCCGGAGGCCAAGCGCCTCAGTGTTCTTTTTCTATTTTCAGAGACTTCCTCAGGGTACTCCCCTTTCTCGAGATATCTTTTTATATTGAAGTACCACGGCTCTGTACTTGGTTCCGCTGCTCCGCGAGTGAGACACTGAGAGTACGCTGTTTACGACTACTGCTTGACCTGAATTATCATCTCTTGTCCCTCATTCACTTGTACCATTGCAGACAAGGTGGCGAGCGCGTCTGCCGTTTGATTTTCCTCGCAGGGGACGTGACAAAACGTGATTGCATCAAATGCTGACATATATTTCCCTCACGTGGTCGTGGTATGGGATCAACTTAGCGTCCCTCGTTTCCCATTCTCCGCAGAGCTGATAGATAACCAAGGCCGAGTCTCCGAATACCTTGAGTCTTTTTACTTGGTATTCCAAGGCCATCAAGAGGCCCATGGTGCAGGCCTCGTACTCGGCCATATTATTGATACTATCGAACTCCAACTTTGCAGCAAAAGGGAAGCATTGGTCGAAAGGTGAGATTAGAACTACTTCGACCCCGTTTCCTACTATATTGGAGGCCCCATCGAACCACATCGTCCATTCATCGTCGCGCTGGGCTCTGTTCGTAGTGGCTATCATGATATGCTAGTCTGGAAATTCATATCCCAGTGGCTGCGAGTCTGTCAAAGGGTGGTAGGCGAGTTGTTTGGTCAAGGCGCTTCCTTTCATGGCTTTTTGGCTTACATAGAGAATGTCGTATTCAGACAATGCCATTTGCCAACGTGCAATTCGTCCCGTAAGGGCGGGGTTTTCGAAGATGTACTTGACCGGGTCATTCTTGGCTATTAGCCAAGTTGTGTGGGACAGCATGTACGACCTGAGTCTTTTGGCGGCCTAGACAAGGGCACAACAGGTCCGTTCCAGTGCTGAATACCTCTTCCCATACTCGATAAATTTCTTACTGAGGTAGTAGATAGCTTGTTCTTTTTTCCCTGTGGCATCTTGCTGTCTCAACATGCAACGCATGGATTCTTCCAACACTGTCAGATAGAGTATCAACAGCCACCCTGACCGACTCAACCTCGAGGAGGGAAGGTTTGTGTCAAGGTTTTTACCTGACGGCATGGTTAAGGAATACCCTATGCTAAGCATGCAGCATGTTAAACTTGAAGTAAAGAAACCAACCTAAAATTCGAAACGGGAGAGCTTTCCTTTCTCGTGGACCAATACCTCTGCTTGCCTTTCAGTCTAGACTTGGAGTCCATGCTTCTTCTTTTTCTTGCAGTCGTCAGCTTTCCATCCTTCTATTCTCCTTATTCTTTCCCTAATTTTTCATGCCCTGAACTCTTCGCATTTAAGGCTTATATAGAGCGTTCCAGCTGCTAGGGGGTAACCGCCTCTAGCCCCACGTAATGGTGGTTGGGCTAGAAACCGAATCCGTCTGTCCACAATCCCTGCTTCCACGTGGGGGTTAAGATTCGCCTTGATATTCGGGCAACTCGATCCTTGCTTCACGTACTAGTTGGAGCAGACTCGGTCTCCTCTTCTAGTCTCGGTCTCGGATTTGACTGGGTCTCGAGATGACTCTTGGTGGTCTCGGTCCAGTCTTGGGATGACTCTTGGTGGTCTCGGCCCAGTCTTGGGTTAACTCTTGATGGTCTCGGCCTAGTCCTGGGTTGACCAAGTCTTGGGACTACTCTTTTGGGGGTTTCGGCCCATTCCGGGGGGTTGGGCCTTGCAGGTTTGGGCCGAACAGCTTTGGGGTGCAACACATTTAAAATTATATAAATATTTATATCCTAAATATATTTATAATTATATTCATTTTGCTTTACTTAAAAGATATTTCATTTAATACAATATTCTTTAAGTTTTATAATTGTTATTTTTTTTACCAGAGCAACATATCATGTTTCCACCTTAAACATTGAAGATTAACTTATAAAATAATAATTACATTGCATTTTTTTTACCAATCAATTTATCATAAAAGAAACATGTACAATATAAAAAAAAAATGTGTATGGACATTGATAAGAAATTGAGTGCCTGAGAGACAAAACATAATGGGACGTTGAGACTTGAGAGAGACAATTCCAAATTTGTCTGGACACGATGACTTGTTTTTTTCTTTTATCTTTCAAGAGGGAGAGGGGACGTGATGATTGATATGGAAGGCTGCTTCCAATTTTGTATTTTTCGACTGTGATTCATAAAATACTTTTTGTTAAATTATTTTTTAATAGTTTTCGTAATTTATTTAGTATTTTTTAAAATTAAAATTAAAACAATATGAGTTTCTCATTTAATCCTAAATAGCACAAAATTTTCATTTAATAATAATAAAAGTATTTTATAGGAGACTTATTTAAGAAAATAGAATAAAATTATAAAATCCTAAATTTTTTTATAAAAATATTAATGGAGAAAAATAAAATAGAAAAAAAAATTAGGAAGTAATTATGTTTACTTTTAATTTTTAATTATTTATCAATTTTTTAAAATTAGTAATTATTATATTAAATAAAAATGTTTAATTATAATTAAGTACTGTTATTTATTTTAAAATTTTAATATGTATAAAAAATACACTTTTTAGACAAACATGTTACTTTAAAAGTGCTTTTAATGTCTTTTTATATATATATATATATATATATATATATATATATCCGCTTCTAGCTAGATCCTCTATCCAAATAAATTAAAAAGGAATTTTATTTTTACGATTATAACCAGACATAAATTAACTTATGTTAATATAAGAATTTCTTAAAAATAAATTATTTTTGTAAAAATAAATTTTTTTATACACAAACAAAAGCCCTTAAGGTTACATTTATGTTCAAATTAAAATTTAAAATAAGTGTTTTAAAAATAAGGTAAATTTATTTAGTAATTTTTTTAATTTCGAAGTACACTTGAAATTAATAGTTATTTGATTTTTTAAAAAATTTATTTAAAACTAATCGTCTTACTCAGTGAAAGAATATATTTATAATAATGAAAATATTATGCAAAATTAATTTAAGCAATATATATTTATTTTAATGATAAAAGAATACATATAAATATTGAAATATGTACATTTAAAAATTTTAGTTTTAAAATTTTGAAATGTTATTTTAATTAAAAATAATAATTTAAAATATTATTATAAATAAATTTAAGAATTAATTACAAAAGATAAAACACTTAAAGTATAACAAATATTATGTAAAATTAATTTAATCAACATAAATTTATTTGATGATAAAAAATATCTGAAATATTAAAATATACATTTAAAACTTTTACTTTTAAAATTTTAAAATTATTTTAATTAATTTAAAATATTTTATTATATAATATTAATTAAAAAAGATAAAATGTTTAAAATATAAAAAATAAAAGTATTAAATAAAATTAATTTAATTAAAACTCAGTTACCAAAAAATATATCTTACACATATTCATGGTCACGTTACAACCTAAGAATAAAGTTATTTTGATAGTTTCAAGTAATATTGATTTCATTACAAACTAAGAGATTTATGAAGAACATCATAAGAAAGTACATATTGACGATGATTGAGCGTTTAAGATAAATCTTAAACACCAAAGAGAGTGAAACACACTTGATTTAGTGAGGAATGATCATGCATCATAAGGAAAATAAAGCCAACATTTGTATAGGATCCCAATACTATCTGTCCCAAAAGAACAACCCAATGGAAGGGAGAATATTAAAAGTGGGGTCTGCCTGGCCAAGTAACCCAAACGAAACAAAGCCGAGGTAAGAAAATCATCTAGCCCAATCTGACCCATCTAGGAAGAAGGGCTCGTGACAGCTTAGCTATGCCAGTATCAGCAACCTTATAGGGCCCAACCCACACCAGATCCAGGAATCGCCAACTCAACACTGACAAGGACAGCCACCTCAGTGGAAAGAGCACCTCATCACCATACTCGGAAGCTCCCTAACCGTCAGATCTTCCCAAAGCTTAGATATCCATCGATATAGCCACGTCAGAAAAGCAAGAATCATGTCAATCCCAACATACCAATAATCCTCGCCATTCACAATGAGCGAATGTGCCAAGTCAGCCACTACCCACAAGGAGCACCATGAATCTAGGGTGAACGTGCCACGACTGGGCACAAGGCACAACGAGTATCAACCTGGGCATTACCAAGGCTAACGGATTGAATCAATAGGCTAGAGTAGCACCACATGGCGAGATCATGCGCGTCTTCACCCCTCTTGAAGGCTATAAAATGCCTCAACGTGAAGAACTCAGGGCCAAGAATTAAGGAACATAATACACTTAGCAAATTTGCTGGAGAATTGTTGCGTAAGTGAATTGTAGGCATCACAGACGAACTTCCAACTGCGAGCGCAGACACTAGTCACCCCTCTAGATACTAGGTAAGTTTCTTGGTCCAATCCCATTCATAATCCTAGGAAGCACCCTCTCTCATCCTCATCCACCATACTTCAGATGGCAGGCAGGCTGTCTTAGTTTTATCCGAGTACATTACACTTCAGATGGTAGGCAGGCTGTCTTAGTTTCATCCCAGTCCACCACACTTCAGACAGCAAGCAGGTCGTCTTAGTGTCAAACCGAGTCACGAACACTTCCAATGGCAAGCACATAGCTAGCCTCAAGTTTAGTATCGAATTGGTCTCAGTCCTTCGTCTCATAGCACGTTTCACCCGTGTTCGGGTACTGAACACGTATCCAAGTTGTCCTAGTTCACTCATGAACACAGTCTAGTGCTGTGGTAGGATGCCTAGTGGATAGTCCCCACATCAAACCCCAAATCCGCGTGAGTTGAACGCCTAGTGGAAAGTTCGAACTTCGTGGTTCCGACGGGCACCTAAGGAAAAGTCCCCACCATACCGAGTCTAGTAGCACATTCTCACTTGAGGGAAGGACACCTAGAAGAAAGTCTGACTCTATACTCGTTTTACCTTAAGAACTACGTGAACTTTGATCTCTTCCAGCTAGGAGGGCTACGTAGGAGTGAGAGACACCCTCTCGTCAAGTTCTGTATCACCAACATTCCTACGTCATTACATATTGTAGGTCATTCTAAGCAAAGTAAAGAAAATATAAAGGTTGTGCTAGCTCATGCAGGTCGTAGGGTAACTACCAGATGGTAGGCGGATGGGATGATATATCATTTTCATGTGTAACCGACCTCTTTCTCGGATCTCTATTCTTCCACTTGCATTATCCACCTCGGTTCTCAACGTACCATTAAACATTGGTGGCGACTCCATGACCAAGTCAGTTCAGACTCAGTCAATCCTCCGGATTATCCGAATCGGTACAGACTCATCTTGTCAGGTCAAGAACTCAGATCTGACTCCCCGCAATTTCCACTTTGTACCCTTTTTCAAACTTTCCAGTGAATAAATGATTTTCCTTCTAAATCCGCTACGGCGCGATTTAAGTCGCGTAAATTTGGTATTGTATTGCTTTCTCGAATTCATAGCAATATCATGATTGAAATGCTAATCAGTACCTTGTAACTTTACTTCTAACTAAATTATAAAATTGATACATATTTCAAGAGCATATTTAATTCCAAAAATTACTTGATTTTTTTGTTTTTTTTTCTTTCGCTTCTAGCAAGTAAACCTTTTAAGTTTGGAGATGTAATGAATTCAACTTATAAGGATTCATTGAAACAATTTACGCAATCAAATGCAAAAAATAAAAAAAGAATCTCACAAAATCATACAAATTAGTGTAGTTTTGTAAATATTAAAATTTTAAATAGAAAAATATGTTTTCTATAAATACTTGCAAACTTTTTGATAAATTGTAAGGAAAATAAGGATTTTTCATCCAGCGTCTCGTACGATTTCCTCATGATGAATGCTTAATAAGGTAGATTTCGCCTGGCGATAGCTTACAACTGATAATAATTGTCCCTAACTACCTCAATAACTATTGTGTACAATCAATGCCTACTAATGAAACATCTAGTAGCATCACCTTATATGGTCTAATATCACAAGTTGATGGTTCGATTCCTAGATTCATTAAATAGGTAATTTGTTCTTTTTTATGCAACTGTTTTAGATTTTCAAATTTGAAGCAAATTCTTAGTTCCTCAAACCTTTTTGTATGTTGTGAAAAACTTTCACTAAATCTTTTGAGTTATGTATGAGCTTAACAAGAGATTGAGCTAGAGTTTAGAGAATTTTGGACACATGACTGCATAGGGATGTAGAGGTCGTGCTGGCACCAAACTATACAGTTGAAGATAGTTTAAGAATAAATCAAATACATATAAGTGAATTATGATTAGTACTACCTATTGATAGGAATCTATTTTTCGGTAGCTCATCACTTAAGAACTCCATAATTAAGTGTGTTTGACTTAGAGAGAGATTTTGGGATAAATTACTATTAGAGAGTTTATAAGAAGTGTGCGGGTGAGGACAAAGCACATTGAAAAGTCTTGTGTTGATTTGTAAGACAGTTATTGATTTGTAAGCACATTGAAAGTAGTTGAGCAATACACTACTTTTTTGTCCCCTTCTTATGCTAAGTGTTTGTCTTCGTTTATTTTGTGTTTGTAACCATTGTAACATTGTTTTGAACTCTTATATGCATATGACAACAATAATGCACACACTTCTATTAATTTTTGAATCATCACATTCAAGTCTTCCAAGTGAAGATCAACTTAACCCAATGTATGTGTGGACTCTACAACCACCAAATCAACACATAGATCACTAAGGGTCACAAACGAAAGTAATACCACAATCATGTGATTCTCCACTTAGATCCAACCATTATAAAATATTGATTTAAAATGTTTTTAGTCCTTATAAAATGAATAGGTTTTTATTTCAGTCCTTAGAAAAAAAAATTCTTTGGTTTTCATTCATTGTTATTTTTTTATTCTTACTATTTTGTAACATTCATTAACTACTTATGTATTTAATAAGAAATTAAATAATAATCTCAAGCTGACATTCATTGGTAGTTGTGGTATCGTATTAGCATGTAATACTTTTAATAAATTTTTTAAATTCTTAAAATAAATGTTATTTATCTATCTTAAAATGAACGTAGGAACATAAAATAATGATATTAGATTTTGGAGAGATTAAAATAAATTTTTTTTTTTACAAGAACTAAAATTAAAATTCATTTATTTCATAAGAAGCAAAAATATTAATTTTAAATTTTATAAGAATGAACAAAAATTACATGAACTAAAAATAAAATTTATTTATTTTATAGGAATTAAAACTATATTAAAGTCTCAAAAATATTACTTCATTCCTCATTTTTCTGTATGTTTTTCACGTTACATAGTTTATTGAACTTTACGCGAGATACACATACTATAAATTTTTATGGTATAATTGATTTACTTGAAAATTTCTTGGTAAGTATTAATTAAATAATTATTATTTTAAAGTTTATTCTCTAAAAAAAATCTATAGTTAAATTATTTTGAATTTTGAAAAATAGTTAACCTACTATTACTTTAATACTATTTTTTTTAACTTCAAAACATTTACAAGATTTTTTTAACTTGACTCTTTTACAAAAATTCTAAAATATATTAAAGTTTCATAATATCATACTTTCTGAATATTCTAAGTTTTGACAAATTTAAATTCTAACAATTTTATAAGTGCTAAGTTTTATCATTGTATTGATATATAATTTTAATAAAGGAAATTAATTAGTTTACAAAAATTCATATAATTTAAAATTTCATTATTTCAGTGTGTAATATATTATTTAATATATAAATGAATATTTATATTAAAATATATATTTATGAATATGTAAATTATTTAAAGTATTTGAATATCTAGATATATAATTATTATTCAACAATATTATATAACATAATGATTTGATTGATGAAATTATCATTGCTATAATAATATAGATGTTATAGTTCCACACGAGATATAATCCATTAACACTAGGGTATATGATGGAACAAAATTTTGCTTATTTCAAATATATTGTTTTATTAATTTTAAAAAATTTATTATAAAAGCTAAATATATATAAAAAAAAAATGCCCTTAACCTATGACCTTTTTTTTTTTTTTTCTGCTCTCTCTTGTCTTAGTAAAAAGTTCTATCTTTCCTTCCGTGAACAAAGTCTTTATTCATTTTCCTACCGTGAAAGAGATTGTCAGATAGAACCCTCTTTGCATGTGAACAGCGGTCATGTCAGCTAGTCAGACTCTTCTGAACTTAGCTCATTGTATGCTGATTATAGAATTTATTATCATTATTAGTATTACATAACAATTTTCTATGACATTAATTTTTTAAGTTGTAACATTACTTTTTTCTCTCTTAGTTATATTAATTATGTTATTTCACATTTTTCTTTCTTATCTTTTCATTTCTTTCTTTGTTACATAATTTTTTTTTTTAAGAAAAAATATGTATAAATATAATTTCTCTTTTTAATTTTTCAGATGAAACTTCTATTATAAATCCTGAACTTTGCATCAGGTGGGATTTAGCATACAACTTTCATTTGTAATTATGTTTTCGTCTGCTTCACAAATGGCAGCTATTTTCCTGTGGTTTTTATATGCATCCACTCTCAACTCATGCATGGTAAATGGGAACATGAATGTTCTTTGCAATGGAAGAGATCAAAATGGACTTTCAGTATTTAAGCAAAGCATCAAAGATCCCTTGAAGCGCCTCTCATCTTGGTCCACTGAACATGATTGCTGCAAATGGAGTGGGGTTCATTGTGACAACATCACAGGTAGAGTCTCAAAGCTAGACCTTCATTGTCCACTTGGAACTATCCAATGTTTAGAGGGTGAGATAAACTTTTCTGTAGTGTTCAAACTTGAATTCCTAAGCTCCTTGGACTTGAACTCCAATAACTTTGAGACTATTCGTTTTCCACATATTTATGATGGCTATGCAAATTTCTCCAACCTTCTTTATTTGGACCTATCAATGAATTACAACCTCTACATGGAAAATCTTAGGTGGCTTTCAACTCTTTCATCTTTGGAATATCTAAACCTGAATGGTATATTTCTCAAGAGTGAAACTCTTTGGCTTCAACCCCCTCCACTCATTGAATTAAGGCTGAGTGGTTGTTCCCTCAATGACAATCTTTCTCTTGTGTATGCCAATTTTTCTTCTCTTGAAGTACTTGATATTTCCAACAACTCTTTCCACTCTGAGATGCCCAAATGGCTATCTAATCTTCAATACTTGAGTTCCTTAAGTTTGGGAAACAATAGTCTCAAAGGACTGATTCCCAAATGGATGGGTCAATTCAAACATTTAGAGCAACTTGATATTTTCAACAACTTGCTTTATGGTCCCATTCCTTTAACCTTTGGCAATCTATCATCATTGAAATCTTTAGATGTTAGTTTCAACCACTTGAATGGTAGTCTTCCAAGAGATATCGGGAAACTATCCAAATTGGAGGTTTTATCCATAGGTTACAACTCCTTCTCAGGCACCATATCTGAGCAAAGTTTCACAAACCTCTCAAACTTAAAGTCATTGAGCCTTGACTCATCTGATTTTATCTTTGATTTGGGGTCTCACTGGCAGCCACCTTTCCAGCTTGAAAATATTAGCATAAGCTATTGCAATCTAGGTCCTGAGTTTCCGCCATGGCTTTATTCACAAAAATCTCTTTCTAATTTAGACATATCAAGTTCAGGGCTTTCATTCAACATCCATGAAGACTTCAATTTCTGGAGCTTTGTAGCACAAATCGACAATCTCTTCTTATCCCACAATTCAATTAGTGGGGACATATCTACCTCATTGATCAACAACACACAAATTGATCTAAAATGGAATAAATTCAGTGGCAGGCTACCCCATTTATCTCCCAAAGTCATCTTCTTTGACATAGCCAACAACAGCTTCTCAGGATCCATTGTTCCATTCTTATGTAGCCAAGGGGAACACCACCACTTAGCAGTTTTGATCATGTCATACAACCTTCTATCTGGAGAGTTACCAAACTGTTGGATGAAGTGGCAATCCTTGATACATGTGAATTTAGGAAGTAATAACCTATCTGGCAAAATTCCTCACTCTATAGGCTCATTGACCAAACTTAAACCTTTCGAGTTCGCAACAATAGCTTCTTTGGAAACATACCTATCTCACTCAAAAGTTGCAAAAGCTTGTGGTACCTTGATTTGGGGTTGAATGAGTTCACAGGAATATACCAACTTGGTTTTCACACTTGAGCATGGCCCTTTTGTTACGATCAAATAAATTCAGTGGCACCATCCCTTTACACATATGTGAACTTTCTAATCTTCTAGTGCTTGACCTTGCAAACAATGAACTTTCAGGACCAATACCAAAGTGCTTACATAACATCACAACAATGGTCACAAACACAGTTGATGAAGGCTTGTTCACGGCTTACTTTCACCATTGGTTTTTGGTTCCAATTTCTGTGAGATCAAACCTAGAGGACTTACCCTTGTTTATGAAGGGCCAAGAGTTAAACTATTGGCATGCTTTAAAGTTTGTGCACAGTGTTGACCTCTCTAGCAATGACCTTTCAGGACCAATCCCTTTAGAATTGGTTGGTCTCAGTGCCTTGCAATCTTTAAATTTGTCACATAATCGTTTGGAGGGAAAGATACCAAGTGGGGTTGGAAATATGAAGTATTTAGAGTCTCTAGACCTTTCGGGAAACCAACTTTCGGGTGAAATTCCACAAAGCATGTCAAATTTATCATTCTTGAGTTTCTTAAACCTGTCTTACAATCATTTGAGTGGAGAAATTCCATTGGGCACCCAACTTCAGAGTTTTGATGCGTTTAGTTACATTGGAAATCCACAACTTTGTGGTGAGCCTCTTCCAAAGAAGTGCACACAAGAGGGGTCACCTAATCATGGTAGCTTAAAATGGATGCAAGACAAGGGTGATGATGATTTTACATCTTGGTTTGAAATTGGCATGGGAATTGGATTTGCTTCTGCATTTTGGGGTGTTTTAGGCATCCTTTTCTTTGTAAGGAGATGGCGGGATGCATATTTTCGAGCCCTCTATAATCTTTATCTCAAAGTCAAAAGGTTGTGGTAATGTGAAGATACATATCTGCTTTTTGCACAGGTATTAATCTAATAAACTTAAATGGTTTAATTTGAGTTTTTATTATTATGTGAGGTTTATCATTATGCACTTACATTATAAAATATTATTTATGATGTCGTTTATGATTAAATAATTATATAAAATTAAGCAATTAATTGGAGTGCCTTCATGTTGATGGAATTAATTAATTAGATGCCATTGTTACATATTATTTCAGGAATATATAAGTTGATGTTACTTGTATAAAATCCCAGTACAAATATTAATAAACATTATAGATCATTAATGAGGCAATTTGTATTGATATGCTAAGTACGTAAGTTTGATAACAAGTTGTATTATGTTGTGCTTGCATTTCATGTGTATAAGATTCTTGGTAACAGATGATATTTGACGACATTTACCTCGTTTATAAAATGTACCAATTAAAAAGGTAAAGAATAAATGGGTCACCTTTTTTTAAAAAAGTATGGGTCACTTATATTGAGTTATTCTAACTAGTGAAAAAATTAATATAATTTTCTATAATTAATAAATTATAAGCAGTTAATATCAGTATATAAAGTTAGTGGCACGATCAATGAAATTATGTAAGATAATGGTATAAGTTAAATTAAGAGAAAACAAGACAAAAATTAAGAAATAAGTAACTTGACATCACCCAAAAACCACAACCGCAAACAACAATCATACTAATTCTTATTGTTGTTGGTTCTCAATAAGAGAAATGAAATAAATTATATAAGGTTTAAGAAGAAGAAAAGGAAATAAAAAATTTATTATGATAACTTAATGGAAAGCAACTTGAATGATGACAGACTTTTTTTTTATGTAAGCTAATAAGATTATTACTTCTTCAAGCTGCCTTAGGACTAACTCAGGACTTAAAATACTTTAATTGATGTAGTTTTTTTTTTTTACGTGTAACTGGCGTAGTTAAAGATCAATAGAAGTATAAAACTAAAGAATATTATTTTAATTTAAATAATTAGATGAGTAAGTTTTGGTGGGGAGTAAAAGGGAAAGTCGTGTCCCTTTCGCCTCTACTCACGATTCCATGTACTAAGTCAAAACACGTCCTTTTCTTCTATGCCGTGTATAAAGAGAGATTTGAATGAGATTTTGTTGCATGTGATACAAAGAGGGAGAAAGATCACTTTTGCCTTAGGTAGAGACAATATTAAGTTTAATTTTGTGTGTAAGGAAGAAAAAGTTGATCATGGAGTCCCAATGTAGAAAATAAACAAGGTTGGGAGAAGAACATGGGTGATAGTGATACTTACGAAAGGGGAATCTTTAAGGTAATGGAATTTTCTTCATTTCACACGAGGAAGCTAGTGAAAGAAATAGGTGGAAAAATATATGGGATAAGAAAAAATAAAAAAAAAATAGATGAATGGAAATAGGTGAGAAATAAAGTAAAGATAAGAGTATTTAATTTTTAAAAAATAAAAAAATAATTAAATTTCAATTCATTAAATATGCATTTCAATAGATTAAATTCGCTTCTAAATCAATTGTAACATGTTGACAATCGACTATTATTTAAAAAATCGATTATATGTTATGCAACAATTTTAAACTACTACTAAATACAAACAAATGTTGTTAAATATAAAAAAAAAAAGTCGTCAAATGCATATTTTTTGAAATTTTAAACCACAAAAAATGAACTTGCTACAACATGTTAAATATGCAATTTTCTTGTTACATTTTCATGCATTAAGAAATAAAAAGATGTGACATCGACATTTTTTATTTCTCTCCTCTCATGTTTTTCCTCTACTAAACACATTCACTTTTATTTCCTATTTGTTTCTTCCCTCTCCACCCATTTCTTCAATCTTTCACCAAACAAAGCCTAAAAAGATCTTAGTTACATATACAATATAACTTATCGCATACATGTTTTTATAAATTGAGCACAATATTGAGATTATAATGCTGATTTTCATAAATACCCATATTATACTTGTAAGTTGTAATCTTGTAATTGTTTTATTGATATTTTTTATATATACCATCTACTTGAAGAACTCATTATTCTATTTTTACATGAATGTATTACAAACTTCCAGATCCAGGCTCAGAGTTTCCACAAAATATAAATTTTATATATTTCTTGTATTTTGTGGAAATTCTGGTAATGAATATATGAATAAGAAAGCAGCCCAAAAGTCTCAATGGAAGTAACTGGAATTTGGAACTATGTATCTTAAAATGGACTGAGTAGTGTTTTTGATGTACAAGTAATTTTGAACTAGAATGTGGATAATTGTACCTGGCTTTGTACTCTAAATTATACGTAGTTATTGAATTTGATCCTTAGAGATATATCTCACGTTCTACAAGTCTTAAATTTATTTAAGGGTTAAACACTGGAAGTTAGTTACGCAATTTTTTTGTTATCAACCATACTTAAGTTAATTGTTTATTTAGTTAGTTAACACTTAGTGTGGACATGGTTGATTGTATATAAGGACAAGATGTATGTCTCAGAACTTTTTTTTTTTTTATTTGATGCAACTTTTATTAAAAATTTCAATTTAAATCATTTATAGGGTTAATAATTTAGACGAAAAAGATAATATTGTATTGTTTTTATAAATTGAAGGATAAATTGAAATTTTTAATAAATATAGACTAAATTAAAATAAATAAATATATAAAAAAATCAAAGTAATAATTTAACCTATACTTTATTGTATAATATGGAAGGGACACACCCATGGAATTTGATCAATGACATGTAGAATAATAGTTATTTACTTAGGTTATATATACATGTAGATACTATACTTTATCTATGCTCTTAGTGAATGGATTCATGTCTTTCATACGAATGCACGTTGAGACCGTGATATCAAAATTTGTTAGTTGATTCCTATTTTCTTTATATTATCTTTTATTAATTTTTTGTAAAGAAAGTTTGAATGTCGAATTTAATGTGTGATCTTTTTGCACAAGGATTTGAGCTACCAGGTGCCTGACATGTTTGAGTTAGGATCATGACTACTCATGTAGTAGTTTCAATGCATGTTTAAATTTTTCCGATACATATTCACCATTTTCTTAAAGCCCACAAATATATATCCTGCCACCAAGTGGTGTACGTTGCGTTTAAAAAGATCGCAACATTATTTTAGGTACGTCACATTATTTCATGAATGTGTTGATTTTATTTTCCATGACTTTGGTTTTTTATCTAAATTGTTAGAACAATTTTTAGGGACATATAAGAATAAGAAATGAGTATGTTTTAATTTAAGGTTTGGGTTTTATTTAAGGTTTAGTATATTAAAACAACAGAATTACACCGAATGTTAAAAATAAGTATGTTTTAATTTAATTAATGATATTTTAACTTGGTTCTTTGAATATTAATGTATTATTATATTAGTTCTTTAAAAAATTTAGTCGTGAAATTAGTCTTTATTCTTTTTTATTGTTCTTTGTTTGTACCTAGAGATTAATTTGGTGTTTGAAGTTTCTCAATATTTTGTATGTATGACTATATTGAATATAGTTGGACTTTACGGGATGACCTTCGTGAATAAATTGATATGAGTTTGCATGAATGGCCACATAAAGCCTAAGTAGACCTTGTGTAATGAACTTGGCATATAAATTGACATTATCAAATGTGTCTTAATTGTCATACCTTTGATAAAGGTTTGTGTGAAAGTACAAAAAAAACAAATGAGACTTAATGAAATTTGGGTAAAAATAGTGGAACCTTAGGGTAATTGTGTGATTAATTATATGTTTTATATTCAAGTTATGCATTATGAGTGATCCTTAGTTTCTCGTTTAAGATTCAATATAATTGTTAGATCAAATGATGATTTAAGTCCCTCAAAGTTTCAATTAATAAAAAACAAACAATTAAGTTTTTCTAGACTAAAGATGATAAGTATCATCTATAAAAAAAATGGACGAAGAACATTCATAAAGTAATGTAGACAAAACAAATATATCTATATTCATAGTCAACTTGTTTCATGCAAGAATGATAAATTATATATAAAAAATGTACTAAAGAAGCTCTGGATGTATTTTAAATATTTCAATCAACATCAAAAGACGACAAAAGGAAGTAGTAGTGTACTTTCTGCTTTTGGAAAAGCAACCTTGACATATGTTATAAGCTACTTGTACGAGAAAGAATAGGTAAGCATAATGCTTTATCTTATTAAAGTGATTAGTTAGCGAAAAACATTAACAATTAATACTCCAACAAACATTTTCTCTATTTAGTAGAAGAATGACAAAGGAAGGAGGTGAACACCCCTCAACGGTCATTTTATGAAGCTTCCTATATATTCCAGTCATTCTGAAGATCAACAATAACAAATCAAGCTACATTATTTATACAAACTACAACATTGAGTTGTAAAACGTCTTAGATTCTCTATTGAGAAATATATGCTTCTTGTAAATATGTTTATCAAACAATATAGTCAGTTAGCTTACCCCTTAAACCTTTTTCTTAGTGAAAGTGGTTGAAGCCTAAAGAGGCCATGTGCACAAAAAATATACTTGGTTAGTTTACTTGAAGAAGCAAAGTAAAGAATACTTGTTTGGAGTTTGAATAGGCTTATGGTAAACATTACTAGTAACTCTAGTTTCAATTAGTGGAAACTTGGTGGTGTACCAAGAGTTGGGCATTGTCTCGAGTTTGAGACAAACTAGTATAAATCTTTGTGTTTATATCTCTCTTGTATATACTCACTTTGTGTTCTAATATGTCTTTGTGAAATTTATCTTTTAAGATAATTAATATAAAGAAATATTTTATACAAAATCATTTGAGATATTGTTAGAAGGTTAAGATAACAAATAATCTTTGCAAAAAAACTTTTAAAATGCAATTCATTCCACCCCTTCTTGTGTTTTTTGGTGTCTTACAGTTTAGTATTAGAGATCAACCTCTAAAAGTTGAGCATTTAACAATGTCAGAGGACAAAGATCTAGATGAAAAATCATGAAGGTCAACACATTCTAGAAGGAACCTCTTTGTCCAAGCTTCCAACCTTCAATGAAGAAGATTACACTTACTAGTGAAATCATATGGAGATGTACATAAGTCCACTCAATACAATATCTAGAGAATCACCATTCAAGGAGATCATATAGTTACAAAGCCAGAATTAGATTGGAATCAAGATGACTTCAATCTTCTCCAACTACATGCCAAAGCTAGGTATACCATAACTTGTGCTTTATCTAGATTTGAATATAACATGTTTTGCAACTACAAAACAACAAAGCAAATGTGATATGCTCTTAGGACCACTCATGATAGAACTAAAGATGTTCAACTGAGAAAAGCTACCACCCTTTAGAATTATGAAATGTTTATGATGAAGGATGGTGAAACTATTGATGAAGTGTTTGGATAATTCCAAACTATTTTAAATGGTTTTTAGTATCTTGGGCATAAGTTTTCTAAAGCTCAAGACAACCTTAAGACTTCGAATAGCCTTCCAAAGGTTTAGGAACCTAAAAGCACTATCGTTTAAGAAGCTCATGACATAAAAATGTTAACCCTTGATGAACTTCTTGGAGTCTTAAAAGTTCATGAAGTGCATTTGTTCAAAAGGGATGGTTTGAACACTTAGACTTGAAATGTTCAAGCTTCTTGTACTTATAGCATACCACTTGACTTTTCTCTTTTGGTTTCTTTGGTGAACTACTTTGACTGGTTCCTTTATCTGGATCCTTCTTTCTTCTTCCAAATAGAGTGGATCTTTTTGGATATGAAGGAAAGCTCGCCTTCATTAGAACCTTCTTCTTTAGAAACTTCATCAGAAGATTCTTTAGCTTTGAAGGCTTTGGACAATGATCCTCTAAGAGTCTTTTGAATCTTGAGGGCTACAAACTTCCCTTTTTTTGCCTTCATCCTCTCTAAGCTCAATCTCATGAACTTTGATGGTGCTAAGAAGTGCTTCCATAGGAAGCTTCTACAAGTCTTTGGACGCTCTAAGAGTTGTAACTTGTGGTCTCCACTGTCTAGGCAAACTTCTCAAAATTTTCGTTATATGATCATAATTATCACAAGTTTCACCTAAGGACCTCTAATTATTGATTATAGTTTGGAAGTGCCCAAACATCTTATCAATAGTCTAAATCCTCCATTTTAAATAACTCATGTTGACGTACAAGCATACTTTAGAGTCTTTTACCTAAGACATACCTTCATAGGCAATAGTTAATGTTAAAGCATACATTATAAAATTTCTAGCCTAAGTTTAGTAGGCACCTCATTTTTTTTCATCTTTATTCCATGAGGATCTAAGAAGGTTTATTCCATCCTCTTTCTATGGAATGTAATTCCAATTCTTTATGACATCATATGTGTCAATATGGTGATCATTAAAGAATGTAATTATTCTTTGTTTTCAATAATAGTAGTTTTGTCCATTAAATAGAAGAGGTATTGACAACATGTCCCTTAATTTCCACAGTGTTTTATTTGGAACTTGTCCCCTGCATTGTTAGATTCTCAATCCCTAGAGGATGAGCTCTGATGCCAATTGCAATAAATAAGATAAAAAACACAAGAAGAAGGATTGAATTGTTTGTGTAATTTTAAGCCTTTTTAAAACTTTTCGCAAAGACATATAAGTTTAAAACAATTGCATCAAGCAAACCGTCTAAAAATGTGTAGACAAAATAAAAGAATGTCGAAAGAGAGATCAACATAAGATATTTATCCTCGTTCTCTCTACAACTTAAAGCAACATTCAATCTCTTCCATTAAAGGATTTTTCCATTAAGTCCAACTAACTTACAATACAAGTATTTCCAACCGCTTCATACTTTACACACTTGTAATCTACAACCTAGATTACAAGCACACCAAATATTCTTTAACACTTAGCATCTTCAAGCTATCACAAAGGTTTAAAATGAGTTTTACAAAGATAACTCACATAGTAAGCATAAAATGTTTAAAACAATGATTTTTTAACTTTGTAACACAAAGCAATTTATAAGTAAAGATCAGAGCTATACAAAGCTTTTCAAAATGATCATCCAAAAACAAATGAAGACAGATGTAAGATTTTCTTGTGTTCTATATTGCTTGTTCTCACGTGTTATACTTGTCTTCTCAAAGGATGGATTTATAGAATGTTGAGAAGAAATCGTTGTGCATCTTCAAGGATAGCATGCTTTGGAAATAAATGTCTTAGACCGTGTTTTGCAAAAAAAAAAGACACTGGTACATCTTATCTTCTTTTGATGAGAGAGAAAAGGTGTAGCAAATCTTGTCTCTATGCCTTTTCTTAATTGAAAATGAGCAAGGGAATATGCACCAAAATGATTTTTATTGATTTGAATTGGAAGAAAAGAAACTATATATTGATTGAGTGAATAATACAATATCTAATCTCCCTTTTATAAGGTAAAAGTGGACTACTAAAAGATAAGAAGATAACATAAAAGATACATGATAACATGAAAGAGAAAAGATAACTGTAAAGATAAAATGAGATATTCATAATATCCTCATGAGATATTCATGATATCCTAATGAGATATTTATGATACCTTGATGAGACATTTATGATATTTACAAAATTCTCTCTCAAGTTGATAAATGAATATCAATCATTCTCAACTTGCTATTGAGTTCTTGAAATTACTTACAAAGAGCTCCTTGGTGAAAGCATCTGTCACTTGGAGCCCAATAGGATCCTTTGTTGTGATTATAAATCCATTGTCAAACTTCTCCTTAATGAAGTGTATGTCAATCTCTATGTACTTTGTCCTATCATGTTGTACTAGACTATGGGCAATACTAATAGTTAAGTTTTTGTCACAAAACAACTTCATAGGTCCCTTATATGACAGACTCAACTTGTAGATAACTCTCTCCTAAAGTGGAGGGCTAACAAAGAATGACTCTATTTCATGAAAAGTAACATTTATTGAGACAAAAATCCAACGACTCAAAGGGTAATAATACTTAAACCTCTTTTATTTAAGAAATAACCAATGAAAACACATTTGATATCTCTATGGTCTAACTTCTCATAGTGTGGATTGTGAGAATAGATAGAGGCAACACACCCAAAGACATAAGTTAGTAAGCTTAACATTAGGGGAGAAGAAAGAAATAAGGATAACATATGTTTAATTGGACCAATATCATTTAACACACTTGTGGGTAACCTGTTGATGAGATAGGTAGTGATTAGGACAACTTCTTTGTAGTAGACATTGGGAACAAACATTTGGAAGATGAGGGCTTTAACAACCTCAAGGAGATGATGATTTTTGTTTTAAGCAACCTCATTTTGTCGGCAAATGTTCACACATGTTAGTTTATTAATCACACCATTATCTTTCATAAACTTGGAGAACTCAAGATTTACATGTTATGTACCATTATCTAACCATAGTTTTTTAATATATTTACCAAATTGGTTTTGAACAAAACAGAAAAAATCGACAAATATTTTGTAAATCTCCTTTATTTTTCATAAAAAATATTCATGTCACAAGATACGATCATTAATACATTATATAAACTACTTAGCCCTAAATATAGATTTACTAGTTTTCCCTTACACATTAAAGTGAATAAGGTCAAAAGGAACTAGACTTTTATTAATACTAGAAGAAAATGTTGCATGATGATGTTTTGAAAAATGACAAACATCACAATGAAAAGACTAAATAAACTCTTTTGTAAATAAATGTGAAAACATTGTCTTAAGTAAACTAATCTATAGATGTTCAAGATGTTTATGGTGAAGCCAAATTTGAGAAGATGCTCAAGTTTTTTTGGTTTCCTATTGATTGGAAGGTAACTCCTCTTTATTGGTGTTGTTACCTAACTTGGTGTATTGGAAGTAGTATAACTCACTATGCTTTTTAGCAATTCTAATTGCTCTCCCCATTGCAAGATCTTGAAAAACACAATGAGAATGAAAAAAGGTTACTACAAAATTCTAATCTTGTATAAGCCTACATATAGAGATAAGATTTCTATCTAGTTTATGAACATGAAGAACATTGTATAGGGATAAAGAGGACCAAAGTTAGACACTGCCATATCCAACAATAGGAGCATGATCTTCATTAGCAATAGTAATTAGTTGTCTTTTGGATGCTTTAGAGTATGATTATAAGTGTGAAGGAAACAAAGCATATGATATGTTGCCCCAAAGTTAAGGATCCAAGTGCTTTGTAGAATCGAATAAAAAATATTGAAGGAACTCTTACCCTTTATGGTCAAGGTACATGAGCTAGGGGCTTACTCATTGAATTTAGGAGGGATCGAAGGTGGTCCATCTCCTCCTTACTAAAGGCTTAAATATCCTAGTCAAGTTAAGGGATAAGATGATACTCAGCTACATTCTCCATATTAGAGGTCATTTGATTCACCCACTTCTAAGTTGGACCTTTATTTCCACCAATTCATTTAGGAAAATTCTCCTTTTCATGAAGCTTGTAGTAGGTGGTATCCTTGGTATGCCCTTGTTGTTTGCAGTACATGCAGTATTATCCATGACTACTCTTTGTGGATGGTTTTCATTTGGAGGTTGATCCTTTTATGAAACTTCTCTTGTTGTCACGACAAATCTTGTGTTAGAGTTTCCTTTATCAAGCATGATTGGTCATCAAGTCTCTTCATCCTACACAACAGAAAATACCTCAAATAGAAATGAAAGTTTCTCCTTGCCTAGAATTTGAACCCAAATGGGATCATATTCAAAATTCAAGTCATGAAGGAACTTAAAGATTCTTCCCTCTTGATGAACTTGGTGTATGCAATAAAATTAGCTTTGTACATCTTTAATCCTTGGTACTTGTCCAACTTGATCCACAACCTCTTCAAGGTTCCATAGTACTCTATTATTGAAAGGGTTCATTGTCTAGAATTGAATATAATGCTTTCAATATCGTAACAAAAAACAAAGTCTTTTTTCATTGAATATGTCTCAGTAAGATTCTCCCATACCTCACAAATGGAGGAATAGAACATATAATTCTAGCTTATTTTTTGGAGTCATGGAGTTTCATAATCATGTTGTGATGAAGGAATCCTCATTATTCCATGCTTCAAACTCTAGATCATCTCTTGGTAGGCCACCTTCTTCAATGTGAATAAACTTCTTAAACCATTTGAGAGTGATGTGGACATGTTGTGCCCAATATAGATAATTGTGATTGTCAAGTCAATAGAAACCTACCAAATTTGGAAGTTCATTGGGTTCCAAGGTGATGGCATGGTCTTTTTCCATTATTACAAAATGTATATGATTTACTAAAATAAACCCCTGGTAAGGGCAAAGAAGACTCTAACAAGTCTTTATGTATTAGTGCTGGTGTGTGGGTCTCAACATAGGGTAGCAATTCACCAAAATGGAGCAGCAAAAACAAAGCTCCTAAGGTCAAGAGCTCTAATACCAAATTGGAAGAAAAGAAATTATGTATTAATTAAATGAATAATACAATCTCTAATCTCTCTTCTATAGGGTAAAAGTCAAATACTAAAAGATAAGAAGATAACATAAAAGATACATGATAACATAATAGAGAAAAGATAATCATAAAGAAAAAATAAAATATTCATTATATCCTTATGAGATATGTATGATACAACAATTTATCTTATTATGCACATATATGAGAACAAAACAACTTCTCAAAGTTGTCTTGCTTTCTTAGGTCTAAAACATGTTGTATTGGTCTTAAAAATCACCAAAGCAATATACATTACTACTAAAGATAACATTAGCGTATAATCATATTTATAGAGAATTTTGTAAGCGCATAATAGTAACTTATACTGGACATATTTGACATCATTTTGCGGTTAACATTGACACATTGGTTGAGTCTTGCTAATTGGACTTAATTGGGTTTAGTTGGGTTTAGTTGCTAATCTTTGCTTATTTTCGAACTTAATTTTCATTATGATGTTGCTATTTTGTGCAGGTCATATTTGAAGCTACATATCTTCAAATTGGACAATCTTGGTGGCTTTGGAAAGATAAGACAAAGATCTACAACATCTCTCTTTTAAATCAACCTAGTATGACTATATTTAGTGTCAAAAGTTCACATGAATTTGTGGCATCATAACTCTATTGGGCCCTTTTTTGTATAGTCTGACCCAATTTTGGGACCTTGGTTGGTGGGCCTTTGGGCTGAGAATTCTTTTGGCTTAAATCACCTTCCTTAGCATTTACAAAATGTAATAAATAGTAGTTGGTTAGTAGGGTTAGGAGGAGACGTTTTTAGGATTTTCCATATTGAGTTTTAGGAGGTTTCTTAGATTGCAAGTTTTCTTGGATTACAAGTTTTCTTGGATTACAAGTTTTCTTTCTTTTCCTTTGGTTCTAGCTTTGTATGGTGCTGCATTTTTTGTGACGATTGCCATGGGAGGCTAAGCTATCTTATCAATTCAAGATTTCAAGATTGTAGTTTGGTTTGAGTTCTTGAATCTTTCTTTATGCAATTTCTATTATGTTCTTTTCTTTCCAATTCTTGGCCCGTTTTCATGATTATGATTTCGCTTGAAGTTTTGGATTGTGTTATGTTAGGTAATCGATTGATCACCTAAAATGAACCAATTATGTGCTTGAATCCATGCTAATTAGGAACTGCGATTGTGATCTCAATTTGTATAGATGAATGTCAAATGATTATATAATGAATCTTGGGTTGATGTGAATTTGCACCTTTATTAGAACCATGATAACAGAACTACATGATTGAATCCTTGGACTGATGTTACATAATTTTGTTTGGTTAAATTATATTTAGTTAAATTATATTCTGCATAATTCCTCTGCATGATTCCGTTTACACCCAAGCCCCCCTTTTTGCATTCAATTTGATTTATGTCCAACAAGATTAAGCATTGCATGATTGTGCCCTTGAGAGATTCGACTTAGGTTAGTTTCTACACTTCAAAATTAAGGAGAATCTAGTGATTTTGATAGTGTTTCGACACCATTATCAAATTGGCACCATTGTTAGGGACATAAGTTATTGTATTCTAATACTGTGATATTTTAACTCATTTAGTGTGTAGTAAGTGGTAATAGTAGGCAAAAAAGTGAGTAACTCGAAATTGGCTGAAACTTGGCCAATTGATAGAGAAAATTCATAGATTTATGGAAATTATGTGAGGAAGGAACATGGTTGGGGGCATGTTTTTGCCAAATTCCATCATTTATACCACTTTTCAATTTTTTTATTTTCATGATTTTAAAAATCACCAAAAAATTTCAAAAAATCATAAATATATCATATAATGTCACTATCATGTTAGAATTTTTTTAAAAATTGTTTAGTATCATTTTACCCCTTCTAGACTTTTCTTAACAAGTGTTTACTATAGTAAGGGAAATTCTATCATTTTACTATTTTATATTGATTTTGTTGTTTTCTACTGTTTCCTATCATTGTTTTTATCAATTTATTTTTGTGGTATATGACTAGGAGTTATCCTGGTAAATTGCATGCTTATGATCCATAAATAGATAAGACATTCATAGGTTAATAAGGAGTTTTAGGAGTAGTGAAGTAACTAATTGTAGTCTTAATAGTGTTTTCGCATCTGATTATGCTAATAATGCTTATTTTGATTCTGATATTGCTAACTCTAATTTTGATTTTTGTATTTGCATATCCAAATTTAGTCTAGATAATATGACTGATAATAGTAGGATCTTGAAAGAGTTGGCTACACTTGGTGTTATGTGCCAACCTTGGTGTATTCAATATCTTGAATTGGAACAAGCTCAATCATAAGAGCTTAAGTTTAGACTAAGTCATTTGTTGCCTAAGTTTCATGGTCTTGCAGGTGAAGATCCTCACAAGCATGGGACAACATGAAATTCCTGAGGGCTACATCAAAATGAAGGCATTTGCATTCTCCTTGAATGGAGCTACCAAGGATTGTTTTTACCTACAACTAGCATTATTTAATACATGGGGAGACATGAAGAGGATGTTCCTAGAAAAGTTCTTCCCTACCTCTAGAGCAACATCCATCAGGAAAGAGATATGTGGCATAAGGCAACACAATGGTAAGACATTATATGAGTATTGGGAAAGGTTCAACAAGTTGTGTGCAACTTGTCCTCATCACCAAATCAGTGAGCAACTTTTGATATAATACTTCTATGAAGGGCTGATGTTAATGGACAGAAGTATGATAGATGTTTCTAATGGTGGAGCTTTGATGGACAAGACCCCAACTACTGCAAGAAATTTTATTTTCAATATGGTAGGTAACACTCAACAATTTGGTGTTAAGGGCTCTACTGCATCTAGAGTAGTTAACGAGGTAGCTGTTGTTGATAATTAGAGATTGGAAAATAAAATAACTGAATTGACCTGTCTTATTAAACAGCTAGCCATTGGATAACATCACATTATTCTACCAACTTTAGTGTGTGGCATTTGTGCTTTTGTAGAACATCCAACTAACGTGTGCCCCACTTTGTAAGAAACAAAACCAAATAGTGTCGAAGTTGCTGTAATGAAAGTGGACAGTAGTATAGGCAGCCCCATGATTAGTACTCAAGCTTGAGATATGGTTCTCACCCTATGCAAAATGTACCTCAGAATCACCAAAGATATTAACCACCATCTCTATTCAAACAACAACAACCTATGTAGCCTGTACAGTAGAATTTCTTGGAGGATTTGGTCAAGCAAATGGCCACGAGTAACATTCAATTCCAGCATAATGTGTTTGTCACAATTCAAGATTTGCAAACACAAATTGGTCAATTGGCTACCATTGTGAATCAATTGCAGTCACAAGGTTCTGGATAGATTCCTTGTCAAACCATTCTCAATCCACAAGCAAATGTGAGTGTCATAACCTTGAAGAGTGGCAAGAAGCTACCATAATAGCAAGCAACATCCAAAAATGTTAAAGGGAAGGTTGCATAATCAGTTATAAATGATCCTGATACAAATGTAGTTGTGCAACAACAAAATTCAATCAAAACTATTTCATTACCCTTTCCAAGCAAAGCAGTCCAAGCAAGAAAATTTAAGATATATGATGAGTTGCTAAAAACATTCAACAAGGTAGAAATTAAAATCTCCATCCTGATGCCATCAAACATATTCCAAAATATGCAAAGTTCCTTAAGAAGTTATGCACAAATAAGAGGAAGAAGTTGAAAGGCGACATGGAGGTGGGAAGAGATGTTTCTGCTTTGCTCAAGAGTGAGCAAGTTTCTACTTTGATGTAGCCTACTATGCCAAAGAAGTGTAGTGATCTTGGCACTTTTCTATTCCATGCACTATAGGCAAGTGTAATTTTGATGTTATGCTGGATTTAGGCACATCGATTTATGTCATGCCTTCATCAGTATACAGATCCTTGAGACTTGGTGCCTTGGAACCGACTCGTATAGTGATCCAATTGGCAAATAGGAGCATTGCACATCTGCTTAGCATTTCGGGAGACATGCTAGTGCAAGTTAGTGATATAATTTTTCCAGTAGAGATTTATGTGTTAGATACGAAGGATGAGTTGTCTAGCAAAGGACCTATACTAATCCTAGGTTGACCATTCTTAAAGACAGTCAAGACCAAGATTGATGTACATGTTGGAACACTTTCTATGGTGTTTGGAGGCCATGAAACATCCCATAGAGAACCATTCCATTTTCTATTTGGATGTGATTGATCAATTGGGTAATGATTTCAGAAACTTGCGTTATGAACTTCCTAATTTTAATGATTTTACTGACTATGATTGTATTTGTACTGGATTAACTGAGTGCCCTATTTGCGTAAAAATTAGAAATACTATTAATGTAGATGCAAGAGTTATAGATATTGCAAGAGTTGTAGAGGTTGTAGTAGTTTAACCTCCATTGTCATCCATTATGTAGCCATTAAAACCCTCAATAATCATAGCCAACAAACTCTAAGCTAAGCAAAATGAGAGGTTGTTGCAAGACTTGAAGAAGTTGTGAGATTTCTCTGAACACCTTGTTAAGTATTCCACTCTAAGGTTTTTGTTGAAGAAGTCACCAAAGGATGTGGCATTGGAATTGTTAAGATGAATGAGGCTCCCCCAAGCAACTACAATTTTTGTTGAAGAAGTCACCAGAGGATGTGACATTGGAATTGTTAAGATGAATGAGGCTCCCCCAAGCAACTACAAATAGGAGCGAAGCAAAGATTTCAGATGCAAAGTTTTACACATATTTTCCATCTTGAGAGAGGAGTTTTTTTTTATTTCACTGCTTCCCTTTGTGGTTATTATTGCATGTGTTGTATTCTTATGTGCTTACATTGAGGACAATGCTCATTTTAAGTGTAAAGGGTGTTTTTCTATTTTCTAATTTTTTATTTTGTTTGTTGTTTTATTGTTTCTATGTTACTATTTTGTTGTTTTTCTTCTTTTTTCTATTTTATTTGTTGTTTTGCTGGTTTTTTTTTGCAATGATTGTGCTACTATATTTCTTATTTTACTATTTTTCTATTTCTATTTTTATTGGTTTTGCTATTTTCTATTTTTTATTTTTAATGTTTTTGTTGTTTTCTGTTGTTTTTACTATTTTTGTTGCTTCTCCGCTGTTTTTTTTTTCAATTTTGTTGTATGCTGTCAAATTCATTTTTGCTAAGTAAAAAAAAGAAAAAAAAATAATTAGTAGTTTTAGCACTTTTTAGTGGATTTCTAAGTTGTATAAATTGTGAATAGTTGCATCATTCTTGATTGAGAGGTTTCATAACTTAATATGGAACCACTTTTGTATCTTTAGTGTGATGAGTGACTTGGAAATTAAAGTTTGATTCATTGATGATAGAACATTTATCCTTGTGAGATTTTGAGCCTTGTGTGTTGATGATGACTTGCATCTTGGAATTTTCTTCTTTATTGTGTGATTTGCATATGTGTTGCTAGTTACTCTAGGTTTTGTCTTGACTTTCTTTTATGCCTCTTGTCTCACATGCATTGGTGATATGATTTAAGCATTTTTTCTTTATGGTCACTAGGCAAATGGACTTACCTTGCATTAAATATTTTGCTTACCCCTTTTGAGCCTACCTAACTCTTTCTTTCTTTGATATTATAGCTCATTACAAGCCTAAAAGTGAAAATTCATTATCACCCTAACCTTAGGGTTAAAGGAGCTTTGTAATGTTTGGGAATGGGTTTTAAATAAGTGGGGGGGGTGATACCCCAAGGCTTTGCAAGTGGTACCTTGATAATTTGGCTTTTACAAGTGGTAATTATGGTGTTGGGTTGATTTCTTTTTGAAAAAAAATTACATCAATGAAAGAAAAAGGCAACAAAAAGTTGAAAGAAAAAATGCAACAAAAGGTTGTAGTGGTGCAAAAATAAAAGTGAAATTGAAATAGAAATAAAGAATATAGAAAAAATAAGAGGAAACGAGACAAAATGGACCTTACTTATCTTGTATTGTTTTGCATTGTTTTTGGAGACTTGTATTGTTTTGGGGATGATCTTCATGCTTATTGACTTATTCGTCATTGTTCCTCTTCCCTCTTTAGTTGTGTAAGCTTAAATTACTTCTCATATCCTACCTTGTCCTTGGCCACATTACAACATTAATAAAATCCCTTTTGATTATTTGTGTATGTGTTTCAAGTTGTAGAAATTATAGGCTAGTCAAAGTTTGGCAGTGCTAGTTAGCATAGGGTGCTTGAGTATAAATACAAAAACACTTGAGAAATTGAGAGTATGTATCTTGAGAGAGTTGTATCTTGAGAGAGTTGTATCTTGAGAGAGTTGTATCTTGAGAGAGTTATATCATTTGTGGGTCATTCTTTAAGTTTTATTGTTCTCTTATTTGCTTTAGATGTTAGAAGTAAATCCATAGATTGTTGGGTACCTTGATTCTGGGATGTTATCTTATTCCTTTTATTAACTTAAGGATTCATTGAAAAATTTTGTACTTTATTTGTACTTACTTTAGTTCATTTGTTTTATTTCCTTTTACTTTAAATTTTATTTATTTATTTAGTTTTGCTTGGAGTGAAAAAGTTCGAGTATAGGGGAATTTAATAGAATATTTTTTAGGCACTTAATAATGACTTATGCTAGACATATTTGACATCATTTTATGGTTAATATTGACACATTGGTTGAGTCTTGGTTAATTGGACTTACTTAATTGGTTAATTAGATTTAGTTGCTAATCTTTACTTATTTTCGAACTTAATTTTCATTATGATGTTGCTATCTTGTGAAGGTCATATCTAGAGTTACATACCTCCAAATTGAACAATCTTGTTGGCTTTGGAAAGCTAAGACAAAAATTTACAACTTCTCTCTATTTGGCTCAACCCAGTTCGTCCGTCTTTAGTGTCAAAAGTCCCCGTGAAGTTGCGGCCTATACACCTACTTTATTGGGCCTTTCTTTGTATATTTTGGCCCAATTTTATGACCTTAGTTGGTGAGCCTTTGGGCTATGAATTCCTCTCGTCCAAACCACCTTCCTTGGAATTCAGATCACGTAATAAATAGTAGTTGGTTAGTAGGGTTAAGAGGAGACGTTTTTAGGATTTTCCAAATTTTGAGTTTTAAGAGGTTTCTTGGATCACAAGTTTCCTTTCTTTTCCTTTGGTTCTTGCTTTGTATGGTGCTATGATTTTTGCAACAATTGCCATGGGAGGCTAAGCTATCTTATCAATTCAAGGTTTCAAAATTGTAATTCAGTTTGAGTTCTTGAATCTTTCCTTATGCAATTTCTATTATGTTCTTTTATTTCCAATTCTTGACCCATTTTCATTATTATAATTTCACTTGAAATTTTAAATTGTGTTATATTAGGTAATCGATTGATCACTTAAAATCATCCAATTATGTGCTTGAATCCATGCTAATTAAGGAATGTGATTATGATCTCAATCTGTATGGATGAATGTTAGATGATTATCTAATGAATCTTGTGTTGATGTGAATTTTCTTAGAACCATGGTAATAAAATTGCATGAATGAATCCTTGGATTGATGTTACGTAATTTTTTTTAGTTAAATTCTACTTAGTTAAATTTTGTTTACACACAAGCCTTCCCTTTTGCATTCAATTTGATTTCTGTTCAACAAGATTAGACATTGCATGATTGTGTTCTTGAGAGATTCAACCTAAGTTCATATACTGCAAAATTAAGGGGAATCTAGTGATTTTGATATTGTTTCAACACTATTATCACATATTATATTCAAGATAAACAATAAGAGATAAGTAATTTAAAAGTATGGGTATGGATATGTATATAGCATTGATATGATAGAGCAAAGTTTTTTTATAGACTTATTATTCTCTTTATGGACATTTTCCATAAGATATATGTTTGGACACTTTCCAAACATATATATCACTTGCTTATGCTTTGATGACTTGAGTACTTTCTGAAAAACTATACATTTAACAAAGAATTCAGTCATCACTTTTAATCCATAATTTTTGTTTCTTCAAACTTGGCTGGATAATTTGCCATGATCATGTTGCCTTGCTTAAGCTCTCAAACTCCATCTCCTTGCAGTTACGAATGTCCTCCAAAAAGTACTTCTCTAAAAATATCTCTTGAAATTCGTGCAAGTAGTTGCTCTAGCCTCAGCTTCCAAGCATTGACAGTATTCTCCCACCAATACTTTCCCTTTTCAGCTATCATGAAGGTACCAAAGGCCACCTTCTAAGGTCTATGCATGTCATGGCTCAGAACATCTTTTCAATTTCTCGCAACCATTTTTGTGCATCGACGAGGTTGAAGGCCCTTAAAGTGTTGGTAGGTTGTTCCACTAAAACCTATCTAGCCTTTGGAACTTAACAACTCCATCATCCCTATTATGATTCCTCTTCATGGCTTGAGCTAAGGCATGGAGAGCATCAACAAAAGCTTGATCATACCTACCAGTAGCTATTACTTCTCATGCTAACTAGATGCAACAAGTAATGCAAACACTCAAATCTTATTCTAGTAATTCAAATAATCACAACACAACAAACTACACAAAGAAAACTCCTTATAGTACATAAGAACAAACAAGGTAAACACATAACACACTAGGTCAAATGAATTGAACTGCTCTGATGCCACTAAATGTGATACCTTTTACCTTGAAAGACATTCTTATTTTATATCAATTGTAAAGAGGAAGTAATAAACTAAAACATTATTTTGAAAAAAAAAAAAAGATTCACTTGTTAAACAACTTTGCAGAAACATTATAAAACACCAATAGCTAAATGGAACTCCATAGGCCATATCCAAGAATATTAGCATAAAACTCAAACCACTTAAAAAGATACAAAACCTCGTCCGAATGTCACAACATATCAGAGCATATGAGTCCCTTACAAAACTAATAAGACGAAAAGGAAGACAAGTCAAGATGAGAACTCTATCTCATTCTTCTTGTTTAGGCTCAACAACACCTACAAATGGCATTTAGCCCAAAGACAAGCAACATACAACAAAGAAGATTGAGAATACATCTCACTACCACAAAGGGATACCTCAACAAGGCCAGGTAGACACATACAACAACATACATATCCATCACATTCATAATCAATAATATATCATAATGCTTATGCTATGATAGTAATACATCCTAATTATTACTTTATATGCATGTGATACCATCTCAAAATAAGAATAGTAGGATAGGAAAAACACTACTAATCTTCGTCTCCACAGTTAGCCATATCATGCTAGTATGATACCATTTGGTAGCACGTCAAGATCTACTCAATTTTGCATGTATATTTTGGCACGTGGGATCAGACATGACCTCAGTAGTTGAGTTTGCATCTACTTTCTTACATCATTGATTGCATTACATGATGCACATCAAACAAATTCTCTTTATATTACTCTTTGAAAATTGGGTTGACAAAGGCTATTCTCACCGTTCTTAAGCTAGGTAACTCATTTCACTAAATCCCAAAAAATTAGTGAGTATCATTCTTGTCTCTCATGAGCTTAGGTAACTTACTTGACAAGTGTCACCCAAGCCCACTCTTGTCATCTCTTGGCCTAGATAACCTGTTATAACGACATTCATCATCATTACTCAATTTCATTCCATTTTTCATTGTTAAATGCAATAATAGTTATATTTGTGTTCCTCCAATGCAATAAGAATTATATACATATTCAATTCACTAATAGAAACATACAAACTTAGGTTTACATCTCACTTAGGGAAACCCTATTAACTACGTTCACATCTTCTAAGGAGGTTGGAAAGCTCATGGGTTTGCTCAGCAAGTCTAGACATTCGCTTAGCAATTGAGGACTACATAAAGTCCTACACTAACATTCATCTACCAAACCTCATGTTCACCTAGCAAAAGGAAATAACATTCAGAAGGAATCACATTCATGTAGCGAACCTTGTTCTCACCTAACAAAAGGATTACAGAGAGTCTAGGTCTTTGGGTTTGCTCAGCAAATCTTGAATTTGTCCAACGAAAAGAGTTAGAGAGTTCCAAATCTCCGCCTAATGAGTTGAGCCACAGAGAGTTCCAACTCTCTAGCTCTCACTTAGTAAGTCTCACACTTGTTCGACAAGTAAAACCATAAAGAGTTACTACTCTTTGGCCCCCTCACTCTCACTCAGCGAGCCTCACACTCACTTAGTGAGTAGAGCCATAAAGAGAGCTACTTCTCTCTAGCTCTTTCAATCTTGTCTAGCAAGTCTGACCACTCACTCAGCAAGTACAGTCACACAAAGGCTCTAATGTTCATATTCACCCAGCAAGTTTCACCACCCGCCCAACGAATAGAACCATAAAAGAGAATCCTTCCTTATGTCGCATCCTTGCTCAATTAATCCAGGGTCTCACCTAACGAGAGCGATGACAATAGCTCGTGATTTTGTGATTCTGCACAAAACTCAACACCTTTTAGAGGGGGGACTAAGGGCTTTCTATTGTTGTATTAGTTCTTACAAATTCTAATGCATAAAATGATTGTAATTCAACACCAATTCACAATCAACACACCAATTCTACAAAATCCCTAAATTCGCAATTCATTTCCAAATGAAAAACCTAAGTCAAGAACAAGAATATATAAATCCATCTTTCAACAAAAAATTACAAGACAATTTCACACAAAAACATGTACTTAATCCACAATTGGTCTAAAGGATTTAATCTCCCATTTAGAGACCATCAAACATACATCACAAGGGTTCTAGAGACAATCCTTTTACCCGTACTTGTGTAAGAGCAACCCATAGTGAAATAATCTCACTCCCTCTCTTACCTAGAAAAGCAAAAAACACCAATGTCATGTTCCTTTAACACTTCCTCCAAGGTTTCTCATTTTTTTCTCTTTACTACAAATACGACACAACAAAGAGGCTAACTTAGGGTGAGAGTGATCTCTAATGCATAAGGAGGTTGAATCAGATTTTCACCCTAACAAGCCAATTGATTGCTAAGGTCTGCTTGGTTATTTTCTGACAAAACATACCTAAATGACTTGTTTCTTATCTCCTTCAATTTAGTCTATAAAAATCTAATTTAAAATTCAACATCTATTTTTTCAAAATAATAGTTATTTAATTAACGAGAATATAAAAAGATCAATCACATGTTAATTAGAATCATAATAATAATTATAAAGCAAACATATATTACAAGTAATAATAATAATAACAATAGGAATTTGGGTCTTATACTTTTGATGTATTTTGTGTAGATAGGTACACCTAATTTCATTTGATGTACACGAAGTTTTGAACTACTTTGATTACATGTTGGTATCACACATACACATTTTCATAAGGCACAATATTTACATTTGATTCATTATATGATGTATACAATGTTTATTCAATATATTTATCTTTGTCTTTAACATGTAAATTTATATTTGATAGACATTATGACAAATGAAAAAAATTTATACACATTTTCATAACTATATTAATTAATTTTTTTCCTAAAATAATTTTTTTTCACCTCCCATTAGTTGTTAGTTATTGTTGAAATGACAACACATTGTTGCACTAAGTATTGTTTACACAAGTCTCTTCAAGTCAAATGTCAAGTATTATTTGAATATAAATCCTCTTCATACTTCCACTAGTTTCACTAAAAAAATGGTTAGCGATAATGCTCGTAAACTTATATTATCTTAATGAAATTTTAAGTTATTACACCAAACGACACTTATCATATTTTGCAGACAAAATGAAATTAATATATATATATATATATATATATATATATATATATATATAAATAAAAGATGTGTTTAAATCATATTTCAAATATCCAAGAAAAGGATGAAAGAACACTTATTCTTACTTTTGCTAGCGGAGGACTCAAGCGTGTAGCTTAAAACCATAGAATAAAACAATAAATTCATAATCATAGATATTAAAAATAAACATTCATAATTAAACACAGAACATGGGAGAGGGAGTTCACGAGATTAACAATTAAATTTAAAAGATAGGAGGGACGGGGTTTAATTAGATACCTAAGTTCCAATGAAATCCTTTTCAACTAGAATTATATACCGTAGAAACCTTTTTACTCACAATAGCAACAATGATGAACCACGAACTCTTGAAGGCTTACCCATCACAATAAAAATAATATATGATAAATCAAACAATAAACATAATATATGAGTTGAACAATCCTTATTATTTCCAAAGCATGAAACCTATAAAAAAAAAAAACATTACTAACCACTAACAAATCATCTATCCCTATTATAAAGTTGAGTGGAAAAGTCAAAAGGTGGAGACGGGAGGCGAAAGGAAGGGAACAAAGGAAGATGAAAGAGAAAAAAAAGGAAATGGAAATATGGAAGACAAGAGACTAAGATAAGGAACTACGGAAGAGATATGGATGGATGATAAAGTTTATAGATACAGACCACAATGATGAGTCAAAGAAGGTTTTCAAAGGAGAGAAAATGAAAATGAAACTGAAATTTAAGTAAAATGAGAATTTTCTTTAGTTTGACTCACTTTACTAAGTTAAAACTACAAAGCCTCTTTCTTAGGTTGGGTGTTGATTAAATTAGTTAATTAAATTATAATTTATAACTAAATGCATAAATAATATGATAAAAAAATAAAAAAGTATAAAATATTTTTTGAGAAAAAATATAATAAACTAAGAAACTATAAAAGAATATTACAATAAGTTTTAATGAAACATAAAATGACGTAGACAATATTGTACTGAATAAAGTTAAAATACAAAATATACTGCTCCAAGTTCCTAAAGAAATAGAAACATGGTTAATGAATATAAAATATATAAAAAAAAAAGTTGTTAATATTTATTAGACATAAAACTAAAAGAAAAAAATTATAATTGATGTAACATTATAAAACAAAAATTGAAACATAAGGAAGTTGAGAAATATTATATTACAACACCATATTTAAAATATAAATGTAAATAATTTTATTATTACTATAATATTTAAAATATTACACATTCTGTGGTTGATTAAAAAAATTAACAGTCTAAGAAAAAAAGACAATTCTCAATGCCTAAAAGTCATTAATTAGCATTTAACCAATTTAATATTAGAAATAGAAAGCATTAATTACTGAAGATATCTATAATCTATTAAAAAAATATAGATTACCAAAAAGTCTCTCATTTAAAAAAAAATTACATAATTAAATATTAAAATAAAATATATTAATTATTTTTAATTTAGATTATATATATATATAGTCCCCTTAAAACAATTCTATTTAAACTAAGACAGACAGTGCCACAACGCTAAAAACTTTTCCATGGTTCATTAAATAATAAAATGAAAATGTGACAATCATTTGTGAAGAAAAATATATATCTTATTATTATTATTAATATATATATATATATATATATATATATATATAATTAAGATTAAAATTAAAATACAAATTTAAGTTAAGTTGAACACATAAATAATGTAACCTATCAAAACTCGTCCAACCTCAATAGTTAGTAACCTTTTTTTTCTATCCAAACAATATGAACTAATCAAATATTGATTAAGTATGTGTTTATCTTGATATTTACTAAATGAGGGTACATGTAGAGTCACACTAACTATGCTCATGCTAATGAGAGCTCGTTTGTGCTGTAGGACTTTTGTGTGACAATTGAATTTATTGCTTATATATGTTTGTATGAAATATATCGTTATTATTGTTGAAATTGTATTGAGAATAATGGGATGTGAGATAAAAATGAGCAATGAGTAATAAGGATAAATGCAAAGGATGACCTAGTATATGAGAGACAAAAATGAGTTCGAGAGACATTTATTTAATGAGTGACCTATCCTATAAGAGGATATAATGGTACTCATTAATTGGTGATGAATTGAGAGATGAGATGCCTAGCCTGTGAGAGGCGAGAGTAGTTCTCATCAGTCCAATGTTGAGAAGTGATATGTGATGGGTTGAGAGATGAGGTGCCTAACCTGTGAAAGGTGAGAATAATCCTTATCAACCCAATGTGGAAAAGCGAAAACAACAATTTAATTAAATCATATTTATGCATCATTTAATAAAACAAGTATGTAAGAAAGTAGACACGAACCTTAGTGGTAATATCACTTGACCTCTTATGGGCTAGTCATTACGGATTAGACCTCTTATGGGCTACTCGTTACAGAGATTCCAATGGTCATGACTGATCCCAGAAACCAAATCAAATGATGCAAGTTGAGTAGCACCTGACGAGCTACCAAAAGAATATTATGCTAGTGTTGTATGGCTAACCGTAGAGGTAGAGATTAGCAGAGTTGTCCTTAGCCTACTTCTTGGATTGGAGTTGGTACCACATGCCCTGCGGAGTAGTAGTAGGAGTGCATTGTCAACATTCATGTGCATACTTGTTCATCATTTTTTACTAATTGTAGTTGTTTATTGTCTGTTATTTGTATGTTTATGTTATGCTTATTTTCTATTTTTATAATTAATTATGTGAGTGTGTGTTACTTACGTTATGCTCATAGCATGAGTTTGAGTGAAATACATTTCTCACCCTTTCTATTGTGTTGTTTGTGTTTGGATTAAATCTCATTTTGTAAGTGAGTTGAGCAGTAGTGTAAGGATTAAGTTGGGGGTTTAGGGTTTACACTCAGATAGCACATGTAACATCAAAATGCTTTTGTAATTACTTTACTATTGCGTAGTTTGATTTATATTTTATTACACTAGAATTGACTTTTGGAGTGCCAATATGAATACATCTTTGTTTTCAATTTCAATTACAGTATAGAACCAAATTTTGTAAATTTTGTGAATTCTTTATCAATCAATATATGTTTTCAAAATTTAAATTCTTCTAAATTTATTTTATTAGTATTGTTAATATCGAGGATAAAAAATATCAAGAAAGATATGATTTATAGATACAAAGCACAATAACGAATCATAGAAAGTTCTCGAAGAGAAGAGAAAATAAAACTAAAACTAAAACCTAAGTGAAATGTCGAGTTTGACTTTCGTTACTAAATTAAAATTAGTTCTTCTACTTGGGTGATATACAAGGTCTTTTATGTTGGGTATAGATTAAATTAGTTAATTAAATTATAATTTATAACTAATAAGTACAAATAATATGATAAAAATAAAAAAGTAAAAAATAATTTTTGAGAAAATATATAATAAACTAAGAAACTATAAAAGAATATTACAATAAGTTTTAAAGAAATATAAAATTACATAGACAATATTGTACTGAAAAAATCACGTAGATGACAATGAATTATATTAATATAAATAAACTTAAAATACAAAATATACTGCTCCAAGTCCCTAAAAAGATAGAAACATGGTTAATGAATATAAAAGATAAAAAGTTGTTAACATTTATTAGAAATAAAACTAAAGGACGTTAAGAAATATTATATTACAACAACGTATTTAAAATATAAGTGTAAATAATTTTATTATTACTATAATAATATATTACACATATTTTGTGGATGATTAAATACAACTCTAAAAATTTTTAACTGTACCAACAAAAAAATATAATTCTCAATCTAAAAGTCATTAATTAGCATTTAACCAATTTAATTTTAATAATAGAAAGCATTAATTACAATTATGAAGATATCTAAATAATTCATTAAAAAAAACTAAAATATAGATTACATATACCCTTTATTTAAGATAATTATGTTTAAATTGAATAAAACCACTGTAAAATGTTAAAGACTTTTTTCACAGTTAATTAGATAATAAAATATAAGTTACAAAAATTACCATCTTTTGTGAAAAAGAACAATATGTGAAAATCTTAATTATTTTATATATAATTAAAATTAAAATTAAAAAAACATAAACAATGTAACCTATCCAAACCGCCCAACCTCAATAGTTAGTAACCTTTTTTTCTACACGAACCCATATGTATTAAGTATGTAATTTTCAATACATTTCAACGTGACTAACATAAAAAGGTTAGATTTACATTTAAAGAAGCTTTAAATAGAAAAGGCATATTTTTCGGTTTAAGGCAAGTTCGGGTCGGGTCGGGTCGGGTCGGGTCGCGGTTTTGTTTGGGCCCTGTCTCACGCTCACCGGGTCACGAATTGAATCGGTCTTCGTGCTATTAAGTAGCAACACCCACTGCACTGCAAGACAGAGAGAGAGTGACTGACTTAGCGAGGAAAAATGAGTTTCCGCCATTCGATGAACGCTGTTCCCATTCTTCTCTTCTTCCTTTTCGTTTCGGCATTAGGTATTGCGCTCTTCCTCTTCTTCACGATTCCACGTGCAATTTTCAACTCCTCTTTCTTCCTACGCTTCTTCGTTCCTCGATCCGCAATTGCTTCAGATCTCGTTAATTTTCCGCTTCAATTCATCAATGTAAACATGCTTTCCCTTTGTCGTTGATTTTTTCTTTTGTCGCGTTCTTTTTTTGTGTTTCAGTATGTGCGAAGAAAACTGGGGATGTAACGGAGTTGCAGATTGGTGTGAAGGTAAACTTTAACCTGTTGTGTTACTTTTATTGGGACCCATGTTATCTTTTATGCTTGAGGTTTAAGGTTTTGAATGAATTTTACGGAAAAGGAATTGCATAAATTTTTTCTTTTTTGGTTAAAATTCACTGTGTTGGTAGATTTTATAAGTTGTACTAGATCCCATGTAATGGGGATATTGGCTGGTGAGTGTGACCACATTGAACAATCTGAAAATTTGTTGGGAAATGTAACTGTACAAGTATAGTTTCCTTGGCTTAGCTGCAAATTGTATTTTTATATAGTATAATTACGTGCAAATTTTATGGCATTACTGGTGCTTAGACATTTATGTATTGTTTCATGTAAGTTGATACGTGTAGAAGTGCAGTGGGTGTGGAAGATTATGTTATGGTGTTATGCATATTGCATTGTAAATGGCTAAAATAATAGTTGATCTTTTAGGCTATTTGGTAAAAATAGTACTACTTTCATTACAACAACAGAAGCCCTTTTCCTCTAGATGAGATTGGCTACATGGATCGCAGGTTGCCATTCAGCTTGGATAAAGACCAGATTTTCAAAGATATTATTTACCATGATACCTCTTAACAACTTCTCCAAATATCCTTCTTGATCTCCCTTTCCCCCTTTTCAAAGGTCTAAAAACCATGCAATCTGATCTCTTCATCAGCGCTTCTAGTGACCTTCTTTGTATGTGTTCAAACCACCTTTACCAATTTTCTATCATCTTTTCCTAAAATAGTACTACTTTCATTCATAAGAAAAAAAAAAATTGTGGTAGTATGCTCAGCAGTTTGTGTTTTAAAATTAAGTATAAATACATTATTGGAATCTCACTATAGCTTTGAATCATATAGCTAGTGGTATAGTGTGATGTTGAAAAATACTGTCCTTTTAGAGGAGGAAAGCAAGGTCCATTTATGGAGTTTACACGTATATGCTGTCTGAATGTGAGGTCACAAGTTCATGGTGATAACTGATAAATAGCATTGGCAGATTGTTAGTAAGGATAGAAATGAAAATGTATGGTAATTTATTGTGGAGATTGAAAACAGGGAAGAAGAATTATGTTTTCCCCTGTGAATGATGCAACATTTTTTATTTCCAGCTATTCTGATGTTGTTGCTTGTCAATGTGTTAGTGAAGTTATTTTGATTGTGTGATATGGAAAAACTGAGTTTTTTATTCTCTCTTTTTTTCTTACTATTGATGCTCTCTGTCTCTTTGCAGCATAAACCAGCATCATGTGAAGTTCAGGCACACAAAGGTGATAGAGTCAAAGTACACTATCGGGTGAGTAATTTCAAGTTTGACTTAAGGCCTGAAGACAATGCAGTTTAGTGAAACCTTTTTTGAAGTAAAAAAAAGTCTTTCGAAAGGGAAAATGCTCACAATCTTTGCTAAAATCACGTATAAATCTGAAGAGCAACAATCCTCTTGGAAACCCTTAAAATCCTAGTGTTCCATGAGATAGAGCAAACAGAAACCATAGGCAATCGATATTGTGTGGTATTTGATGCATAATATTCACTCACCATTCATCAATAAAATTAACCCTAATTTGAATTAATTATATATATTATATATAATGAACAATGTAAAGTACTAATAATAACTGTTAGGCAATTATAATTTCCCTCCAGTGTTGATATATGTTGAATTGAACATGCCTTATTCTGGATTTTAGTGAGATGGATAATATCACCTTATGGTTAATTTCCTATCCTGTTTTGAGAAATTTTCTGTCACTTTCTAGAAGAAACATTAATAAACTGTATTTTCTTGGTCAATCTTGGTGGTTTATTTAGATGTTTCATAGTCTGAGTCTGCCTTCTAATCCTTGCTTCTGTTTACATTGTTTTTATTTTAGGCAATCGACAGGAAACACTACATACTCTAAGTAATTATTATGTTTTGTAAATCTCATTTCATTTGTTCATGTGATGAAGGATCCTGTATTCACTTAGTTTTATGTTGATCATATTCTTGCATATTATATATTCACTTGTGTTTGCAGGGAAAACTCACTGATGGAACTGTTTTCGATTCTAGCTTTGAAAGAAATAATCCAATTGAATTTGAGCTTGGTAGTGGTCAAGTGATCAAAGGTTTGTTGTGCATAAACAACTTGAGTCTTTTGAATTTCTGGTTTCATTACCAATAAAAGTGGTAATTGACTAGCTGCTATGCTTGCTTTCTCAATTATTGAAAATGAAAGTTAGTAAGTAGATAAAATAAAACAGAGAAAATATGCTGCAAATCATAAAGAAATTGTATGCCAGATTGCAGTAGCACAAGGGAAAGAGTTGTGGAATTTGGAAACATATAGGAGAATGATTGTTTTGTAACATGGTAGCGCAGTTCTTAAAGTGAATAATTTGTAACAGGAAAAATAAAAGTTGGAATACTTTTATCTTTTTTACATGCTAAAGTACATGATATATTTTGAAGGATATAGTTCTCTGCACGTTGCTGTAATGGATGGAAATAAAAATTGGCATACTTTTACCTTTTATAGCGTATATACTCAAATACATGCATGGGTGTATCACACTATGTATGGTGTACTTTTATTACAAATTACTGGTTTGTGGTTGATGGGAAGTCTTTTATCAAGATAGAGGATTCCATGATCACTTACTCTCTTCTTTGCAGGGTGGGACCAGGGATTATTGGGAATGTGTCTCGGTGAGAAGCGGAAGCTGAAAATACCAGCAAAGCTTGGTTATGGAGAGCAGGGTTCCCCACCCACTATTCCAGGTAATTTTTCATGTTGATAATGATATTAAAGCTCAAAACCCAGAACTTGAAATTTTCTAGTTAGAAGAATTTATGTTTGACAGCTAGATAGATATTTTGATCAGATTGCCTCCTGTGTAGTCTCCTTTAAGATATGTCCACTTTAAAGCGTAGATGAAGAGTGCAACCTGTCTCTCTATGTTGATGTCTGTTTTAGACCATATTAATTACGTAAACATTTTAAGGCGTTCTATTTATGAGTTTATACGAAAAAAAAAATTTCTAAAAAATGGTGAGTAAACAATGTTAAAATAATGGTGTTTCCATGAATATTCAATTTTTTAGTTTGTATTACTTTTCTATATTTTGTATTTAACCATGCTCATACATGACTTTGAACTTACAGGTGGTGCAACACTCGTATTTGACACCGAGCTTGTTGGAGTGAACGACAAAAGTTTAAACGAAGAGAAACAGAACTCCGAACTGTAGACAAATCAAAAGAAATGGAAAGTTCGACTGTTAGCTATCTTTGTTAGCTTATTTTTGTTCCTCAATAATGCTTTTATGACCAAGGTTTCACTGTTTAATTCTGAGGCTGATTTAGAAAAGACTTAGCTGCTGTACCCTATCATTTGAGCATCTCTACCTGGTATTTATTAGCGATTAAGGACCTGTTTGAATAGTTTTGGTTTTCAAAAATTAAAAACTAAACTTATTTGATAATACTTGTTTATATTTTAAAAGTTTTTTAAACTAGTTCTGGAAACGTCTTTTTAGAAACAAGAAAACCAAAAGAACTAACATGCATAAGATGTCATCAAAAGGCATTTTCTGTTTTAGGTGACAATCTTGTAATAAAATTTGATATTCCAATGGTATACTTTTCTTCCTTACATGTGGTACAATCCTCGATCTTGTGCTGGACATGAAATTCCACCCCCAACTTCGTTGGCAAGGGCAGAGTAGAACACCGTGTGAGATTTACTCAGCAATAGAATTGATGGTTTGACTGGGCAAATAAATGGTGATGATTGTGTTAGAGATGGTAAAGACTAATGGCATGTTTGTCCTGTTTCTGAAAGTTGTTTTCTGTTTTTCGAAACAGAAAAATAAAAATACTTTATTTATAAGCGTAGTTTTTGAAAATTATTTTCAATTTTTTTTTACTTTTTAAAACTAGAAAACTAAAACATCACTAAATTATTTTTGGTTTTCTTTTTCAGCTTTCTATTACTAATGTTTTTTCTTGCATTTTCACTTTTTTACTTGCTTTTATTATCTAAAATCAGTTTTTGAAATTAATTTATAAAATAATTTTATTGGTTAGTCATATCATGAGGAAATATTAAATTAAGGGGACAATTTTTTAAGTATTATAATAGACATTTTTTTTTCAAATAGCATAATAGGATATTGGAGTGATGACTTCAATAAATGGTATGTTTATGTGTAGTTTTCTAAAGATTTCTATAAATCTAGATAAAATTTCTTATCTTTCTTATCATTTTAATCTTTTTGGGTAAGAGACACTTTCCTTTTCTAGTGTTAGAATATCCTCACATTGGTTGAGATTTCTTTGGTGGAAGCATCATTCTTTGGTGGAGCCACTTGCTTCTTTATTTTTTAAGATTCCTTTAACTCCTTTCTACTCCTAAGAGTAATGAAATTTGTTTCTTCTACTGCTTTGGCAAAGAAGTTGCCTATTTGACAATTCTTTCCTTCATGGATTGGAGTTTCACATTCTTTACAAGTGGGAGGGAGAGGTGGCATGAACTGAGCATGTGCCTTCATCAAAGATTCAATTTGCTTAGCATCTAACTTTTGCTCTATCACCCCTCGTGTCTCTACTTGGTACACTTTAGTTGACCTCTTTGCCATATGTTTATCCCTTAAGGAATAATGATAAGTGTTGGAGGCTATGTTTTCTATGATGTCATATGCTTCATTTGGAGATTTCTTCCTGATTATCCCCCCACATGCTGCATCGATGCTAGTCCGATAGAGAGATTGTTGTACAAGATCTAGATCAATTGCCCTTTGGGAAATCATGATGGGGACATATGCGAAGCATTTCCTGGAATCTTTCAGAGGCTTTATCTAAGGATTCTTGCTCAATGAGAAGTTCATAATGTCTTTCTTCATTTTGTTAGATTTAGATGGAGAAAAATACTTGAGCAAGAATTTGTGAGTGCACTCGTCCCATGTAGTAAAGGCTCCATTTAGAAGGGTTATGAGCCACTCGATTTTCCTATCCGCTAGTGAGAATGGAAAGATCCTCAAGTAGATAGTGATTGTGGGAATGTTGTTTATCTTTATTATGTCAACGAAATGTAAGAACTTCTTCATGTGAGCGAGTGGTTCTTTGATAGATAATCCCCTAAATTGGCCAGAGTTCTACACCATGTTGATAAGGTTGGCTTTGGTTTGAAGTTGTTAGCCCCCTTGGAGGATGACGAATGTTGTTGGTCACCTCGATAGTTGGGATGAAATAATCTTGTAGAGTCCTCGTCAATGAGTCTCTCACGTAGTTGTGGTACTCCTCGTAGTTTTCAGTCATATATCTCTTTCCTTTTTTTGTTCTTATAGGCAACTTTCTCAATTTCAAGGCCAAATTGTAATTAAAGCATACGAGAGCGGGTTAATATAAATAGAGAACAAAAGTATAAGGAAAAAAATAGAGAGAAGAGATAGAAATAAAAGATAGATACAAGGATGAATGATAAAGTAAAAGATAAAAATGAATTCTTTTAAAAAAAGATAAAGATAAAATAAAATAAAGAGAAAAGATAAAGGAAAAATAAAGATAAAGAAAATTTTAAAAAATAAAAATAAAGGAAAATAAAGATAAAGATAGAGAAATTTTCTTTAAAAAAAGATAAAGATAAAATAAAGAAAAAAAAGATAAAAGATAAAGATAAAGATTTTTTTTAAATAAAGATAAAGTAAAATAAAGATAAAAGATAAAGATAGAGAAATTTTCTTATAAAAGATAAAGATAAAATAAAGAAAAGATAAAGATAAAGGAAAAATAAAGATAAAAGATAAAAATAAGATAAATTTTAAAAAAATAAAGGAAAAAATAAACATAAAAGATAAAGATAGATAATTTTTTTAAGAAAAGATAAAGATAAAATAAATATAAAGATAAGAGAAGAAAAAAACCTAATTTCACTATAACTTCTTTATTTTGATATCACAACTTGTCTCTAGCAACAATACGAGAAACTTGATGCGTTTTGAAAGGTGCTTAAGGGAAAGTGTACCTTATAATTCTTATGTAGTTTAAGCAAATCAATTTAGTTTTGAATAGAAGTTGTGCAGCAAAAATAATGGTAAAAACGAATAAAGCAAATAGAGAAATTTATAATTTAAATTTAAATTAAAGGTTGTGGTTTCATCTATGTTTTCCCCTTTCAATTCTAATTTCATATAACTTTTTGAATTTAATCCTCATCGTTACTAATTTTACCTCTATGGGACCTTGGTATAGTACTCCCAATATTCTTTGTTCTATAATGGTTCCTAGTTGCTTATATAGAAATGCATACTCAAGCAAATATTAGGAACATAGAAGTTGATTAATAATTAATCGAATTAGAAATTTAGAGAAAAGTTTGGTCATGAGTCGTCTTAGCTGCCCATTTTTATATTGTGCAAAATGAGTCGTCTTGGTGGGTTTGTTCTTTTTAGACTGAAAATCTTAATTTTTGCTATGTTTTTTTTCTTCGTGGGCCTTAAAGGAAAATGATGACTTATGCATGATAAGTATTAAAAAAAATAAAATTTTCACCAAAAACTCTTAACATTAATATACAAAATTCCAATTTATCATTAAGGAACCAAAATTTCAATTATTACATTAAATACTTAATCGATGTGGTATTGATGGTTGAAATGTTCACAACAACTCTAATCATACCAGTATAATTGATTAAACGAAATAATAGCAGGTATGTCGGGTTATGCCATGTCATGTATCTTTTGGTTTTTATTTGTATATGTGAATATAACAGGGTATGTGTCTTGATTTATTTTGGATAATTCAGTAATTTCAAACTTGAAATGTATATATGTATATATATAATATATAATTTTATACCCATGTATTTACAAATTTTATGATGATCTTACGTACAATCAATTCTTTTGGATAAACATTTTGTTTAAGTAATTAAATTATATAAACTATTTATTAGGTATTGTTGGAGGAGTAAATTGAAATTTTAAGTGTTTGTTTAAGATTATATATTTCATAAACTATGTATCAAAAATGGATAAAACTATCTTAATTTCTTTTTTTTTTATCAAGTTTATTATACAAATTCTTTTAATGCGATAATATAAATTTTAAATGCAAATATTTTACTTGTTATTTCTTAATGTTGTGTGACCTATTTGGAGATAAACTTAGTCTCTTTAGTTTTGTATATAATGTTGATTGATATTATTGGAGATTGACAAATGTTGTTTGATGTTGCTTGTTAGCTTGGAAGGGAACTTGTTTCCCTTAGGTTGTACTAAAGCCCATTGTATGTAGGAACCTATGTGGAGGACTTGTTGGTTCAAGGATTTTTCCTTGAGATTGATTGAAGGAACATTTACAACTAAAGCCTAGTTGTATCTACGAGTGACATTAAGAACACTTAAGTCAATTATCTCATCTAGGGTAAATACTTTTTATTTATGACATTCCTTTTTAATTGTGTTTTGAAAATTGAGTTGTTCCTAACCTCCTATCACCTTATCTCATATAAGGGTGCGAATGAGTTAAACATATTAGAGTACTCTTGTGATTCTTCTCCTATGAATAATTTTGGTCCAATTGGTCAAATTACTTCCTTTATTATGACCTACATGAACTTCAACTTTTAAAACCTTAAGTTTGAGTAAGATAAGTGTATTTGTGATGAACCTAGGCATTCTTGCACTCAGGACTCCATTAGAAACTTTTCCTCCAAGCATTTAAATTCCATTATACCTTTACCTAATCAATTCTTTCTTATTTTGGTTTGACTAACAATCCTTCAAGGTCAATTCTTAGATAATAATGTCCCTTAAGCTAAGTGTTAGTTACTTTTGTCCCTATCATTCATGTCGAAGTGGTATGAAATTATTCTAATGATTTGGCTGACAATTCAAAGAACTATTGTCGAGGTATAAGACTTTCTATAAGATGTATCTAGGAGGTTCAATAAGAACAACTTAGTAATATAATCAAAATACCAAGTTTTATCTATCAACACATCTAAACAAGCACTATTTGGTCTAAATTAAGTTTGTAATTTGATTTTGTGTTTTGGAGACTACGTCACACTCAATTGGTGAGTGTAATATGCCAAAACCAATATATATGTAGGTAAGACAAAATTGCATAATTCAGGTACCAAAATCATGATCCAAACTTATAAAGTGTCAACTTCACAATTGCATAGCTCTTTGCATAAAATCTATTTTAAAGCGAGACTTTTTCCTATAGTCTTGTATTTATGAAGTCGAACTCTTTGTGATAATTCAGAATCATTTGATCCTTGTAGCTCAATTTGGAGCTCTTGGTTTATTTCAATCGAAAACTAGTTCACTTCAAGATCCAAAAACCTAAATTTTGATATGTAATGATTTTTTTTTACTGAGACTAGTTCTTACACCTCTATTTTCATCAATCTTAAAAATGCTTTAGGTACTCACTATTTCTCCCCACAAATTTCTAACTCACCCCTAAAAAACCTCTTTTCTTGAGCTATTTTGAGCTCTTAATTGGCTTGAAAATTTTCAAACCGTTCAAGCTTTTTTTATTGAAATCAAAACCTATATTTCATTTTTAAGATACTCTAAATTTGTTCTTGAATAGCATATGTCTCTGAGTCATGTAGCTCAATTTATGCAAAGAAACTCGTTTTCTAGAATTGTACATTTCACAAAACTTTTGACCCACACCATATCTAAATCGCTCGAGCTTTTTAAGTCAAACCAAATCTCTCAAGTCAATTTTATGCATTCTAAATATGTTTTCAAGTCCCAATTGATTTAAAGTTTTATAGTTCAATTCATGTTGAATTTTGTTTTATGAGATTCCTTTGATTCATGCCATATCTAAATTGCTTGAGCTTTTTGAGTCAAATCAAATCTCTCAAGTCAATTTTATGCATACTAAATATGTTTTTAAGTACCAATTAATTTAGAGTTTTGTAGTTCAATTCATGTAGAATTTTTTTTTTGAAATTCCTTTGATTCACAAACTTCCAAAGTGCATATCTTTTTATCTGTATAAGCTTTTGGGATGAAACCAAAGGCCACGACCTTATATTCATGTATAAAAAAATTATTTTTAGGGAGAGAGCCTTGTTTGATAGTTTGACTTCTCAACCCTAATTCCTAAAGAATATCAAGCCAAAGAAAAAAAAAGCAATTGTTACAAACCTCATCCTTTGGCCTTGGTATTATACATGAGTGCTTGCAAATTTATGAGTAACCTAGGCAATATAATTATTTAGTTGTGAACAATTCTGAATCTTAGAGTGGAGTTTGTAACACCAAGATTTTACTTATGTGATTAATCAAGTGATTGAGTAATTATATGAATAATTAAATTTAATTTCAATTAATAAAGTTTAATAATAAGCTATGATGTGCATTTTTTGAGAAAACCTAAAAAAGGCCAAAATAATCAAAGATGCACTTATTGAGGCAAAAATTTTCCTTAAAGATGAATGATTAAGTTGAGAAACCTCATAGGTTGATGGATTATTGTCATTGACATATTTCAAACATAGTTTGTTGAAATAGTGTCATCGATATGCTTTTCAAGGTAGTAACACGCTTTTCAAGATAAGACACTAACTGCTTAGAGTTTCAAAAAACCTAAAATCTTTTGACCACTAGACGATGAAATCCCTAGTTAACCCTTATTATCCAATGGATAATAAACTCGTTAAAATCCAATGGATAATTAAACCTTTGGACCATTGGATAATCAAACCCCTTTAATGCCTAATGAGTAAAGAGCTTAATCCCAAACCTTATAAAAGGTCGTGTAATGGTTGAGTTTAGAGTTTCTTCTAGCTGAGATTCACCTTCTTCCTCTAGAAATTCATCACCTTCTCCACCAAGCATTAAAACACCAATTGTTGATCAAGTTTTATTCGCTTCTTTAAAGTTTTCCTATCCTAAGTTCTTCAACAAGTAAGGAAAGCTTGTTTTAGTAATTTTCTATGTTGCATGTAGTTAATCTGTTATTATATGTATTGTGATATGCTTAGGATTGCATGAGTAGAAATTGAATTAAGGCTTATAGCCATTTTCTTGAGTTTTGATGATTTTGGATGAATTTGCATGAATCTATTCTAGGATTTCACTAGGCGAGACCCTATTTTTTGTGCTTTTGTTGAAGGCTTGCTAAGCAAGAGGAGACTTTCATTGAGCGCCTTACATTTTTAGGTAGATTTTCAATAAGCTATGAGTTTTTGCTGGGTGGCTTAAGGGTTTGCTAGGTGAAAGCTCAAAAGCATATGAACTGCATGAATATTCACTGAGCGAGTGACTTACTTGTTGAGTGAAATTTGGAAAACTTAGTAAGAAAATTAGAAATTGACAAGTACTCACAACGAGTGTTCTACTAATTGGGTGAGGATCTTGAGAACCTAGAAACGTAAAGATTCATTGGGAGAGTCTTACATTTCACTAAGCAAAAACCTTAGAACAAGTTTGAAGGGCTCTTTATGGCTCATCTAGCTACGCGAAGGAATGCCTTCATTGAGCAAGTTAATGAGATTGAGAAAATGAAGCTTCTAATTTTCCATGCGAATAAACCTATTCGTTACGATTAGAACGAGGGTTTTAGAAGATGCTCTTTATGGCTCCTCTAGTTGAGCGAGGATGGTCCCTCACTAGGTGATGAAACCCTAGGATCCACAACCATGACCTAGTTCAAGTAGAATCCAAATATTGGCTATTTCTAACGTGAACCAAAAAATTGGAAGAAGAAAGGTATAAAATGGATTGAGGAAGAGATGATTCACCACTAATTCCTAAGAATTAAATAAGAATTGTATAGATTTGCCACAAGCATCATGGAAATTTGATAAAAATTGATTTTCTTGTGCAAGACAAGAGTAGAGAGAAAATGCTCTCAAAGTGATATGACACAAATTCAATTTCATAAAAAAAGTTTTGGCACTAATTACATTGGAGGTTTATATAATTCCTCCTTAATCCTAATTAAGGTCACTTAATCGAAGCCCAAGACCCAATGATAATGTTGTCGAGACACTATCAAATCACTAGATTTTCCTTAATTTATGTAGTGTAGGAACTAACCTAGGTTGATTCTCACAAGAACATAACCATATTATGGCTAATCTTATTTATTAGAAACAAAAACGGATATGAAAATGGGGGTTTAGGTGATACAAGAATTATGCACAATAAGAATTATGTAGAACAAATTTACAAAACAAAATTGATTCTAAAATGAATTGTGAAACATCAACTCAAGAATTCAATCATGCAATCAATTATCATGGTTCTAAAAACAGATACAATTTCATATCAACCTAAGTTTCTTTAGATAATCATCTAACATTCGTCGATATATATTGAGATTACAATCGCAATCCCTAAATAACATGGATTCATGATCATATTGTTTGATTTTAGGTTATCGATCGATTACCTACTAGAACATAATTCAAAACTTAATGAGATCACAATCATGAAAACAGATAAAGAATTGGAAAGACAAAATGACACAAATTGAATAAGGAAAGTAAAGAATTAAGCACTCAAACCAATTTGCATTCTTGAATCTTGAATTGATAACGAAGCTTAGTCATAGAAAACTTAACAACATTCAGAGAAGGAAAACACAACAGAGATTGTAGAAAAAATTACAGAAGAAAAACGTAGCAGAAAAAATCTATGGAGAAGAAAAGAAAAGAAAACTTCCAATACAAGCATCCAATACAAGCAACCCCTTCAACTCCCAAAATTGTTGCTAACCAACTAATTAACTTCCTAACTAAACTTCTTAACTATCTCCCTAACTGAATTACCTAACTAATTACCTAACTAACTTCCTAAATGATCACATGTTAGAAAGTTCCAAGGAGAATGGGCTTGGACAAAAGCTTTAGCAGCCTAACAAGCTTACCAATCTACAACAAGAAGTCCAATTAGAGTGGTGTAGAGGCAATAACTTTCTATCCATATTTGACATTGTAAATGGTCAAACTAGGTTGAACTGTAAAGAAATAAGTTGCAGATCTTTGTCTTAGTTTTCTAGGTCTACTAAAATTGTCCAATTTGGAGGTTTGTAGCTCTAGATATGACCTGTACAAGATAACAACCTCGTAATGAAATTAAGTCCCCAAATAAGCAAATGTTAGCAACTATCCTTAATTAAACTAAATGGCCCAATATTCAACCAATGTGTAATTATTAACCAGAAAATAATGTCAAATGTGTCAAGCATAAATCACTATTAAGTGCCTTAAAATTGCTCTATCAAATTCCCTCACACTTGAACTTTTGCACTCCAAGCAAAATCAAGAAAATCTAAAATAAAAAAATCTAACCAAAAGGAAATGAAGTAAATGAACTAAAAAGCAAGTACAAAATAAAATGCATCACCTTCCAATGAATCCTTAAGTCAATAAAAGAAATAAGAATACAAGTATCCTAAAATCATGGTACTCAACAATATATGAATTTACTTATTACATCTAAAGCAAACAAGAGGACAATAAAAATTAAAGAATGACTCAGAAATGATCGAATTCTCTCAAGATACATACTCTCAATCTCTCAAGTGTTTAGGTTTGTGTTTACACTCAAGCACCCTATGCTAATTTGCACTACCAAGCTATGACTGACCTCTAATTTCTACAACTTGAAACACATGTACAAATGATCAAAAAGGCTTTTATTAAGGTTGTAATGTGGCCAAGGACAAGGTAGGATATGAGAAGTGATTTAAGCTTGTACAACCAAAGAGAGAAGAGGAGCAATAGGAAATAAGTCAATAAACATGAAGATCACCACCAAAATAATACAAGTCATTTAAAACTAATGCAAAACACTTCAAGTCAAGTAAGGTTCACTTTGTCTCTTATCCTCTAATTCTTTTCATTTTCAATTTCACTTATCCTTTTTTTGCACCTCTATGACCTTTTAATGATCCTCAAATTCATAAATTACATTGATTTTTATTATTGAAAATATAAATTTTATAACAATAATTAATTATCTTAAAAGTTGCATAGGAATATTCATATTCTTTTTATCCTTAAGAATTAAAGATAGCATTAGAGAGTTTCTACATGCACTTTACTCAAATAATTGAGCCAAATTCCACCAATGCATAGAATCATTTATATCATATAATTAAAGAAAATAAATATCAAATAATCACAATAAATAGTTTAATAACTTTATTTATGAAAATATTAAATATGACATAATATAATCATCAATCTAATGCATTAACATATTTAAAATTTCAAAATTTTTTGGTATCTCGACACATTTCTCAATTGTTTAGTAGGTGAAGTTTGTATGAGAGAAAATTAATTTTGATTAATGTGTGGTCAAATTTTGAATCAAAATTTATTTTCAAAAATATGACATTCATGTATAAAATTAAATCTAAATTATATATATATATATATATATATATATAAAAGCAAATTATAATCATACAATACAATGAATATTATTAAAATTAAATTGAATGCATTATTATGTTTTTATTGTGTAATTGTCTTTAATTATCGGTTGACAAATATGTCTTTCCAAAAAGAAATTGTTTTGTTTTTATTTTATTTATTATTTTTCGATAATTTTTTAGAATTTAATTTTTATATATAATTTTGGTTTTGTTTCAAGAAGAATTGGAGTTGGGCCGAGCCTGATTCTGGGCCGGGTAAGTTTGAGGCGGATCGGCAAGTAGGGTTTCGTGTTTGAAATATATAAGGCGTAATATTAGGGTTTTAACAGAGAGAGGAAGCGAGAGAGAACAGAGAGTGTTGTTGCTTCTCCGTCACAACTCTCTGCCAACATGGGTGAGTTAACGCTTCACATCTCTCGTTGTAGCGCAAACCCTAATGCCACGCATTCCTCCGTGCAATTATCGCTAATGGGATTTGTTCTTATTCTGAATCAGGTATTTCCAGGGATTCTATGCACAAGAGGCGTGCCACTGGTGGCAAGAAGAAGGCATGGAGGAAGAAGAGAAAGTGTGTTCCCCTTTCTTTATTTATTTATTTATTCATTTTAATTTAATTGTGTCTTTCCTCTTTTGCTGCTTAGAGTTCCCTAGTTTTGTTGTTGAAAGTGGACGACGTGTTTGTGTTTCGATTTTCTATCGTTTTGATTGTTACGATGGTTCGAATCTTTGCTTGGTTGTGTGGAATTTACGGTTTGAAATTAAAATTCTAATGGTGTCGTTTTTTTTTTCTTACTGCGATTTGGGAATTTGAAATGTGATTCTATATTTGCTGGAGCATATAGTGGATCTAGGTTTAGTTGTTCTTCGGGTTTGAGATTTTGTTAGGGAAAGGGAAAATCGAAGTTTTATTTTGCTAGAAAAGAATGCTTTGAAGTTTGATGCAAAATGGGAACCTTTTTGAAATCTTAGCTTGATTTCATTATACCGTGTGGTGCATTCTACATTTTTCCTCTCCTTTTTACTAGTTTTGGATCGGTTGTGACCACGAGAGCTTCTCTTTTAATCTGCCTTCTCATTTGTTGCTGCTCAATGCCTAGGATCTGTCTGTTAAGTGATTCTGTATGTTATGCATTTTTTTGTCTCGTTTTTATTAAATGCAAAACCATAGCACACAAAAAGGAAGATACAGCAATTAGGAGCATAGGATATTTTACTTAGAATAAATAAACTATTAGTGAAAAGAGTTACTTACAGTTTAATAATTATTTGGGTACTAATAGCTATTTTTCCTATTAATTTTGCATTAGCTTTGTCCAAGTCTGTGTTAAACAGAGAATTTGATGTAATAATCTTTTATACAACTTTTTTATAATTAATAATGTTTCTGTATTTTTTTTAGCTATGATGATATTCTATTCTAATAATTCTTTCTTAAACTAAGATATTTTGGTGGTTTCATATAGGTATGAGCTCGGTCGCCAGCCTGCTAACACTAAGCTGTCAAGCAACAAGACAGTCCGGAGGATTCGTGTTAGAGGTGGCAATGTGAAATGGAGGGCACTGAGATTGGATACTGGAAATTACTCTTGGGGAAGTGAAGCTGTGACTCGCAAGACTCGTATATTAGATGTGGTTTACAATGCCTCAAACAATGAGCTTGTGCGAACACAGACCCTTGTCAAAAGTGCTATTGTTCAGGTTGATGCTGCTCCATTTAAACAGTGGTACCTTCAGCACTATGGTGTTGAAATTGGTAGGAAAAAGAAGACAGCTGCCAAGAAGGATGCTGCAGAGGTAATGCCTTTGGAATTTTCTCTTTGCTATCCTTATTTTCTTTTATGATGTGTTTTACTTTTTCCACTGTATAGCAATTGTAACTTAAAGCCTGATACCAATTAGTTTCATTCCTTGTACCTATATGACTTTCCTATTTTCATTTTTCAGTTGCCTGTTTTTGGTTGTGTTTAAATAATGTTGGGCATGAGATATGTCGAAATTGAAACCAATTACTCTGATGCATTGCATATCAGTTTTGATTCATTGGATGCAGTTTTTGAACAATTTTTTCAGAGAAGTTATTTATTTTTGTATATTTTCTCAGAGGCATCATCTTTCTATCTTTATGCAATTATCTCAGAAATATCTTATGGTTACAAATTTTTGCTCTTACATTTGTTGTCCAAATCAAATGTACTGTTGATGAATGGGCAATATTATTGTTTTTTCTTTGATGAGAAAATAAATAGATGCCACCTGGTGCTATTTTGTGTTATTCTTTTCATTGAATCTGATGAGCATTAAATATATAAAACATGAATAGATGCTGCTGTCTCCTGTATCTAAGCTGATGTCTATTTCTTTATCCTGGTATGTTACTTGTAGGAGGGTGATGCTGCTGTTGCAGAAGAAGTAAAAAAGAGTAATCATGTGCAGAGAAAATTAGAGAAGCGCCAGAAAGATCGCAAGCTTGATGCTCACATTGAGGAGCAGTTTGGTGGTGGGCGTTTGCTTGCTTGCATTTCCTCTCGACCTGGTCAATGTGGCAGATGTGACGGGTAATTTACTCGTGAATATGTTGAATATATGTTTATAATGAACCACACTCATATTTGTTAATTGTTTTATTTTTCCTGAATTATGCAGCTACATTCTGGAAGGTAAGGAGTTGGAATTTTACATGAAGAAAATCCAGAAGAAGAAGGGAAAGGGTGCCGCATGATTTTAGTATTTCCCAAATTTTTATATGGCTTTAGTCGTTTTTATTTGTTGCTGGTACCATTCAAGGTGATGTTTTGTGCCACAGGACATCGTTTAGCGCAAACGTTTTTATTAGTCCTTTGCAAATTGACATCTTGATTTTGTTTTGAACTGTTTTTGCTACTGATGAGTTACAATTTTTGTTATTGTCTTGCAATCCTTATTGTTGGTTACTAGGGAAGTGTGAAATACCGAGCGATGCCACTCATTCGTATCCGTATTGCCATTATTTAGCATCAAGTTTAGAATTTTAAAATAATTTGGTTAGAGGAGTCAAGTGAGAAGGTAAAGGTGTGTGTATTAACAATTAATTTCACTTATAATGAAAATAATTAACTGTATTAATTTCACTTATAGATAAAAGAATTAACTGTATTAATTTCATTTATATTCTATTTAGAATAAATTCTATATAATACAACATTCTATACAATATATCCTTTTCGGTCCTTTTCAAAATAATTTAGAGTAAAGTGAGAAGATAAAGGAATGTTTATTCTTCACATCACTAGAGAGAAAAAAAGAATAAGCTATATAAGTTAGAAAAATTTAAGTTAGACAGTATAAAGTATTTTGCAGGCGGTATCTAATTATAAATTATCTTAACTTTTACATTAATTATTTTAAAAGTTTATTAATTTTTATATTAATTATTTTAAACGTCATATTTAAGGTAACTTATATTTGAATGATAGCGCAAAATTATTTGCATTATCATTCAGTTTTACAAATTAACTGTCTTAATTTTATTTGTTATTTAGAATAAATTCTATATAATACATTACATTCTATGCAATATCCTTTTCGATCCTTTTTAAATTGGGAATAAGATATCAATCCACAACCGAAATAAGATTTAGTGTTTCGTTGTTTTTTTTCTCCAAATCCAGCTTCAATTATGACAAATTCCATACACTTCGTCATGTTCTCTTCCTGATGTTAAGCTTGCTTTAGAGTATTTCGAAATAAACAATTCAATGAGTTTATAATTATTCTATTTTAGTTGGTTCTGTTATTATATAGTATTTAAGAACACTATTTAGTTTTTATTTCAACGATAGAATTTAATTTGAGTTTTTACTTTATTTTTAGAGTTTTGTTTTATCTTTCTATTTGTACAATAACTTCTATTTTGACTCAAATTACTTTTTAATAATTACAATCTTGTAGTTGCATATATAAGTAATTTTATAACACAAGTAATTTCATTAGAATTGCTTTTAGTTGCATGATTGAACAAGGATTAAGGACCGAACTTTTGATAATTTCCACAAGAGCTTAGATTATTATTAAAGGGGTTAGGTTTGAAGATTTTTTATTTTATTTTTTCGTTTTGTTTCTTATTTCTGACTTTACGTAGAGAAAGTGAAAATATAAAATGAAAGCAGAAAATAATGAGACTTAAATATTTTTTAAAAACAGAAAATAACGAAAGAGAAAACAAGGATTTATTTGGTTTTACCATTTTCTGTTTTTATTTTTAAAGAAAATAGAAAATAAGATTAAAAATTCAAATTTAAAAACATTTATTTTTAAAAAAACTTCCTCAAAATGGGCTCAAATAAGAAAATAAAAATTGTTGTGACATTAAGCTGTTAAAAAAAATCTTCTAATACCTTTTTGAAACTATTTACTAAATATTTTATAAATTTTAAAAACTGAATATGAAAATTATTTTAAAAAATAAAAATAAGAAAAAAATAAAATATTTTCTAAAACCAAACTATCTCTGATTTTCTCACATCAATCATTGTTTTTTGTCACAAGTATTATAAGGTTTACATAAATTTTAATTTTTTATTTTGATCCTGGTAAAATTTATTTTAAAAATGTTCTTCAAATATGTTGTTAGAAGTGTTGATGTCAGTCTCATACCAACAAAGATTAAACAAAAAATATATATGGACTAAAACAAAAAATAATTTATATGGATTAAAAAATGTAATTTACCGAGAAAAAATTGACATATTTGTAAAAATAAAAAGTATTTAAATTTTAAATTAATTATTGATATAAAATAAATGCTTAAATATGAAATATATCCATATGAAATTTTTAGTATGAAGATATCAAGAGATGGAAACTTGTTACATGTTAATTTTTAAGGTTCAACGTGGTATTTAAAGGCTTGACCACCAAAGGTTCATTCCTTTCGACACCTTTATTTACACCCTTCTTTTCATTCTCTCATCTCCTTTCTTCTTCTAAGAACCTTTCCTTCTAAACTAGTTGGTTAAGAAACCCTACACCTATCTTGCCTTCTACAAAGATAATCATGCCGGTCTCTATTTGACCACTCAATAAAACCACAAAACACAACATCTAGAAAGAAAACTAATTGCCAACAAAAAATTCAAGATGACTTTTCCTTGTTTCAACCATTGTGGTTCTTTGAAATGTGTCCTAGTGATTGGTGTTTGAATCTCATTGTTAGATGTCATGAGTGATTACATCATGTTGATTGATGTGGTGTGGACGTGAATAGAGATCGATTGTACAAAGCATAGTACAATAAAGTGCAATATGGTATTGACATTATGATTTTTTGGATGGTAGTTATATGTGGTAAGGTTTAAGAGTGACAACATGAATTATATTTATGGTAGGAATTTGCAGAAAGAAAAGATCATGGTGTCATCATTATAGAGCTTAAAATAGGTTAAGTTATGTAAGTATGTTTTTTTTGGCTTGGCTAAGCCCTCTAGTAGGTTACAAACAAGGCCTTCAAAGTTAGTTTATAACAGGTACACATGCAAAGCTTAAGTTTTGTAATTATGAAATAAGTCAAGCTCAAGTCTATCAAAATTTGGCATGCTTTCACCTTGAATGCTTATTTCATATTTAAGTTTTTATATAGGTCTAGTTTATCTTTAAGTATTTTTTTTTTCATCTCCGTAAACATATATTTATATTTATTTAGTTTTAATTCTTATAAGTTATATTCTTTTGATTTTTAGTCCATACTAACATGACACAACTCATGTGACATTTTATGATGTCATCATTTGTTGACGTGACACTTGGTGATGTTAACAATCTTTAATTATGGTCATCAACTTTTATCAACAAGGGTCAAAGAAAAAAATATTTTGGAGACATTAAAAAAATCATTTTATAAAGACCAAAATAAAAAAATGAAAAAATTACAAAGATTATAAAGTTTATTTAATCCTTAATTTAATTTCATATTTTATACCTTTCTTAATGGGACAATAGTACATAATCTTTTATTTGTGCTAATTGGAATACAAATATCTTAAAGCATAAATCCTAATTTTAAACTTTCGAAACGCATTTATCTTATATGTTTTCTTGTAATACTTAACATGATAATCCTGTCATAAAAGAGATGTATAAAAATAAACAATTTTAATAGATTATATACAAATAGTTGTATGCTTATTACTTTTTTATGTTTACATTGTCATATTTTGATCCTAATCCATCTTTTATACTTGACAAGTTTGAGATAATATGATCATAGTTTATTGGTGACCCATACACGAGATACGTGAAATAGTTAAAGATACAAGAAATCCTAGAGCATACCTACTCAAGTAGCATAGCGAGTGAAAGAGAATGTTATGATACAACCAATTCCAAGCAAAATGTTTGTTGCAATAGCAAGACATGACATATGGACAATATTTTGGATGCAATTTCTTAAGTATATTTAGTATTATTTTTTAATTAAAATTGAAGTTTTATTTCGATATTTTGTACAATAAAAGTCCACACTTATAGAATACTAAGTTGAAACTCTAATTTTAATTAAAGAACACGACATAAAACACTTTGATTATGTTTGGATAAATTTTTTTTATAAAGAAATATAAAACTCTTTACCCTACAATTTATTGTTTGGATGTTTCCTTGAGTGAAATTTAAAATGTAGGAATTAAAAAAAATAATTTTACTAAATCAAAATTATGTAATTATATTTTTTGTTATTGTAAATTGTAAGAATTTGAGAATTCTATTCTCAAACATGCTAACAGTCTCGTTCCTCTCACTCTCTTGCGTCACTCTTAGACACGTATCCATATTCTCGTTCTCGCAACCTCTAATTCTTCTTTCTCACAATTTCGAGTTCTTTCTGGTTTGTCTATTTAGCAACCTTAAGATTTGTCTCTTTTAGGGTTTGATTCGAGTTAAAATGATGAATATCTTATAGTTTATGTTATCACGTATTATTTTTAGTCATATAACTTGAATTAAACCTCTCAATATAGTTATCTAATACATAACTCTAATTTCCCTCCTCAAAATCTATATTTATGAGTTTTTTTTTTGTTAAGAACATTTATCTAATTAAGAATAAGTTGGTAGGAGTTTAATGTGTTGCTTTATTAATGTTTGGTCACTTGTACTACATTTATAATTTGTAACCACTTATTGTTAGTAAAATTTGAATTTTATGTTGATTTTGTTCAAATAGATTATAAACATTCTCCTTTAGTAAATAAGTTAACATAAGCTCCTAGCTAGCTAACATCTAACATAAAGGGAATCTAAAGAAAAACTACCTATCTTACAATTATAAATCTCTTTTCCTTATGCAATTAATTTGCTTTCCTAAAAGTAACAAAAGTTAAGGCCTACCAGTCACTTTTATTAAACTAACATAGGAGAACTAGACGGAGAAAAGGGAGGTTTATTATAATCTTAGAGGAAAGGACTACCATAAAATATTGATAAACAATGTTTCAATCCAAATATACGGTGCACCACTATGATAGCTTAGAAGCATGTGGAGTTATTTTTAATTAGTTCCATAATAGAAAGTCTAGCAATTTTTTGTTTTATATCATGTGCCCAACTATTATTATTATTTTGTCATGTAGGTATTGTTTTCTTTTCCATTTTTATTAAGAGAATAATAATTACAAATAACTATAATTATATTGATATCTCTCTCAAATTGATGCTATAAATCGACAAGCATCAATTTGTCAAATAGAAAATTATGTCGTTGACGTGTCAAACTTTTGGTGAAAATATTAAATTTTAAGCTGATGACTCTATGATCATACACTTCTCGAATTGAGTGGCAATAAACTTTAATATTTTTTGTTCATTCATGGTAAACTAGATTTGCTGCAATCTGTATAGCACTAGTATTGTCAACATGCAACGGAGTTGTCATTAACATGATCCCACAAATCTTTTCCTTTGACAAATATTTGCAATTGGGCAGACCATTTCACAAGAGTTGAAAGAAGAATGAATTCAATTACCTCGGGGTGACTGAACTGCATGGATTTCTATTTACGAGTCGAGTGAGATACCTTAACGACACCTTTGTATTCCTTATTATTTTATTGATAGCACGGGTGATCCCTAATGGGCTTGCTTCACCGATCTCTATATAGAAGATCGCCTCAAGATCCCATCCTATTAGACTAATTTAGCGTGGTTAAGCCATGTCTTTGAAAAGTCACTGAGTTTAGGGATTTCTTTCTCCCTTGTTTAGAAAGATAGCTGCCATCAAGACGAAGACAGAAGCAACAACCTTCGATTAGTCGATGGGACAGGAGGAAGTCTTACTGTTTTCCTAACCAGTGCTAGTGAAACCAAATTGCATAGTTAAAGAAAAAGAAGAGAATGTCTTGTGAGAAGAAAGGAAGTCAGGGAATGAGCTGGTGCTATAGCCAGAATCGCTTGTTACAAAATAGGTTGCATCTAGTATATTACAAGAGGAGTCATAAGTTGTAAATCTTCAATGGCTAAATCCGTTGTTTGAATAGCAGCTGCTTGGGCTTACCTTATTACCTTAGTTAAGTCTTTAGAAGGTTTATAAACAACACCCACCCAGACTTAGTGCCCATGCGAACAACATAGTGATGAAGGAACTTGGGCACGATGGGCCTCATACGTAGGCAATGGCAGATCACCATAAACGCTTGCATCGCAACCCACTCGTTGGAGTACAACTGGTTGGGAGCAACGTCCAAAGTCCGAAGGACGTCAGCCTCAAACGTGTTGAAAGGGAGGCTAATGAGATATATTTTAGCCACCTTACAAGGTCTTAAGAGGGGTACAATTGAGACTATCTTGTAAATAAGAGACACACATTAGCTAAGATGCAGATTAGTAGTCTAAAAATAAAGAAAATCTAAATCAATGCTAATTGGATGATTTTAGCTAACAAATGTTCAACTCAATTGTGCAGGCCCAAAAATTGCAATCAGGACTGGCCCAGGCTGAGTTGAAGCCAGCTCTAGAGTGCCGACTCCACGGACCAACTACATAAGGGGCATGTGTCCAGCATGGCAAGCCAATGCTGAGTCAAAGAAGCAAATCTAGCACGTGACTTAAGGAAATGAAGCATGTGATGAATGAGGCAGCTAGGCGATTAATTCCGTTAGACAATTAGTTAGGATAATCACCACGAGACAAATGTTTAACACATGATTGGTGTGGAACCCATTGAGTTAGTAGTTAATTCATTACTCTCAACCGAAACTTGTATATAAGGGGATGTGTAGATCATTCTTAGGTGAGCTAAGTGATGCAATCACACACACACGATCCATTGCACACACATACACTTAGTTCAAAGTTCTTCCACTCATAGTGGTTCACGATGCTTCAATGGGATCTATCTCGGTCGAATGGATGTAGGCTCGAGACTAAGTAGATGAAGGTCGCTAGAAGGAACTATTAGTTTGGCTAACACACTACTGGTGGATTGATCCTTCGACACTCTAGTCATCTCTGGTGAACCACTACCGTTCTTCCATGGTGGTCGCCGTGGGAAGCGGATTCCATCATCTCTCCATGTAACTCTGTATTAGTACCTTGTTTGTCCAATAAAATTGGTTGCATGTTTCTATATCTTTTTCTACTTATGATTCCTACATATTTCACTGCTTAGTACTCCATGCTTGCACGAGGAATAGTAGTCAATAATGTTAGATTAGGCCGGTTGGAACTGATCTAACAACTAGTTAAGTAATCGCTAAGAAAACCTAAAATCAACCGGGTGCGTAATCTCTGCCCCCTCGAGGCTGTGGTTGTGTAAGACCTCCAAAGACAAGGGACGAATCTGCGGTGGTCGCCGTAGGTTTTTAGGTTGGTTTGGAGTCAAAGTCAGCCTTTAAAGAATTGAAACCATTTCATTGTGCAGACATGTGTATTAGTATGATAAGTATCATAGTATAGTTTAGTTGCACTTATCTTCAATTACTTAGTTTCCTTGTTGCCTTATTCTCTATTTCCACAAGAAACCCCCTTATTTACGCTTTCGGTCTGAGTTCAAGTCAGTCGACTCCATCCGAGTCTAGCGTCTCTGTCCGAGACCAGTCTGAGTCCGAGTCCGTGATGGAGTTGACATCCGAGACCGGTTCTATCTGAGTCCGTGATAGAGTCGGCATCCGAGACCGATTCTATTCGAGTCTGAGTCGGCATTCTGCATGCACTTAATAGTTGCACAAATTTTGATTTCCATATTAAGACACATTAGAACACACTGTGTCCTTGAGAAGAATGACCTAGGATTGCACTATGCTATAATTAGGTCTAGTTTTATTTGATATTGCCACTATGACACAAAGCGATTATCAAATTGGTACCATTGCTTGGGACACAAGTTCCTTTGTATCTTTGTGTGCAAATCTGAGTTTATGCCGAATCCCGAGTCTATGGAATACTAGGTCTATTTGTTTTGGTATACCAAGTTTGTTTTTCCTCTAATTTAGTTTACTGAGTCTTTATCTGTTTTTGTTTTCTCTTTGTTGAGTCTGAAATTTTACAGCATGCTGCTAAGTCTGTGTTAAAATTCTTGTTGTATGTGTTTTTAAGTATTGAAATAAAGTTGGTAGAATCGATTCGTATGTATATGTGCAATTGATCACTACTTTTTTTTTCTAGGAGAAGTAATTTTTGACTTTGTATTTTTGTCATTTTCTGCATAATTTTTTCTTTGTAGCCATTTTTTGTATTTTTTTTCTATATCATTACATGTTTTGTTTTGCATAATTTTTCTCTGTATCATTAATCTTTCTTTTGCATATATTTTCATCTCTGCATAATTGACCTTATTGTTTTTACTACACAATTGATTTTACATTTTTCTTTATGACTTTTACTAATAGTGCATGACTAGGAGTAGTTCTAACAATTTGCATAATCTAGACCCAGAAATAGATAGAACCTTACATAGGTTAAGAAAAATTCAAAAGATCGACGTAGGAAGTAGTGATAGTTTTAATTCAATTTATGATTTTGTTAATAACTCATTTGCTACCAACTATGAATTTGCTGACTGTAGCAACAATAGTTCTTTCATTAAGTCAAAACCTAACTATATTGAGAATAAATCTGAAGAACTAGAGCACATGGAGAATCAAGATTGAACATTGAAAGATTTGACCACGCCAAATGTGGTGTACCAACCTTGGTGCATCCAGTCTACAGTTGGAGCCAGCTTAGTCATATGAACTCAAGTCCGGTTTAATACATTTATTGCCTAAATTTCACGGCCTTGTAGGTGCCAACTCTGTTGAATTGAGTGAATGATGAGTCACAATTTATATATCTTTTAGATACCTAAGAAGGATGTTTGCAAGAATATTTTGTGCTTAAGAACGGATTGTTAGCTGAGATTCATTTTATGGGCATAAATATAGAGAAAATACAAATATGTGTTAATTTAGATTTCTTAGCTAATAAAAAGTGTCACTCCTTCTTCTACAGGTCAAGCCGAGTTGACTAGGATCAACAGAAGAGTCTCAGTTGAGATGAAGTCGTCCCGGCCAGACTGACTCCATCTCGGCCATGCCAGAGTCGTCTCGGCAGTTCATACCTAGCGGCCCATGCCTTACAGCCCAATAAAGAGCGGCCCAATTGTGCTTGTCCATGTCAGCCATCCAGCTTAGAGGCTACCTCAGCGCCAGCTCAGCCACCATGTCACTTTTAGGGAATCTGCCACGTCACGTTGAAAGATCTTCAGAGGGGTAGAATAGGACATTCACATTGTAATTCTGTTAGGATTCGTTAGGATTAGCATATCACAGCTCGTGTATATATAGGAGGAGCTGTGCACTTTTCACGTGTCTTTGAATTCACTCTGATTCCACACTCACTATATCCATTTTCTCGCTCTCATTCTCTCCATTTTTACGGTGGTGCATGGTGCTCATTGGCGTTTCTCTCGATCGAGGAAGTGCAGGTTTGAGACTGGGAAGCCGAAGTCTGTCAGAGGGGACCGATCAAATTACTGACGCACTCTGGTGGACTTGTAAGGCATCGTCGTGGAAGATGGGTCCACCTGAATTCATAACCACTGTATTTGTATTCTGTTTCTATTAATCAATTTCATTTTGTGTTTCTTATCTCCATTCTCCTCCTCTCCTTTAATTCATGATTTAATCCGCGATTGCAATTGAATTGTGAACAATGTTAAACTAAGCCGATTGGAACTGGTTTGACTAATTCAGTAGGTAATCATTTAACGATTGTTAATCGAGAACCTAAAATCAGCTCTGAACTTAATCCCTGCCAACTGATGAGGTAGTGATTGCATAAATCCTCGGTATGGCAATGGACAAACCTTTGGCGATTGCCATAAGATTACCCAAGGCTGATATGGACTGAGAACTGGAGTATGGAATTTGGATTGGACTTGGACTAACAGAACTGAACATGAATACAGTTATATCATAATAATAATAGTAAACCAGTAGATCTAGTATATGTTTACTGCATTCGTAGCCTAGTTTACTTCTTGCTTTACTTACGTCCAAATCCCCCCTGTTTACTATTTTTCAATTTGAGACAGAGATAGTCCACCTCTGTAGCGTTTGTCTGCACTTAGCCGAGACCAAGCCAGATTGACTTTGCCGAGATCATCTCGGCTCAGTCTCTGCCAAGAGCGACTCGGCCAGTGCTGAGGAGAGTCAACACTTTACACCCTAGATTCGATAACACTTTGCTTAACACCAAATCACAACTGAGCACACTGTGTCTTTGAGAAGAATGACCTAGGGTTGACTATACTATAGTTAGCTTTAGTTATTTGATAAAGAGTTCAAAACGACTGGAAAAGAATCAGTTATCAGTGAAGTACCGAATCTGTTCGACTTTGGAGAAGCTATTAGTGACCTTGCTAACTTGATGAATGTTTGTGAAATTTCTGATTTCATTGACCAGGTATGCAGGTATGATGAAGAACCAGAGTATGTAAAGCATGTATGAGTTCCAATTGCCGAAACTGACAAGCTGAGGCGAGACCGATTTGTGCGAAGAAATACATGTTGAGTCTGACTTGAACAAGCAGCCGAGAGCTGAATCCAATTCGGCCAATCAAAACCGAAGCCAAATAAAGGTCGTGACCGACTCCGCATACTAAGTGGCGAATCCAGACCGAGTTAGTCAATTGAAACCTAGACCAACCACTGAAACCTTTCCACCACAAGTGCCACTCGAAGAGCTTAACCCGAGTTGCAAACATTTTCATGAAGGTCTAATGCTAGTAGTGGGCAAGGTGGAGAGTATCTCGCTATGTGAACCGACCATACTGGATGACACATCTTGAAAGACCTTTCCCCATTCCCATTATATTCATGTTATGCATAGGGAACAATGCATCGTCTAAGTGTGTGTGTGTGTGTGTGGGGGGGGGGGGTGTAGCTAATTCCGGTTTGCTTATTCATTTGTATTTGTACGTTTTTCTTCAATCCAACTCTAAATTCCGTGCGCGCGTGTTAGGTTCTGGCGAGTTCGTGCTGACTTCGGCTTCGTGTATGCCAGGCCCGCATGCTGACTCCATATCTTTGATTTATTTTGTTTTTTGGTGAGTTTGTGCCGACTCCGGCTTCATATATGCCGGGTCCGCATGTCGACTCCGGTTCCATGTTTTCCCTCTCGTTCATGCTTTCTTTTCGTTTGCTTTTGTTTCCCTGTTTTCTATTTTTTGTTTGAATTTTGTTGTTTTTTTTTCTTTTTCCTAAGTTTGTTTTTCCCCTCAATTTGATTTTTGTTTTTTGATTGTGAGAAAAATATCTTGCAAAAATTCAAATAGAATTCATTAGGGTGAATAGAACATGAAGAAGCAATGCATAATCCTGGATAAAAGGTTTTTCAAATGAACATGGAAAGAAAAATTCTTCATCTACAGAAGATAAGTGACTAAAAAAATTAAAGTTAAAACCATTTGTGATAGAGCAAATTATCTGTGTGAGAATTTTTTGAGCCTTGTATATAATAATGGCTTTGCATCTCGCCATTCTCTTCTTTCTTGTGTGATTTTTGCACCCATGTGATAGATTACTCCACGTTTTGCCTTGAGTCTCTTGATACTTCTTGTTTCACATATATGAGTGATATGATCTAGGCCATTTTTCTTTACAAGCTACTAGCCAAATAGACCTACCTTGCAAATAAATCTCTTGTTTACCCTCTTTGAGCCTATATAACAATTTTTTGGATATGGTAGCCCGATACAAGCCCAAAAGCAGAAAAGCCATAATCAACCTTAACCTTAGGGGTCGGAGGAGCCTTGGAATCATTTTGGAATAGGTCTCACATAAGTGTGGGGGTGACACCTCAAGATATTGCGAGATTGGTACATTTAAAAGTAGTTTGTGTGAAAAAGGGTTGATGAAAAGGAAAGAAAGGGGTATGAAAAGAAAGGATGAATCAAAGAAAAGAAAGGCAGCAAAAGAAAAAAGGTTGCAAGAAAAATGCAACACAAGCTGCAAAATAAAAAGTGAGAAAAGAAAGAAAAAAATACAAAGGGAAAAGTAGAGTAGGTACATTATAAAAAGTTCTCAAGAGACTTGTAGTGTCTTGGGGTTAGTCTCCATACTTGTAGACTTACTTCCCATTGCTCCTCTCTCCCTTTAAGTATTCAAGCTCACTTTACTTTCTTATATCCTTCCCTACCCCTAACCACATTACAATCCTAATAAAGTCCTATTGATCACTACTACATGTGTTTTTGAAGGTGTAGAAGGAGAGGCTAGTCAAAGCTTGGTAGTGCCGGCTAACATGGGGTGTTTTGAGTGTAAATACAACCTTAAACACTTGAGAGATTGAGAGCATATACCTTGTGAGAGCTCTATCATTCGTGGTTTCACTTTAAAAAATTTTCATGTTGTTTGTCCCCTTTGAATGAGTGAAAGAGTACTTCTATGTGTTAATTGAATACCTTGATTTTGGGGTGAAAGCGTGCTTAGTCTATTTTGTCACTTTGAAAATTTCATTTGGGAAAAACATATTATTTCTCATAGTTAGTGCTTCCTCAGTTTTCCCATGTTATTCATTTTTGATTTTGCCCAGGAGTGCAAAAGTGTAAGTATGGATGTCTTATGAGACATATTTTAGCCACCTTACAAGGTCTTAAGAAGGGTATAATTGAGACTATCTTGTAACTAAGAAACACAAATTAGCTAAGATGCATATTAGTAGCCTAAAAATAGATAAAATCTAAATTGATGCTAATTGGATGATTTTAGCTAACAGATGTTCAACTCAATTGTGCATGCCCAAAAACTGGAATTAGGATTGACCCAGGCTGAGATGAAGCTGATTCCAGAGTGCTGACTCCATGGACCAACTCCATAAGGGGCATGTGTCCAGCATGGCAAGCCAGTGCTGAGTCAAAGAAGCAAACCCAACACGTGACTTAAGGGAATGAAGCACGTGATGAATGAGGTAGCTAGGCGGTTAATTCCGTTAGATAGTTAGTTAGGATAATCACCATGGGACAAATGTTTAACACATGATTAATGTGGAATCCGTGAGTTAGTAGTTAATTCGTTACTCTCAGCTGAAACTTGTATATAAGGGGTTGCGTAGATCATTCTTAGGTGAGCTAAGTGATGCAATCACACACAAACACTTAGTTCTAAGTTCTTCCACTCACGGTGGTGCACAATGCTTCAATGGCGTCTATCTCGATCGAATGGATGCAGGCTAGAGAATAAGTAGCCGGAGGTCGCCAAAGGGGACTGTTAGTTTGACTAACACACTACTGGTGGATTGAACCCTCAGTGCTCTAGTCATCTCCGATGAACCACCACCGTTCTTTCAAAGCGGTCGTCGTGGGAAGCGGATTCCATCATCACTCCATAAAATTGGTTGCATGCTTTTATATCTTTTTCTGCTTATGATTCTTGCATATTTTGCTGCTTAGTACTCCATGCTTGCATGAGGAATAGTAGTCGATAACATTAGATTAGGCCGATTGGAACTGATCTAACAACTAGTTAGGTAATCGCTAAGAAAACCTAAAATCAACCGGGTGCGTGATCTCTACCCCCTCAAGGCTGTGATTGTGTAAGTCCTCCGAAGGAAAGGGACGAATGTGCGGACGGTCGCCGTAGGTTTTAGGTTGATTTGAAGTCATAGTCAGCCTTTAAAGAATTGAAACCATTTCATTGTGCAGGCACGTGTATTGGTATGATAAGTATCATAGTATAGTTTAGTTGCACTTATCTTCAATTACTTAGTTTCCTTGTTGCCTTATTCTCTATTTCCACACGAAATCCCCTTGTTTATGCTTTCAGTTCGAGTCCGAGTCAGTTCGACTCCATCTAAGTCTAGCGTCTTTGTCTGAGACCAATTCGAGTCCAAGTCCGTGATGGAGTCGGCATCTGAGACCAGTTCTATCCAAGTCCGTCATAGAGTTGACATTTGAGATCTATTCTATCCGAGTCTGAGTCGGCATTCTGCATGCACTTAGTATTTGCACAAATTTTGATTTCCACATTAAGCCACATTAGAACACATTGTGTCCTTGAGAAGAATGACCTAGGGTTGTACTGTGCTATGGTTAGCTCTAGTTTTATTTGATATTGCCATTATGACATAAAGCGATTATCAGAGGCTTATGCTGAGATCCCTTAACTAGGTCTCATACAGATCACAGAAGTCAGTTCGCCTTCCGTTGCCAACATAAACACTCGCTCGTTGGCAGTACAAGGCTCTATCACGAAGTCTTGTTCATTGCCCAACACCGCCAACATCACGTCCTTGGAGATCTCAGTCATGTGCCCCTTAGAGGACAGTCAAGAGGGATACACATCTGCCTCACAACCCAACCAGTCAAAGTCAATAAGGCTTACGAGGGGAAACACCTTCCTCTGGGGGGACTTGTCTCCCTGCCTCGTCGCCCCTTGTTAGGGTGGCGATAGACTACGAGACGACCTCTTCCTCCACTAGTCGAGAGATGACCTCGGTCGGCCAAGTGATGACCTCAACCTCGGTCACCTCTCAGATCGTATGGTCACTTGATGCCCCGACCGCCTCTCGGATTGTCTGGTCGCTTGATGCACTTGACAAGGAAGAGGAGGACAAAAAGGTGGAAGCAAAGTCCGACGAAGTCGTCACACCCACTAGAGCCACCTCTCTCTCAAGCATCCAACCCTCTAAACCTTGAGAACTACCCAAACTCATGACATGCCTAAGAGAACTCGAAAGAGGAGGAAGAGTTAGCAAAAGAGAGCTCGACATAGGAAGTTGAGAATAGAAGGGAACTTTAGGGAATGAGTGAGTGGTACTTAGGTAGCCTCACTATTTATAATTGCAAAATGGGCCTTCCAGGTGCAGTTGGGGGCCTAGTCCATGACACGCGAAACGTCACATCCTACCATTGGCCGAAAACCCAACAATCGCCGCCTAGAAACTAAGCGAAGCATTTAATGCATGGTCTACCCAAGGACAACACAATGATTTCGTATGGGCATGGGTCCTGAAAATTTCCTCTCCATCCTAGGTGTCGTTAATCACCATGACCCTCTTCAAGGCCTCGTGACTCGGGGGCAAGTATACATGCCCTGCCAAGAACCTCTTGGCATGGCATGATTTACTCATTACCAACTGATCACAGCTTGATCCACTCAATGCCATACGCGACGCGGATCCCACTACGTACCGCGGGAGCATATTCTTGAAACCATTCCGCATGGGTCACCAATACACACGAGTCCAACGTGAGTCCAACTCCTATAAATAGGGGAGTCATACCCATCTTAGGTACGCTTTACTCACTACACGCATGCCTACGCTCCAGCTTACACTAACTTGGGCATCAAAGTGTCTTTGTAGGTACCCCTCTCCTAGAGACAACTCGGCCTAGGCTGAGAAGGAAGAAATGAAGACCCACTCATCTAACAACTCAAATTAGGGATTGAAACTTGCCTCTTATCGGAGAAGTCTCTGCCAGGGTTCCCACTTGGGGATTCTCAGCAGGAACACTTGGTGAATAAGTCCTTTCGCTTAGCTAATTAAGCCATAAAGAAATCTACTTTCACATCTCTCATCTTGGTCACCCAATGAACGAGTTAGTTTGCCCAGCAAGCCAAGCCACTAGGGATTAACTACCATGTCCTCAACTCAACTCGCCTAAAAAAGAAATCCCTTCGCTCAGCTAGAAAAACTACAAAGAGATCTATACTCACTACTTTAGTTTTATTCGCTCAATTAGACATAATGAAATGAGCCACAAATAAGGTAACAATCTTGCTCTCCTTAAAAGTGCTTAGTGAGCCTATGCATTTTTTAGCTCTCACGATCCTTGTGTTGGAGCATTTTTATATGCATCCAAAAGACCTATATGTTTTTATGATAACAAATATTATGACTAAAGAGTGATTGTTTTCGTAAGTACTTAGCATTTCAAGAGTACAAGTCATCACAACCTTTATGTAAAGAGTTTGCATCCATAACAAAGAACTTGTCTTTGAACAAGCTAACCAACGTCGTCCAAAGAGCTTATCATCCATAGAAGGACCTCGTCCAAAGAAGGATTGAGTTACCTTTACTCGTATATGAATAAATTGTTTTATGTGATTATGATATCTCGAAACTCGTCTTTTAACTTTTGCATATATGCTATCTTATATCTCTTAGAAGTTGTACTCAAGAACAATTTTAAATTTTCATTTCTATCTATTTGCTATACTCTATTGTGCTTCAGCTTTTAGAAAGAAAAAATTTTACTTATTAAGCTTTGAAGAAACAAGTCAACCTTAATAAAAGAGTATTTTGATCAAACTTATACAATCAAACGAACAAGCAAAATGTTCTTCTACATAACAATCAATGGAAGCATGTTTAAGGAAAGAGAAAAATAGTTTTTTCGCTATACATTTTCTCTCACCTTAGAAGAAGACAAAGTCTTTGCTAAAGCTTTACAAAAGGCTATCTTTGGCATTTAATTTATAGATGCTTCTCTCTCCATGTAGAACAATGACTTTCTTCTCCACGTCTATATATCTCTTCAAGGAAGAAGAAATAAATAGAGAACATGTGAATATACAAGTGAAAAAGCTTAAATGAGATACAAGTGTTCATATTCCTTTGGAACAACATCTTAGAAAAGTTTTGTAAAAGTTTTTCTATGTGAAAAAAACTTTGCTCTTATATTTGTATTTGCTTTGCTAAGCAAATTTAAGTTTTGTTTGTAACTATCATATGCTCACCTAATGAATTATCCTTTGTAAAACTCTATTTTTATGATAGCATCAAGAGGCTAAGTGTTAAAGAATACTTGGATTTTCTTGAAATCAGGTATATTACAAGTGTTGTATAACCTAGAGAAATTTTGAGAATACTTGGTTGTAAAGTTAATTTGACTTAATGGTTAACTCATTCACGTTGAAGGACTAGACATAACTTTTATGGGAGAGTGAACCAAGATAATATCTTTGTGTTACTTTTATCTTCTTTATCTCTGTTTTTAGTTCTACATACTTTGGACGATTCCTTTGAACACTATTTGTGAATTGGTATTTGTCTTGCATTTTTTAAAAGTGTTTTAAAAATCACATACACAATTGCACCCCCTTTTTGTGTGGCTTCCTATTTCCTTCACCTTTCTCAACAAGCATTCAAGTCATTCGACAAAGCTCATCATGTTTCCAAATTTTCTCACTAAGTTTTCCAAATGCACACAACGAGTATGCTACTCACCTAATGAACATTCATGTTGTTCATGTGTTCTTGATTTTCTTCCCACAAGTCTTCAAGCTGCTCAGCAAAAATATTTGTTTTCTAGATTTTAAACTCAAATCTTCAAGGTGCTCAGCAAGAATCACATCTCACTTAGTGCGCCTTCAACAGAAACCCAAAAAACAACTTTTGCCTAGCAAGTGGTTAGCTCACCAACAAATTAACATACAACCATATTTCCTCCATCAAAATCATTTAAAACAACACCAAATCAATTAAACTCATCTAGTTCATCAGTATACTATCATATAAACATGATCTAACCATCAAAATACCAAAAACTCATAATTTCACCATATGATCAACATGTATTTCCACACAAAACTCATCAATATACATGGAAAATTGTATTCTAGCACATCATGATACATTCTTAGCATTTGATAACATGTATAGCCATCATTTAACACAGTCTAAACACAAAAACATCAAGAGATAAGCTTCCTTTACATTACTGGGGTAGGAGTTGGTCCATAAGGTATTATGATTTTTGTTAGATCATATGATGATTTTCTCAATGGTTTTATTTGATAAACAAACAAACAAGTTTTTCTACAATGAAAAACAATATAAACCATCTTAAATAAAGGATACCATTTTTATATGCATACGTGTCTTTCGATAGAAATACTATGTTTTTTGAAATAAAATATGAAGTGAGTTTACATATAAACGAATTGATCCATATATCTATATGTATGCCATTTTGACTATATAGGTACATATTCTTGAATGCATAATTGCAATCAAGGTATTTAAGAAGTCTCACATGAAAGGTCAACATGCAACTTTGATTTATCAACATTAAAAAGCGTGTCTATGACACCTTTTACCCTATGATCTACTTACTAATATTTAAGTCAATTGATTAAGGTAAATAAACAATCATACAATTCATTGGTAGTAAAAGATACATCATATAAACTCAATTTCAAAAGGATAACATATTCATATGTCTAACTCGTCCACTAAAATATCCACATAAAATATAATTGACACTTCAAAGGCTAATCCATTACTCAAGTTCAAAATGTGAACATAAAAATATAACTAATCTCAATACATATTTAACCCTCAATGTCATAGTCCTCTCAAAGCTAACAAAATCCAAACATATTAGTACTAAAGAAACATCAGCACAGAAGCATCAAACTTCGTCATGTACCTGCTCGTCTTCACTTGTAAATGGCGTTCAATCCAAATAGAACAAGACAAAATAGTAAGAGGAGTGAGAATACATGTCACTATTATCAGGACAACCTCAACAAGGCTAAGTAGCCTACACACAATGACAACAAATAAGATATAGCACACACATCCACAATAGATAAGATGTAATGCACACGTTCACTATAGATAACTATGCACGTGCTATGTAGTATGCATTCTACACATTACTCCATATGCATGTGGTATCAACTTTACTTAAGGGCAACATTTTTTGACTCCTTCTCTAGAGTTAGTCATACCATGCTAGCATGATATCCTCCAATAGCACATCAAGATTTACTCAGCTTGCACCATGCGCCCCGACTTGTGGGATCAATCATAACCATTGAGGTTTTCATACCAAGTAGCCCCAATGACCTTACCGCTTGGCTCGTGTCTACTTTCTCTCACACTAGTTATGAAATTGTGCTTGTTACACTTGAGAACATTCTCTCTTCTTTTGTTCTTAAGCAAGAACTCAATTCTCATCAATTATCCATAAAACTTGTGTCAAATATTTATTTCTCTTATCTAATCCATTGAGAATTAGTGACAAGTTCATTTCTATCGATCCATTTTCCCTTTCTTCTTCAATTGTATTTTTGATTACTTACCCAAATCCATTAGTTCTTGAATTATCATGGTTTATGTGTTGAATATTGACCCAAGGTTTCATTACTTAGCAAGATAACTTTTTGCTCAGTGAGTTAGGACTCTAAGGTCCTACACTTACCTTTCACTCAACAAGACATCACCCTTACTCAGCAAATAAATGACATAAAGAGTTATTACTCTCAGGTCCTAACACTCTTGCTTAGTGAGCTTCACAATTTGCTTAGTAGGAAGAGCCATAAAAACTCCTAGGGCTCATTCTCGCTAAATGAGTGTCATACTTTCTCAATGAATAGGACCAATGGAAGGGAATTTTTCCTCTTCGTCATACTCTCGCTCAGTGAGAGACACCCCTTGCTTAGCGAAAGTGTGATGATAGTAATTCGTAATTTCGCAATTCTGCAAAAAGTCAATCTAATTCTTAAAATTAAGTCGGGGAACCTTAACCAAACCAAGTTATCTTGTTTCTTATGAGTTTAGCATACAAAAACGTACAAGAAACAACACTTAATTGCATCCATTTACATTCAACAAGGAAATCTTCAAATCGGAACCTTAAAACCCTCATATATGATCAACCATGAAAATCAAGCAATTAACAACAATTAATCACACAAAAATAACACACAAGACTAACACTAATCTAGGGGTTTAATTTCCTTCAAATACCACCAAGAACCATACAAAACAGGAGTCCTAGGGATCACCTCACTACCCATCTCCCATAAAGGAAACCCAAAAGAAAAAAGACAATCTCACTCCCCCTTACCTCGTATGAGAAGTTCAAAAGCAACCTTCAAGATTCCTTTTGGTGATCCTTTAGTGCTCTCTCTATAGGATTTTCTTTTTCTCTCTGTTTGCCAAGAAAAGGTTTTAGAGAAATTAGCTCAGCATTAGGTGACTCTGACTTTAGAGCAGTATCAGATTATACTTAATGGGCTAATGCAATAAAACAATCCAAAAACTATTTTCTCTATTTTTAATTTAATTAAAAAACATTTAAACCCATATATATAATTCCAAATTAACTTTATGTTAAAAGAGTATGTCTAGTTCTTGGTACCTATACCAAGTTTTTTCACTATAAGCCGAACATCTTCACTTACAAGTGCAACACAACCAAGTCAATCCTATACTTGAACCTAAGTAGTCTTTCAATTGCTTCTCCAAGCAATTGACCTAAGTTTTGTTTTATTTTCTTCTCCAAGTAATCTACCCAGTATTCTTTCTTACAAACCTCTTCAAGCGTAAATAACTGAATAAGATAAGTGTTTAAAGAAGGATGACTCTTATCATCTTATAAATGTATAAACTTTTTAAATGGGTATAAGATTTTCAAAGATAGAATAAATTTTTTTATATAGAAAATATATCATAAAAGTACACTTTAAGTTTGCTAAGACTTTCTAATGCTAAGGTATATATATAACTTCTAGTGAAGATGGATATTTATGTACTCCATCATCAACCTTGACTTAGAAGAAAGATCTTCTAGATTGAAGCTTGAACTTGCCATCTTTATGTCTTACTTTTTTCTCCCTCACTTCACACCACCAAGCCTCCACAAACCTCCTAGCAACCTGTAATATTTCAAAAGAAAGATACAAGAAATAAAGGAAAACTTCTCCACTTGTGTATGCACACTTTAGAGGCTTTTTTCTCTAATGTACTTTCTTGTCTTTTACCACTTAACTCTATCTTTGGTTTGTAGAAAAAACATAATTATTTATGAAATTTTTAGATACAAGTGAAATACATCAAATCCCAAATACTCTTAAGAATTCCAAATGAGAAAAAACTCAAATGACAAAACTAAAAGAGACCAAAGAAAATGACAAGCAAAAAAAAAGTATAGAAAAATATAAAGACTCAAGAATGGATTTAGACACTAAATATGCAAGGAATTTAGCATATAACATCCAACAAGTCCGGCCAAAGCAACTACTTTCACAATATTTTTTAAGATTGCTAACACATACAACAATTTTTTCACTAGAAAGCTACTAGCATTCTTTTGATCTTTTTTCTTTAGCACTTCATGTAGGCTTTAGTGCAGTACTTTAATGGTTTCTCACACTTTTTTAACTCACTTTTATGTCATCATAACAACTATTTTCCAAAGATGAATATTTTCTTTCTTGGAATACAAGTAATCACAACAACAAATACTACCACTTTCTTTTTTTTCAGTAGAATTTTTCCAACACTACTACAATGGCTTTCATGGACTATCTTTACATACAAGGCATGCAAGAAACACGTTTTATTCATTATAGTACCTTCCTTACATACAATGTACCATTTGACCACAATTACATGCTAAAATACCCAAGAAAACAAAACTAAAACAAGCAAGAACACAAGCTTATGGTTTGAGAATTTCCAACAAAGCTCTCACTCAAGAACCATCAACAATGACTAAAACACTAAGGAAATGGCACGGTTATACACAACAAAGTTGGGCAAAACAAACCCAAGCAAAAAGATGCATAAAAGACCAAGAAACTAAGGAACACAAGCTTTCGAGAACAGCTGCACTTACCACCTATGGCCGTGATTTTTCAGAGACCAGGGTGCAGGGGAAAAGCTGCATTTTCCTTCAAGAGTGGACTGGAATTGATGCAAGCACCAATGGCTCTTGATACCAAATGTTGCGAATCACCTAAGGGATCATTTTGGAGCTAGCACTCTCACTCTTTCTTGGTTGATGGATCTCGTGGAAATAAGGAAACAAAAGGAAAAAGAAGGACAAATATGGATTAGGAAAGAAATGGAATAGGAAACTCGCCACTCTCTCTTATCCAAGGAAGATAAGAGCAAATGAGATTCGCCACAAGCCTCTTGAAAGCTTGATAAGAAATAAAGTCTCTTGCACAAAACAAGACGGAGATTTAGTTTTCTAAGTTGCAAAGCAACATACTTTCATTCAATTTGAACTGTTATAAGTTTACAAAGAATGGAGGGCATTATATAGGCTTCCTCATGCATAACCTCCTTGTTTGGATAAGTGCATATCCTATCTACCTATCCAAACAAGTTACAAGTCTATTCTTAGGCTAATACAAGTTTATGCTAACTACTTAGTCAAACAAACACAATAAAGTCATAATGTACTTTATGAGCTAAGTTAAGATTATAAATGATTTTTAAATGAAGAAAAAAAATACAATCTACACACTTCTAGGATATTAAGGAGCAAGCCCATATAGTATAGATGGTTGGGCTTGGGCCTCGGTCCTCCAGCCTTCTAAGCAACTCCGTCGTTTGAAGCATTTCTTCTTATAACTTTCTTAGCTTCTCTCTTGTGATAGGACTTTTGGAGTTTAGTTGTTTCTAGCATTTTGCTCTCCTCTGTATCTTTCTAAATGTTATTTAGATCCATATCTCATTCTCATATCATTCAAATGAATTTGATTTCAAAATTTACCTCCAATTTGACATAAAAAAGAAATAAGACAAGATATCATCTTAATTTTCATGTAATGAAAGAGTTTTTATAATATCTAATTTATTGAAATATTTTTTCAATCAATCAATTGTTTTATGTCAAAGTGTATCAAGATATGATATATTTAAAATTATAACAATTGTATTTGAAATTAAAATCAATATAAATATAATAATTTAAAATTAATTTTACTCAAAACAAATGAATGTTTAACAATCTCCACATTGGAATAGTCAATTAGTTTAGCTTAACATTTAATATACAGTTAACCTAACCTAATCAACTAACAAATATTAACAAGTTTATTTAAATATTTGTTTGTTTTGAATAAAATTAATTCTAAAAATTATTTTTAAATTAATTTTAAATACAACTTTTATATAAAAATTATATATTAAAAATAATTAACTTGGGAAGTAAAATAAACAGTCCTAAGTCATATTTAACTAACCATGTATAAAAGTAGCTAGTAATTAGTGTATTAAGATATGAATTATTTCAATTGTTGAAAGAAAACTTCAAACTCATTGTGTTTATTAAAAAGAATTAATATACATTTATTACTTAAAGTAATGACATTGTCACATATTCTCCTACCATTTTAATGAATTTGATTTTAAAATTTATCTCCAATTTGATATCAAGAAATAAAAGACAAGATGTCATCTTCCTTTTCATCTAAATGAAAGTTTTTATAATAGCTAATTTATTGAAACATTTTGTCAATCAATCAATTGCTTTATGCCAAAGTGTACTATCAAGATAAAATATATTTAAAACTATAAATTTAGAATTAAAGTTAATATAAATAAATAGTTTACAATTAATATTCCTCAAAACAAATGAATGCTTACCAAGCTGTATATTGGGAAAGCCAATTGGTTTAACTTGAACAAATGAATTTTTAACGAGCTCCATATTGGAATAGCCAGTTGATTAAGTTGAGCAAAAACATATTGAATTCACATTGATCAGTTGAAGCAAAAGAAAATATTAGGTAAACGGAGAAATCTTGGGTTTTTTAGCTATGAAAAATACATAACAGGTAACTTTTTTTTTTTTATATAAAATGACCGCTATGCTTGTTGACTCTCCTGCCAGCACTTTTTCTTATTCAAGAACCATTCTTTAATTTTGATGAATTTTGTTAAAATCCAATATTTTTTCCTTTTGTTTCGTACTAACTAATGTCCTAAAGTTTTACTATCAAAAGATACAACAGTACATATGATTGTAAAACAGCACAAGTTTGATATTATCTAGGCCCAGGGCCATACATTTACAACTCCTAATTTATAGATGATCTTACTTCATCAAAAAGGTAACATTAAAGTTATCCATTGACAAGGCTCAATGTTTCACAATCATAAGTACAAAACTAGACTATAACAAAGACAACCAATAAAATTACCAGGAAAAAAATGAAAACATGCTTGCTGACAGGTGTGCCAGAAACCTCACTGCCTGATAACAAATACAAATTGAGCAACGACACAATGAAACTATGTGATTGTACAGTTTGTAAATATTGAAAAAGAATAACAAATGTTATAATCTAACAATCTCCACCTTTTCAGTTCAGGCAGGCAAGTAATTGTACATTGGCATTATAGGTCAAGAATGTTAAACCCTTTTTTTTTTCCAGTGTTGATACGTTTTGCAATTAGGAACTGAAACAACTTTTATGTAACATAAGGCATATGACTTGGCAACAACAATTAGGCATAAGTCTTTACACCAAAAACAAACAGAACTGCAATTTTGGTGCAAGCAGCAACTGATTTGCTTTAATTGGGAGCCAAAAACCACTGAACAGCTTAGGCTCAAATCAATGTGTTCAGGGATGGGTTTAAGGTTTGGCCATTCTGACCTTTATGTTGAATCAATGAGGATCTGAGAGGTTATGTATGCACTCAAAATCCAAAATCTGGACCTCAACTAACTTGCTCTCCAATCAAATCAAGACCAACAACCAGAAAGCTTATCCCTTGAAATAATAGGAAGTAGAAGTGAATTCCTTGGGCAGATAACAAGCTTCTCACTGAGGCAGTTAACAAAATAAATGCAAGATAAAGTTCTTTCCTAAAGAGACGGTTTCTCTTGGTCTTCCCAGTTTTCTTTGACAATTCTAGTTTGCTTAGTTCCTCAATGCCTGAATCTGAGGATGACCTATGAAGACTAGTAGATAGCATTAGAGGTTCCGATTCTCTCTCAAAGGAAACCAAATCTGTCTCTGACGATCTTCCCAACTTTTTAGTAACCACCCACTCGTAAGAACTTCCAAAGCGAAGCAATCCAGATATCATGGCATTAAATTTAGTTACTGACATAGTGTTCTCAAATAGAAGGTAAGGAACTATAAATGGAAATGACCGTGGAGCTGGGAGAACACTTAGGATGGACATGGTTCCAGGAATGTAACAAACAACCCAGGCTGGGAGTTCAGCTTCCGGAAGGAACATTGTCAATGGAAGAATGATGCAAAAGAGGGTGAATGAATAAAATGGCAGAATAAGCTTCCTCAGGAGGAAGAAAAGAAATATCAAATTGAGCTTCTTTCCCCAACTAACCTGATACAAATGGAATTAACATCATAAAGTCAAATTACTTTAATAAATTGGATGACAAAAATGAGTTAGCATTCCCTCCACTGCAAGATGTGGACAAATAACAGTACAAATAATAGTTCAAGTTCAAGCATATCTGTAGTATATATGGGCGTTTCAACAGCCAAAAGTTTTATGCAAAATTTAAATAGCCTTTTCTAAGGTAAAGAAAAATAATTGAGAAAAATAACGTTCAATAAGCCTGCACTCCATTATTGTACTATCCTAATGTAGATCTTTAACAAAGTTGCTTTAGGCATAAGAAGATGCTTAATTATTCCACCATATTGATCTTTACTGTTTTTAAAAAATCAATTACCCCTATAATTGCCTTATCAATGATGTTGTGGGTTTTAATTAAGTGATCTTAGCAGTAATTTTAATTATTGGGCTGAATTGAGCTTTGAAGCAATTTTCAGGGTGTATATTGGCATTACTTTAGTGCTTTGGCCATAACTTGAATTGTAAATTTCTGATATCGGTGTTCTTTATATGTCAGGAATCAGGAAAGATGAAAAAGAGATCTAAAAGTTTTGGGAAAGGTCAAATTGGCAATTCGGACTTTATATGTTAAATTTAGCCTTTAAGTTGGAGAGGTGTTGCCAGGCATATTAACCTACCCTAACCGTTTTAGGCATTTCTCCACTTATTTTAAGTCCGATTAAGGCACATGAGCACTCCTTAGAAAGCTTATTTCATTGGCCATCTTTTAGACTAAGTTTATATTAGGGATTGTGAAAGCAACAGCAGCTGTAACATAGGAAATTTAGAATTATTGACGCACTTTAGAATTCGTTGTTTAGGGTTTTTGACAGCTCCAAGATTCCTCTTCAAGACTTCTGTGTTGTTGTATTTCTGCAGTCTTCTTAAAGCTTTTCCAATGGTGTTTGTCAATGAAGACTAAAAACCTTATCAATCTTGAAGGATTGTGGTTAGAGTATTGAGCTTGTAAGCTTAATCTTTGTTTTGCATGAATTCTCTTTTCTTCATTTCTTTAATGGATTTCTTTTGCAAACACGATTATGTTTAACTTGTGTCTGATTGGATTTAGATTTAGATTTAGATTTTATAATTGAAGTAATAGAAACTAGAATTGATTAATCTGAAATCTAATTGAAGCTAGGCTAATCAATTGGTAATGTAGGTTAATTGAATTGATCTAAATTAAAACTAACTTTGATTTGGCATTGCAATTGTGATTCTATCTTTTGATTGAATTCTAGATGATTACCCGGTGAAAATGAAAATTAACAGATACATAAAACACGTGAATGCGTTATAACAATAAATCTGTCACATGAACTTGAATGTCCTGGATTGGCATTTTGTTATGTTGATTTGAAATTTTCCATTATAGTTTTATTTTGGTTTTCTTGATTTGAACCCGCCCCCCAACGCCTGACTGCCTTTTAATCGGATTAGAAATTCAATGCGTTGTTGGAAGAACCTAGTTATATTTTGGCTTGTGTGAGATACTAGTGTCACACATCATAGGCTACTATTTACCCTGTCCTAGATCCATTTGGATTTAAATTCCTAAAGGCTTGACTTAAAGGTAATGAGATAGGAGCAGACAGTTGACAGCATTATGAGAAGTATCTAATGATTTTGCAAGATACTTTTAAATTCCATTGCTTCAGCAGGAGATAGTCAATCTTTTTTATATTATTCTAATATTATTAAAAAAAAAAGATGAGTGAATAGAATATTGGGGTTGGAGGAACTTAATAGGTCTCAAATACATTATGGGAGCAACTAGGAGCTCTCTCTGGCCTCAAATGCCAATGCTCATGTCCAAGGCATGAAGCAAGGTGGACTTCACGTTCTTGTAGTGAACAGTTGGTGGGTTTTAGCTTTTATGTTTTAAACCCTTACATGTCTTCTCAAAAAAGACGGTGAAGAACATCATACTACATATAATAACGTCAAACATTAAGTAAGATGCATACGAAAGATCAAAATTCATGTATCTGATCGGGAACATTAACAAATACTATTTAGTATCCTCAGCTGACTAGTAAGTGAACTACTTTACAATCATATTATCATTGAAACAAACCAGTAGAAAATATTAATGTAGCCTAATAGCATAAATTTGATATTTGATACTATCAACTCATCAAGTAGGAACTTTTTCCTCTTATGTGAATCTATCTTCTTGTAGAATGTCTTAAACTATGCTAATAATAACCACAATAGGTTCCTTCATGATGTGCGTAGGCTTCTAAGTGAATATATGCAATAACAATTTTTGACAATATAATAATAATAATAACAGAATGATAGTTTCCTGGATTTAAAAAAATTCAGCTGCTCTGGAAAATAAGCATGCACGGAATTCAATACCTTTGAACGAAGTACATCGAGAAAACATAAACGAAACAATTGCATTGGACCGGAATGCCAGCGGTGCTGTTGTTTCTTATATGCTTCATAGGTCTCTGGAAGTTCACAAAGACACTGCAAGAAACAAAATAGTCAGATTAAACTCTAAAACATTTATGATTAGGCCCCAAAATTTCAAATATAGTTCACCTTAACATCATTGAGAAATATAAACTTCCATCCACAGAGATGAGCACGAACAGCAATATCCATGTCCTCAACAGTTGTTCGCTCCAACCAACCACCACTCTCCTCAAGGGCCTTTATTCTCCAGACACCAGCAGTTCCATTAAATCCAAAGAAGTTAAGGAAGATACCATTCACCTGCTGTTCCACCTCAAAGTGGAAAGACAAATTGATGTTCTGCAATCTTGTAAGCAAGTTCTCATCCTTGTTTACAAATGCCCATCTTGCCTGTACTAATGCTAAATCATCCTTTCCCTTCGGTTAGAGCAAAACAAGGGAAAAAATGGTTAGAAAGATGCTTAATACAGAACCCAAAAAGAATTTTCATTTAAATTGACTTAGTAATAAGCATTTTCTACTATTTGTTTAGACTGTTGAAAACACAGTTCTAATATTTACTTAGTTTCTATGATATAAATATTGTCTTTGTATCTATAAATGATTTGTTTGCTGTCATTCTAATAGAAGTCATCAATTACTTCACAGCTCATATTGATGCACTTGTGATTAATTTACAAGAAGCAAAGACAGAAGCAAAGACAGAAGCAGCAGCAATAAAGCTATTGAAACCACGAATCAGGAGGCATAGAAGCTGAAACCATGTGTTTGAATTACATCTAGGGGCTTGATTTATATAGGCTAATTACAATAAATACAAAGAATCATATATGATTTTGTTCCTATAAACCAAATATGATTTGCCTATAAAATTGCTATACAATAAATAAAATGAATCATATTTTCAATGCATCCTTTGGCCGAATGGCAGTAGAATATAGAGTGGTCAACTTCACTGCAAATTATACCAAATTGTTGTACTACGGTACAAAATCTACCGAACCAGGCTCGAGGGGACTGTTTATGCCCATACAAAGACTTGTGAAGTCGGCAATCCATGGTAGAAGACTCCCCTTGAGCAACAAGCGCAGGTGGTTTCTCCATGTATATTTCCTCCTCAAGATCACCATGCAAGAAAGCATTTTTTATGTCAAGTTGAAATTGAGGTCAGTGGCAAATAGTCGCAACAGAGAGGAGTCTAACAAAAGTCATTTTGGCCACAGGAAAGGAAGTATCAATGTAATCCTATCCAAATATTTGAGTGTAACCCTTAGCTACCAGACAAGCCTTGAAATGGTCAATCTTACCATCAAGACCAGCCTTGAGTTTGTAAAGCCATCAGCAGCCAACCACAAACTTCCCAAAGAAAAGAAGAGCAAGTTACCAAGTACCACTACTTTGAAGGGCACACATCTTGTCAATCATTGCTTGTCCTCATTCTGGGAGGACCTCACCACTAGAATTTGATTATGTAGCTGCTTAATCGAGGAGTCGAAGGACCTAGATATTATGGAGGTTGAAGAATTGCAATACTCCCTTGAGGCACATGAGATGAGGATCAATAAGAGAAGATCCACTCAAGAACAGGCATCGCAAGCAAGATCCAATTACAATAGAAAAGGAGAAGGACCCTGGAAAAAGAACAAGTTGAACGCTAAGCAAGATCAAGGATCTAGTGAAACTTGTGAATCCTTCAAAGGAAGAAAAAAGGACCAAGCACAAAAACAATACAGCAATCCCAATAAAGGCAAGGAGTGGAAGTTTGATAAGAGAAAAATGAGATGCCACAACTATCAGAAACTTGGTTATTATGCAAGAGAATGTTGGGTAAGACAAGGTGCCAAGAACAAATCCAACAATCATGCATACCTGGCACAAGATGAAGGGATAGATTCAGACCCCAAAGTTGTGCTGCTTATGGCAATCATATGTAGAGAAGCTCAGCCAAGGATACTGTTAGAAGGAGAACTCATAGCAACACCAGTCTTCAACAAAGCTTCTGTTGTAAGAAGACCATTCCAGTTAAGGGACCAAGAGCTGTTCCAGGATTCGACAATCAACTCAGAAGGAGAATTGATTCACTCTGCACTTATAGCAGAAGTTGAACCTGTTGAGTTTGACAAGACAGTGACAGAAGTGGCTAAAAGCTATGAAGGAGGAGATCAACTCTATAGAGAAGAATCAAACTTGGGAATTGGTGGATCCTCCTTCAAACAAGAAACCAATAGCACTAAAATGGGTCTATAAGGTGAAGGTTAACCCAAAAGGTGAAATAGTGAAGCACAAGGCTAGACTTGTGGCAAAAGGATTTTTGCAGAAAGCAGGAATTGATTATGGTGAAGTCTATGCACCAGTGGTCAGGATTAAAACAGTCAGATTAGTGGTAGCCATTACAACTAGTGCTAACTGGTCTATGCATCAACTGGATGTGAAGTCTGCCTTCCTCAATGGTTTGTTGGAAGTGGAGGTTTATGTGAATTAACCACAAGGCTTTGTAGTTAAAGGTAAAGAAAACAAGGTGTACAAACTAAAGAAGGCACTGTATGGCCTTAAACAAGCACCAAGAGCCTGGAACAGGACAATTGCTGGCTACCTATCTCAGATTAGCTTTAAAAAATGCACCTCAGAACATGGAGCTTATGTGAAATGCTAGAAAGGTAGCATGAAATAAGAGAAATTGCTTGTATGTTTGTATGTTGATGATGAATGTGTTTGAGATGAGTGAGTGATCTTGGACTCCTCTCTTACTTCTTGGGGATTGAATTTGAAATGACTCGGTATGGAATGGTTATGCATCAATCCAAGTATGCAAAGGATCTATTGAAGAAACTCAATATGTAGCAAAAATCCAGGAACACCTACATAGGTTGGACTTAGATTAAAGACGGAAATAGATGAAGAACAAGTTGATCCTACTCACTATAGAAGGATAGTTGGTGCTTGAGGTATTTGTGTAACATAAGGCCTAACTTAAATTTCAATGTTGGGCTAGTCAGTAGGTTCATGCAAAAGCCAAGAAAGTCTCACTTGTTAGCTGCAAAGAGAATATTGAGGTATGTGCCGGGGACAGTTGATTTTGGAATCCTATTTCCAAAGGGAGAAGCTGTTGTAGAACCATAACTAGTTCGATATTCTGATTCAAACTAGTGTGGAGACAAGCAGGATAGAAAAAGCATTGTAGGGTACATTTTCTTCTATGGAGAAGCGATTTCTTGGTCCTCTACAAAGAAACCTCTAGTAGCATTGTTATCCTATGAGGCTGAGTATATTGCAGCCTCTGAAACAGCTTGTCAAGCAATGTGGCTAGATGCTTTGTTGGGAGAATTATAGGAGAAGAATTCGAAGGTAAAGTTACTGGTAGACAACAAATTTGCCATTGATCTAGCAAGGCATCCAACATCTCATGGGAGGAACAAACATATGGAAACAAGGTTTCACTTCCTAAGAGAACAAATCAGCAGTGAGAAACTGAAAATAGAGCACTGCACAACTGAAATTCAATTTGTAGACATATTCACTAAAGCCTTGAAGCAGAAAAAGTTTAGGTGTTTGAGAGATTCTATTGGAATTGTTTGTGTAAATGCAACTTTGAATTAAGGAGTGTTAGGAGTAATTCAAAGTTTGTTAACCAACTGAAAAGTTAGTTAGGAAGTTAATTTGTTACTAGCTATATAACATAGCTAGTCATACTGTTTTTCTTGAATATACATTTTCTATCAAATACAATTTATTTCATTCATGTTATGAGTGATTGATAACAAAAACAAGGAAACACACAAGGTGTAATCAAATGGTCGCAAATGGAGGCGGGGTTCCTGGGGTATGTTGCACAAGAAGTGACTATAGCACCGAAAGAAGTAGCCAAAAAGGGCCATCACGCACCGACAAATGTTAGTTGGTGTGTCTCTAATACATGTAGGGATGCTTTGTCAACAAACGTCGTTGATGGCATTAGACAGATCGATGAGAAGCAACCCTATCTGTGTAGTCGATTGCCAAGAAAGTCACCAAAAAAAAATGGTGGCGAACGACAGTGAACGTAGTTGTTTAAGTTTTTTGTCGAAAAAAAAAAAGGTAAAAAAATTATCACCGAGGATAGTGGGTCCAACAAGCAAGCACAATTTCTCAGAGTGCATTTGTTACGCTTTAGATACCATGTTCAAACCAAGAAACAAGAGGCATAGATGTTGAAATCGTGTGTTTGAATGATACCACAAGCCTTGATTTATAAGGTTTAATGAATACAAAGAATCATATATGATTTTGTTCCTATAAACCAAGTATAATTTGCTTATAAAATCGCTACACAATAAATACAGAATATTTGAATCATATTTTCAACAAATGCAAATGATGACATCTTGAAGGAGCTAAATTATTCGTTCAAACTAGTTTAATTGTAGATGCTCAACATATTTGATGAAACACAAAAGAACATTATCAAATTTAACTAGAAGCATGTTAAAAGTTAGAAGAGAGAGAAGGGGTAGGAGAGTTGGGATATTAGTTAGTCATGGAAAGGAAGAGGTTCATTATGTTCTGTTGTTTGTAAGTTGAGCAACCGCTCTTTGCGATAGGAGAAATTCTTTGTCAAGTGTAAACCCTTGGAGGAAGAGGAGTATTCTTTCTCCTCTTTTTTGTTTAATTAATAAAATCTTTCTTTGGTAACAAATATACCACCCTCTTGATACTCAACCTTGTCCTCAAAGATAGAATTGTAAAAGCAAGATTGAAATCTAGAGCTCTAATTTAGATGCACAAAATGGGGTCATGGAATGTTGAACTTTGCTAAACATGCTGTAGTAGCACAAAATGGATCTTTGCAAATTGTTGGTCTCGAAAGCCTTCAGTGAGTCAAGGTTGTGGCAAATGTATGCCCCAAAGTGTGCCCTTGAAGCAAATATTCTTCCTTTGATTAGATCCACATTTACCAGCCCGTGAATCATGATCTTCTCCCTAGCCTTAATGAATTGTGCATCGCCCATTAAGCCTAAAAATTAATCATCTATGAGATCACAATGCTTCTGTGGCCTAGGCTTGGCCCATCAGGTTATGGAATGAGATTGATTGGTGTAATTCTAATTTTTCTCTTCATTTCATTCCAAAAAGTCCTTGTTGTCATCACCACATCTTTAACCAACCCATTGACTAATGTACAGACTTAAATCTAGCAGTTTATGCAATGAAAGATTGACTAGCATATGTGAGACCCAAAGCTCTCATAGATGACCCATTAGCTTCCATGGTGAATCTAAGTCCAAAGGTTCAAGCGATGGTGCGTTGTCCAATTTGCACGAACTCAAACCTCCATGCGTGCTTATATGAAGATCCTGGTTCCACAATTCTAGTAGCAAACTATTAAAAATTCAAAGCTTTTGAGCCATTGCTGTCATTCCCTGTTCGACTTCCTTCACGATCTCTTCTACTACAGTATTAGGTTATCTTGAAAAGGGTCTTTGCAACACAAATTCTCCTTTGTTCTCTGTGTTTCTCCTTTTTATTTGTGGATCAACTTCTCTCTCCATCATAATTATTTTAATCATTGTTTCTCTTGCTAATTTTGCTTCATTAGTTTTGTTTTCTTCACCACAATGAATTTGGTTCTAGATCATGAATCACCTTCTCAACTTTAGCTTTCGAGCCCTAAAGATTGTAACGAGTCACTGCCATACTCAACCACTACCCTTCATGTTAGTTTCCCCTTCTGTGCTGCCATCAAAAGTGGGTAGTTCCACCTTTCTTGTCCAAGACTGAGCCTCTACTTCACTAAATTCTGACACACTCTCTCCATGCTCTTCTTGATATGCTCAGTTGAATGGGGATCAAACTCTTTATTCAATAGCACATGTTTATCAAGCATGTGGTCCAGCTCTAAAATGCTAGCCTTGCAAAAATGAGACTGAAATCCATGACAATTGGATACCCCCTTCACAAAACACCTCTTTCTTCAATGACTCATTTGGTTCTAGTGTTGTTCTTGTTTCATCATCAACGGATGTAGCATCTGTTTGATCTCTGACTCCTGAGAACAGAATTAGCTGGCCACCTTCTTGAGATATTCCACCATTCAAGGGCTTTGAATCTTGACTCCTTAACCTCCATCCTTCTCTTTGGAATTCGAATCCAGCAGGTTGGACCAATTTGTTACCAAAGAAAGATTTTATTGATTGAACAAAACAAACTCCTTTCCTCCAAGGTTTCCCCTTCAAAAAGGATTTCTCCTTTTACAAAGAGCTAGTGCTCAATTTGCAAACCATAAAGAACAGAATGAACCTCTTCCTCTCAACCATCCTATTTATGTCATTAACCCCTTCTAACCGACTAACTAACATCGTAACTAACATTCCTTCCCTCTCCTAACTCCTAACAAAGTATCGATAATAATTAAATGAAAATTTCAACCATCAAGACTATGTTGCAATTTATGATTTTTACCCCAATCAACAGTATTTTTAACTTCAAATTTATAGACATAAAATTACCTTGAAATAAGGCACTGTCTTCTTTAAGAAATCTGGTGTTGGCTGAAAATCAGCATCAAATATTGCCACAAACTCATAATCCTTAACATAATCACAACTCATTGCTGATTTAAGATTCCCTGCCTTGTAGCCTGTACGCATAAGCCGATGTCTATATATTATCCGAACACCCCTCTGTTGCCATTTATACACTTCTCCCTTGATGAGCTGCTGGATTTCTACTTCATCAGAATCGTCAAGAACCTGTACAAGCATTCTCTCCTTTGGCCAATCCATGATACAAACTGCTCCAATGGATTGCTGGTAAACCTATGGGGCAACAAGATAAAAATTAAGTAATGATAACAAAAAGGAGAGTAGAGTGATATAAAATTAAGATATCAAATTCTTAATTGTTAATTGATCAGCTCATAAAGAAGAATGCTTTTGCTGGTTGCCTGGTTTTATGTTCTAGGAAGTCGGGAATGTGCTGATTGAAAAAGTCAGAGAAACTTCTAGTGACATTGGTGATGAGAAGATGTACCTCCTCCTTTCAACCAAAATGATGCTCATTATGGTATTAAAAGAGAGACAAGAATAGAGGAGGAAAATTAGTGAGGTGACATGGCATGTAAAGAATGGGAAGAGATTATTTGAAGACATAATAATTAAACAAGCAAGATTTTATAGGATATGAGATGGAAAAATATACACCTATCTTAATATCTTATAATCATTTTGATATAAAAGGTTTTCTCCACTTACACACTTATTCTCTGTCTAAAAGTACACTTCATATATTATGTATCTAATCATAGCTAGATTGGGTATTCTTATTAATTAAGCATACGAATGCTGAACAAATCTATTGCTTTTTCCTTATCTTTTCTTGTTTTGGTCTATATAGCCAACTGCAAGTTGCTTCTATAAGCTCACCTCTGTAATTGCTTCCCCAAGTGGAGCATTAGGAGAAGAATATCTCTTTCCCTAAAACAACCACATACACACAACAATCCTCTGCAATTCCCTCTTTAAAATGGAGCATCAAAACCCAACAGCTAACCCGGTCTCAGTCTCACTCACAATGTCTCAGCAAACATCCATTCTGCCACAACTCTAAACTCCAATACACACACCCTCCCGTTTTGCAAGTTACAAAGCTCTAACACACATGTGCCTCACTTTAGATGCATTTCACTGTACTCAAAGAAGCATGATTTTGTAGGTCATGTGTTTACCTATCTTAATATCTTATTACCATTGTTGTTGATATAAAAACCTTGCTCCACTTATACATTTATTCTCTGCCTACACATACACTTCTATACTCTGAATCTAAGCATATGTTGAGTACTCTTACTAAGTAGGTGAGTTTTTATACAAAATCCAAATCTATTGTTCTTTCTTTTATCTTTTCTCATTTGGTCTAAGTAGTTGCATGCTAGTTGCTTAAGAGTCTAGTAGTAGTTGTATGATCAAATAGTGTTTCAGGTAACGCAGCATTTAGTGACAGCACATAGACAAATCTCTTCCCCAAAAACAACCACGTACACAACACAATCCTCTGCCATTCCCCCTCTAAAGTGGAGCATCAAAACTCAATACCAAGGCTTTCAAAAATGGTATGCGACCATGACTTCACCCACAACATCAAAGTTTTTGCACTCTCCTTGACCACATCGCTACCACAATTGCAGTCGTATTTGTCTGCAATGTCAAGGATCGCAACAAAACCGCAACTATGACTACAATTTAAAATCTTGCTCAACACCTACGCTAGTCCCACTCAAAATATCACAGCAAACATTATTCTCTCATGTCTCCGAGCTCCAAGAAACACATCCTCACATTTTGCCATCACCATGCTACAAAAGCTCTAACTTAAATCACCCAAACACAGCCCACACTGGATACCCCTGAAAAACTTATACTACAAGCCACTCAACCCACAACAACACTTGTCCACACACCACCTCATTTACCTGCATTTCACCCATAAAAACATGCTCATCTCCAACATCACCACTTCTGCAAAAGATTTATACATCACAAACAAATACCAAAACCAACATCAAAAAGCCACTCACAAAAACACTTGTCCACACACACACATACCTCATTCAGTTCCATTTTATCCATAAAAACAGGCTCATCACCAACATCTTGTGCACAACATCAATACAAGGCAGTAGAATACTAAAATTTATTCCTATAAAATGTTGCAGAAACAACAAAACTGACACTATCATATTAAAAAGCAGCATTCACAAAACGGGTTCCAAAAGGACAAACTAACCTACATCTTCCTACCTCCCTCTCATTGCACATGGGAATCTGAACCAACACCATGGGGAAATCCTCCACGCTCTCACCGCCGCCATTGTAATCAGCAAGCCCTTAATTAAGTTGTTTACCCAAACAGACTCTTATAGTACCAGCACTCACGCCACAACAACACTCGCGCACCCACCCACCTCATCTAGGTCCTGTTTAGATCAATTTTTTCATAAGCACTTATAGGAAAAGAAAATAAGAAAGTAAAATGAATTGAGCTTCTCCCATAAACTAAAATCAACTAAAGGTTTGTTTTGATAAACTTCTCCGTCAGCACTTATAGGGAAAAAAAAAGAAGAAAAAATAAAATTAGTTTTTCCATGAGTTAAAATTAATTTATGTATAAGTTAAAATAACTTTTGAAGAAACTAATATGAAAGAGTTACAAATTAGTTTATGGATAAGCTAATTTTATTTTTCTTCTTATTTTATTCTCTGCTAACTATTCATAGAGAAGTTTATCCAAACAAACTTTAATGGACTTAACTATTGTATAAGTTCTCTTATTTAACTTTTTTTTCAAAAATTAAAGTACATTAGCTGATTTTAGCTTATAGAAAAAGCTTCATTCATTTTATCTTCTTATTTCCTTTTCTTATAAGTGAAGCTTATCCAAACAGAACTTTAGTTGCATTTTACCCTAAAAAACATGCTTATCACCAACATGTGCATAACATTTATACAGCATAGTAGTAGATCAGAAACAAATAGCAGCACCGACATCAAAAAAACCATCATTGACAAATTCGGTTGTTTCAAAAGGACAAAGTAACCTACATCTTCTTACCTCCCTCTCATTGCACATGGGAATCTGAACCAACACCATAGGAAAATCCTCCATGCTGAGACCCTCAGCATCGTAATCCACACTAGCCAGAGGCTTGAGTCTCCGAAACTTGATCCAGAAACACCCCAAGATCAAAACGACCCTATCCACCGACTGCACGATGAACAAAATGGTGCACAAATTCGACAAAGCTTGCAAGGGAGGCGCCAAGTAACTCGCCCGAACATCAAGCCACGTGGCGTAAACGATGCCGACCATCCCCAAAACGTCGCTGGAATCGGGGGGACTGAAATGCCACCCTTTGAAATACGCGACGAGCTCGAACCCTAGCAGAACGATCACCACGATGAGGAAAACGCGGATCGCGCGGTAGAGCCGCGACGAGTCGCCGCGAAACGACGCCGAATCGGCGATCCGGCGGTTCGCGGTGCGGACGAGGAAGAGGAGGCCGTTGGAGAGCCATCCGAGGGATGCGGCGAGCTGCTGGAATTTGAGGAGGCAAACCCAGGAGAGCTGCCGCGCGCTCCTGGAACGTTCTTTTTCGACGGAGCGGTCGGCGGCGGCGGAGGCGGCGGAGGGGGAGCCGATGTCGAGGGCCGTGAACGGCGGGGAGGAGTGAGAGTGGGAGTGGTCGAGCTTGTGATCGTCGAGGAGGTCGAGGTTGTTGTTCTTGTCGCGCTGCTTGTTCCACCATTCCTGGAACTCGTAGTTGGGAGTGCGAGACATGGAGGAGAGGAGGAGAATTTGAATGAAGGTGCGAAGAAAGATAAGAGATCTTTCTTCTTCTTTTTCTTTTTTTGGCGATGTGATTTTCGGTGGTGAGTGTGAGGGTGCTTGATCCAAAGGCAGGAAGGATGTGTTAGAGCTATAATTAAGGTAGCACCATGTTCTCAGCTGATGGGTCGTGTTTTGTGAGTTTCCCGTTCAGGGGGGCTAAGGATCCAACATGCTTCTATTTTTTATATTTTCATTCAAGAGCGAAAAGCAGCATAGTTTTTTAACTCTTTGCTTCTAATACTTTTTTTAGAGTTAAGATTGAATGTAAAATAATTTTATATTATTATTTTTTAAAATTATTATTATATAATTTTAAGATAATTATTATAAAAGTTAATAAATTTATTTTAAATAAATTATAAAATAATTTATTACTAAATGATTATGTATAATTATTTTATATTGTATAATTTTTTCTTTTTTATTTAAATTTGTATTTTTTTATTAATTAAAAATTATATCCATAATTTTAGTTAATATCCAAACGGTGTAACTTGTTCATTATATGTAAGATTTATTAAATTTGTTTATAAACATGTAAATATTATTGATTTGTTCTGTGAGATTTTTACAATGTCTTTAATGATTATACATTTATTATACGTTTTTAATTTACTTTCTCTATAGATAGTACATTAGTTATTTGATCTTATACACATGTCACATTCTTAGTTTCATTTTTATGCATATATCATATTTATAATTTCATCTATTATACACATTCTTATAATTTCTTACATCTCATTTTTATTTGTTTCTTTTGGAATATTCACTATTTTAATTATTTTTAATAATACTCTTAAAAATGAATGTACTAAAATATATATATATATATATATATATATATATATATATAATTATAACTATGCAATGTTATTATTAAAGGTATTTTAGTTCAATAAGATTATTTTATCGCATGAATTTAAATAATATTTTTTAGATTACATTGAAAGACAAATAAAACGGAAAAGATGAAATAAATAAGAAAAAATATGAGGAAATTTTTTTTAATAGAGACCGTCTTCCTAATTTTTCTATTATTATTATCACTATTGAGTTAAATTATATTTTTTTATATCGTATAAAAGATTATTTTGACCTTTTAACTAGATTTTTCTATATATAAATTATAGAATTTAATTAATGTTTGAATAAATAAAATCATAAAAAATATAAATTATTTAAAATATGGTAAATATCAAATTTTATTTTAATTTTATAATTTTTGATGGACCATTTTTAATTATTTATGATATTTTTTTAATATTAATTATATTAAATAATTTTCATATAAATAAATTTAATATGATAGATTTTATATTATAAAAAATAATTATTATTATTTTAAAAATAACATTAATTTAAATTTAAAAATTAAAATACTATAATAAATATTTTAAAAATAAAATTTAATAGTCATTTACTATGAAACATATTATAATTTTGTCTAATCATAATTTATTATTAGCATAATTTTTAAAATATTATTATAAAAATTAATAAATTTATGGTAGTAAATTGAAATGATGTAAAATAATGAATAATTTATTTTTTCTAAAAAGTTAAAAATTAAAATAAATTTTCATAAGAAAAAAATATAGTTTATTCTTATTGGGTGTCCACGCGCTTATTTTTGTTGTTGGTGGTAGGTGATTTGGGTTGTAAGCTGAGGATGGTGGCGCGTGAGTGAGGTGGGAAGCTACGTGATTAGACAAGTCCACACTAGGCGGTGTTGAGAGATTGCTTGGGGATTTGGTTCGTCCATGTTAGCAGACAAAAAGGGATGATTCATGTGACTTCAATTAAGGTATCACGTTAGTGTCGCTACTTAAGCCTGTAACACTGGTTCTTTTGTTTATTTTTTGGATTTTGCCCTGTCACTTGTGTATATTATCAGGTAATTTTATTTGGATTGCTTGATTATTTATGTTGGATTGTGACTGCACAGAGTGTGATACGACGGGTTAGAGCATATTTATTTCTTATTCTATTTAAAATTTTGATATAATTATTTATTTTAACTTTAATCTAATTTTGTCCAAACTTAATAAGATAAGTTAGATAGATCTTGTCTTAAACAGGATTTTTTTTTAGTGAAAGATACCAGTGAAAAAAATTGAGGTAGTATATTAATCTTGTTATTATATATATAGTTACTTATAAAATAAATATAAGCTTATGACAAGATAATTTGTGTATAAATTATAAAATAATATTTATGATATATGTTACTTTCTATGATAATTATCTTAATATTCATTCTAACAATAATTTTTAATTAATTAGTAGTATAAAATTATTTTACATTATCAATATATAATTATTAAATTTTAAACTTAAATTAATATATTTTAAAAAATAATATCAATATATAATTATTACTTAAATACATTTTATGTCTCTATAAATATAATTTTGTTTAATTTTAATTATTTTAATTTTTTTGTCATTTTTTATCTTGTCAGTTTTTAGTATTTTTTTAGTTTTTATTATTAACTCTAGTTAGTTTAATACAAACATAGATAATAGAATGAATAATATTAATTGAGATAATTAAAGTAATAAATAATATTTTAAATTAAAATAATTAAATTATTTTTAAGTGTTTCATTCAATTAATTAATAATTTATTATTTAATATATTATGAACAATAAGTTTATTTTTTAATATTATTTTATTTTTAGTTGACAAATCTATTTTTAATCTTGTACTTTTTAAAATATATATAATTTAATTTTGGTATATTATCTTTTATGTTATTTATATATTTCAATTTATTAATTTAGATTTATTTTAATATAATTTATTTTTAAAATATATATTGAGTAGTAATTTTATCTCTAAAGGAAAAAAATAAATTGAAATTAATATATTAAAAATAAATTATATTACAATCAGTTAAAATTAATAAATCAAAATATAAAAATAACAAAAAAATATTCAAATTAAATTATAAATTTTCAAATAAATTATCATTTTAAAAAAATACAATGTTAAAAATAAATTAGTGAATTGAAAAATAAGAATAATATTAAATGAAATAAAATTTTATTATTTATATTAAAAAATAAATTATATATAATTATCTTATTTATATAAAATAATAAATACATTAGTTTTACTAAAAAAGTGTATTAATTAATTACACATAAATAATATAATTATCTTAATTTAAAATATTTTTTCTTATCTTAATTATCTTATTAATATTATTAATTTTTCATTATTAAATTAATTAAAATTAGTAATAAAGACTAAAAAGAATACTTAAAAAATATCAGATTTAAAATAATAAAAATAATTAAAACAACTAAAATCATATTGAGTCATGTTTATAGGAATGTAAAATGTAATTATTATAAAACTTAAACGTTTTAAAAAAATTAGACCAGGTCTGGATAAGTTTAAATATAATATAAATTTATTATCGAAATATAATAAATCAAATTTAAAAAAACTTGAATTTGTAAATATGAATCTTAGAATGGACCAGATGGGATGAATGAATGGAGACGAGTTATACACACTCCTAATATGCATGTGCAGTATTCTAGTATCAGGTCATGGACGGTTAACATATTCTTATCTTTGGAGATTTAATGTTGAAACACTAAAGCTTGAACTAAGCGTTGTAATTGGACCAAACCAAAAAAGTGAAAGAAAAATAAAAAAGAAGTTGAATATTAAATGAATATTGACCCTTTGTGACACCACTTGCAAAATTAGCCTTGGATGTGCTACCCCACTAATCAAGACATAAGCAAGTGAGCCTACATGTACTCAAACCTGTCTGGATTTGAATCTATACCTCACCATCATGCATCTCATCCCTTCGAGTCAAGAGTTTGTAGAAAGATGGTATATAAAGAAATTGTATAAAGATAGCACGTTGACCATTTGGCGATTTTCTATTAATATTCATGGAATACAATGTAATATTTTTAAAATATGTCTAATGTTTTTCAATAAATACAACCGTCGTAATTCAAGAATTATTTTATACAAATCCTCAAAGACCGTTGAGTAAAAGAGATATCTAAAGTTAAAGTATTTTTATATATTATCTTAAAAAATCTAGAATACATAATTTTTCAGGAATGAGTTTTATCCGTATTGTTTAAAAAGAAAAGAAAGGTGGAAATCTAAAGCTGGTTGGGTGATTTTTAGTTATAAATTTTAAAATTTTTAAAAATTATAATTAGTTTTTAATTTTAGTTTTTTTAAATTAATTTTTAATTTTAAAATAAATTCATTTTAAAAATTTCTATCTTATTAAAATTAGTTTAAGAATGTGTTTGTATGTTGATAAGAATATTAGTGATAACAGTAATAATAGTGGTGGTGACAACAACGATGATAGTAGCAGTAACATCATTGTCAATAAAAATGATAATTATTAAATATAATAAAAAAATATTTTTAAATTAAAAACTAAATTCATACTATCTTTATTTTATGATTTTGAAAACAAATATATAACTGTCTCGAAATTGAGTTAAAATTCTTTTCAGTTATATTTTAAACAAACACATTTTGTTTTAAAAAATTTAATTAAAAACCAAAAAATCAAAACTTGCCACCACTCCAAATGTGCTCTAACATTTTTAAGTTGGGAGGAAAATTTTAATAGTGAAAAAAATTACATTATCTTTATTAATCCATTTAATAGAATAGTAATACATATTAAATATGAAATTATTATATAAATATTATGTTTATTAAATATGATAAATAATTATATTTAAAATATGAAATACTAATAAATGTTCTTAGTATATCTATTAAAATTTAAAGATAAATTATTTTATAAAAAATATTGTTTAATATATTAAACAATTTTAAAAATAAAATTATTTTACAAAATATATTGTTTTAATATTTTAAAATTTTAAATTTTTTATCAAGGTATTTATTAAAAATTACTTAAAATTTCATTATTGCAACATTCAAGAAATGTTTTAGAAGAAACTATAAAAAAATATTTAAAGTAACAAGAATAAAAAATTTTATGTTAAAATTAAATAAAAATCTTTGTAATTACAAAATTTATAAAAAAAAAACATATTTTACAATAAAACTTATTCAAACTTATAATTTGAAGTCATAATTTTAAAAATTTACCTTAATTTACATACAATAAAATATTATAACAAATTATTTATATGAGAAAGTACTATAACAAATTATTTTTGAATGTTATTATTTGTATATTATTATTTGTATATTCTTATAAATATTATCTTTATAAACTATTTTGATTGAACCAATAATACTAAATCATTTATATAAAGAAAGCAAAATAAATTATAAAAGAAATAAAAATAAAAATTATACAAATTAAATTATTTTAAAATTTATTTATAATAAAAATTAATTATTATCTCATTGAAATTATATATTTTAAAAATAAGTTGTTTGTGATAATCATGTTGGACTTACTTCTTATCTAATTATCATGAAAAACTAATTTGTTTAAAATTCTAAGTGATGACAATATGGTAATATTTAACTTTTCTAAATTATAAAAAAATAGATTGTAGTGATAATTATTTTAATTTTATTTTTTTCTTTAATTATTGTGAGAATTTTATGTTGAAGCATTTTATTCATGACAACTTGGTAATTTTTTTTTTCCAAAAGTAAAACAGATGATTTGTTTTGTATTTTCATAAAAATAAATTTTTCATTAAAATTAATCAAGCCTAAAATTATTTTAAAGTATTATGTAACTTTGATTTGTCATTTCACTCAAGGATACATATAAATAACGAAATACCTTCATCGAGTTAAAAATTTATTTTTATATTTTTTATTTGAATTTTTTTGTTTAAATAATAAAATTCTCGTATTATAAATAAAAATATTTAAAATTTTAAATAATAAAATTTTACATAATTCTATTTAATGAAATTATTTTTCTAAAAAGATATCTTTAGGAAAATCACTTATATATTTAGAATAGTTATATTAAAATCAAACATTAAAATTTTAATTCGCAAGAAATATACGTAAACACTTTCAAAAATGTTTATGACCAACTAAATAGATTTTTAGTCATTTCTATGAATTGTGATTCATGAAGTTCATACATATGAAAATATTTCTCTTTTATCAAACACCTTCTTAAATTAAAAGAAATATTAGGTCCTTACTATAAAAACATTCTAATTAAATGAAATACAAGCTATCATAATATTATGTCCTTGCAAATAATTGTATGAAATATTTATTGTAGTTAATTAAATTAAATGGCTTGGCTATAAGAGGAAAATAAGGAAAAGTTATAATAGATAATTATTTGGGATAGACAAAAGTGCATCCATAAAAGAAAGTGCAAAATTGAGTTACACACAAAAAAAAAAGTTTTGCACCCCACAAAAAGTCTTTTTATCAAAAACAAAAAGCCTTTTTGAATGATACCATTAAGATTGAAATAAACTTGTAAGGTCTTTAGGATTCACTTCTTGGAGAAATATTTGCTAAAAGAACCATGATGGTGGATTATTATGCAATCAAATTGGAAAAACTATTTAAGTTTTATGTGTTGTATCAAATGCATTCTGATGAGAGGTGAAAATATTGTGGGTTTGAAGTCAGATTGAAATACGAGATCAAGAAAGTTTTTATGCCTCTAAAGATTTGATATTTTTCGGTCTTGGCCAATAAGTGTAGGATGACCGAGGAACTAAAACAACTACCAAAATCACATATAGGTCCATATGAGTTATCTAACTTTAAGAAAAAGAAATTCTATGAAATATATGAGGTAGTTTGGGTTTGTTAGATCAAAGGATTTAAATCCCTTAAGGCTTCAAGTTATAACAAACCAAAAACTCCAAAAATTAAGTTTTTTATAGACTAAAAGACTATAGGTATGGTCTAATGTATTAGACGAAGTAGAACAACAGATAGTGTCTATCATCTAGTAGATGAAGTGTTTTCTTATATAAAAAAATGGATTAGATATACATATGCATTGTTGACTTTGTAAGAACAACAAGTTAGATACATTTTATCACTGAACGTATTAAAGAAACTTTATCAACATCAAAAAGGCGTGCTCCTAATAAAAGAAGTGATAGTGTACCTAAAAGTAGTGATAGTGTACCTAAAAGTAGTTTTAACACATGTTATAAGTCATTGGTAGCATTAGAAAAAGATAAGTAAATTGTTTTATCTTATCAAAGTGACAAGTTGGTGAAATACATTTATTGAAACATTAAATGCCCTAAACAAACATTGTTCCAACCAAAGACGTTAAAAACATCAAAATCCTTATATGTTTTGACAATAACAAAAATTATGAATAAAGAGTGATGACTAATTCATTTATTAGTTTTTCAATAAGTACTATAAAAAACATAAGCAAGTAATACATACGTGATATGTATATGGGGAAAGGTCATAGTCACCAAAGAGCTTAAAGGACATGGGAACACAACCTTAGAAGGTTCCATAACTAGTGAGAATTTGAAGAAAATTCAAGAAGAAGTTCAAAGATAGATGGGCCTCCTTAAGGGCTAAGGAAAGCCCATTTGATATGTATATGAAGGGGCAAGGTCATAATCAATAGGGAGTCTTCAAGAGCATGGATTCAATTATCCTAAAAGGTTCAATAACTAGAGGAAGGATAAGGAAACTCCAAGAGGAAGTACACCAAGAGATGAGCCTCCTTAAAGGCCAAGGAAGGCTCAATAGTGACCTAACTTTGTATACATTTTTTTAGTGTAACTATGGTCCTTTGTGAACTTGTTTTAAAGCTTTAAACCATTATTTTTAAGTGGTATTTGCATTTAATAAACCTTGTGGACTTACATATGGGCCTGGAAGCCCAAGAACACCTTTTCGGCCTTAGTGACACATTTTTTGGTCACCATTTGTGAAGGCTTTTAAATGTTGCGTTTTGGCTTGGCTTTCGGCCTAAGTTCTTGGGCCTTTTAGGTTAGTTTAGGATTAGATTAAATTTTCTAATCATGATTAGTGTATGCCTATATAAGGTCATTTTGTAATTAACTTACTCACTTTTTGATTGAATGAAAATTGTGCATTACACTTTTGAGAGACTTTCTTTCTTCTCTTATTCTTGAGCAAGAATTGTATTCTCATCAATTTTCCAAGATGTTTGTGGAGAATCTCACTCTTTCTTATCTAATTTTATTGGAATTAGTGGCGAAAACACAATTCCTATCTTCTTTATATCTTTGATTTCTTCTTTCAATTTACATTCCTAATTTTTAGACCTAATTTTTGTGAAATCTTATAACTAGTTGTTGTTTGTTGATTCTTGGGTTTAACAATATGTTTGGAAAGCATCCAAACATATATACCTAATGGAAAATGTCCATAAAATGAACGTACCAAAAAGCGTCCAATAGAAAAGGCGTCTATAAAGTGAACTCTCTTAATGCCTTTCTCAAATATACATTGCTTATACATTAACATTATTTTCAGTTTTAGTGTATGTTGCTTTTTTCTATTCTTTCAAGAACAAGACAATACTATCTTAAGCCATAAGAAGAAAGAAAATTTTGAGAATGTTGTGCACTAATAAAAAATTTACAAAAGATAACAAACAAATAGAAAAAACTTTCCTGGTCATTCCTTGCTTGTTATGTTTAAGGAAAGGTCTAGAGACAAGCTCTACTATACCTTTTCTATCTTATTAGCAGAAGAAAATAATACATGTGTCCTTTTTGTAAAAGACATTCTTGGACATTTATTGCTAAGATATGTTGTTGTCCTCGAAGATCAACATTGGTCACCTTCTCAACATGTCTTATATTTTCATCCTTTTAAAAAACAATAGACACAAAGTTTACAAGGAAAATATTCAAAGCTTACAAGAAGTGGTTACATATGTTTTTAGACACTCTTTGAATTTCTTCAGAAAAATTTTGTTGTTAAGCATTGATTTCATGCTCTAATTTTTCATTGTATATTCATTTTGTCTTTACAAAGTTAAAGTTCTATTTTAAATGTTTTATGTTCACCTCGTGAGTTATCTTGAACAATTCGTGTGCTTACAATCTGAGTTATAGCTTATAAGTGTGTAAAATCTGAAGAGACTAAGAATACTTATTGTTGTAAATCAATGAGACTTAGTGAAAAAATTCTTTAGTGAAAGAGACTTAACGCAGCTCTAAGTTTTAAAGTGAACTATGATAAATACCTTGTGTTATCGTTCTCTCCCTATCTTTTTTTCCTGTCAGCACTTTTTGGATAATCAACTTGAAGTTGCTGTTTTGAAGTTATATATCATTACAAAAAGTTTTAAAAGTTCTTAAAATCACACACATACAATTTAACACTCTACTTGTATGTATTTTGTTTATTTTACTTGTAATATATTTATTTTATTTTATTTTAGTACCTATAATATTTTGTTCATTTTAAGATAGTCTATTTGAAAAAAAATGGTAAGGACTAAAAGCAAAATTTTCACATATTACAAGGATTAAAATAAAAAATAGATTATAAGGACAAAAAATAATAAAATGACTAAAATAAAAAATAAATTTTACAAGGACAATTTTAAAAAAATTACATAGATCAAAAGAAAAAAAAATATTACACAAACCAAAAATATATTTAAACTTTAAAAAAGTATTTACAATAAAACTTATCCAAACCTATAATTTGATTATTTTTTTTTTAAATTAGCTTAATTTGCATACAATAATATAGATCTTATTATCCTTATATTTCTTTACATATTATCTTTATAAATTATTTTGATTAACCCAACAATATTAAATAATTTATAGAAGGAAAATCAAAATAATTTATATAAGAAATAAAAAAAAATTCACAAATTTTAATTATTCTTAAATTTATTTATAATAAATAATTTAATTATTATCTCATTAAAATTAAATATTTTTTCAAAAATAGCTTTTTAGTGATATCCATTTTAAGTTTACTTCTTATTTGGTTATCATGAAAATATTATATTTGTTTAAATTTCCAAGAGATGACAATTTGGTAGTATTTAAATTTTCTAGATTATAAAAAAATAGCTTATATTGATAATTATGTTAATTTTATTTTTTCTTTGCTTATTATGATAATTTTATGTTGAAACATTTGGATCATGACATTTGGGTAATATATACTTTTTTCAAAAATAAAATAGATAAGTTTATTATGTATTTTCATAAAAATAACATTTTCATTAAAATTAATCAAACTCAATTTTTTTTAAAAAAATTAAGTAACTTTGGTTTATCATTTTACATGAGGATATGTTTGAGTAAGGAAACACCTTTGTTGAGTTAAAAATTTATTTTCATGATTTTTCTTATTTGAGAAACAATTAATTTATTTTAAATAATAAAATTATCATATGATAAATAAAAAATATTAAAATAAATTTAAATAATAAAATTTAACATAAATATATCTAATGAAATTATTTCTCTAAAAGAATTTTTTAAAACTTCACTTATATATTCAAAAAAGTTTATTAAAACTAAATATGGAAAACTTTAATTCTCAAGAAACATATGCAAAGATTTCCAAGAATATTTATAATTAACCATACAAATTCTAGTTATTCTTAGGAATCACGATTTCTGGATATGAAAAAAATTTAAAGAAAATATCAAGTCGCTGTAATACAAAACACCTTAATTAAATGAAATACATGTCATCGTAATATTTAGGTCCTTACAAGTAATTGTATGAAATATTTATTACAGTCAATTAAATTAAATGGCTCTGTTATATGAGAAAATAAGGAAAATTTATAAATGACACTTTATTATTTGGGGTAGACAAAAAAATGCATCATAAAAGAGAGTGTAAAATTAAGCTACGCACATGAAAAAAATTTATTTTCCCAAAACAAAAATTATTGACAAATGATACTTTCAATATTGAAATAAAACATGTAATGTCTTTAGAACTCATTTCTTGGAGAAATATTTCCTAAAATATGTAAATCACAGTAAAGAAATGATTTCCTTTAGTTGCAATGAAGAACATGATAGCAAACTATTATGTAATTAAATTTGAAGAACTATCTAAATTATGCAATCAATTGCATCCCAATGAGAGATGAAAATGTTATAAGTTTGAAGTAGGATTAAGATACGAGATCAAGAAAGTTGTTATGTCTCTAAGATTTGAAGCTTTCCAATCCTTCCAACAAGTGTAGGATGATCGAGGGACTCAAACAATTACAAAAATCACATATAGGTCCATTTGAGTCATCTAACTTTAAGAATAATTTCTCTATGAAATAAATGGGAGAGTTTGGGTTCCATTCAAGGGGACATCCACCACACAACCAATTAGTTAGGCCAAATTAGACCTAGAGTATGGAAGGATTTAAGCCATCGCTTCCAACTTCAAGATGTTATATTTATGGCAAGAATCATGTGGCCAAAGATTTCCTTATCAATGATACTATTTGTTTCACTTGTGGGAAACCTAGACAAAAGACTTAGGTTATGCTCAAGCTAAAGTTGCTTTAGAACTTCCTCTTCCTCCTTCCATTAAACCAACACCTCATTCTCCCTTAATTAGAGAACAAACTGATGTCCACCATAAGTAGGGTAAATGGTGCTCAACCTTTGACTTTAATAAAAGGTAAGTGATTTTTATGTAGAAGACAATTCAATATGATAAAAGCCACTTGTTTATTTATTTCTTGTGATCATTTCAATATTTTAAAATTTCTTATTGATTCTTTATCCTTTAACCTAAGTGTTTTTACTCTAACAAACCAACTTAGTTTGACCTCTCATGTTTACAAGGATTGTTCTTTGATTATAGAAAATAAATACTTTATCCATAATTTGATTTATATACCTTTGGTACATGTAGATATTATTCCAAGAAAGTACTACTTATTCTTCAACCATGTCTTCTTAAACTATTTTGTTAAGACCATATAGCCTTTGATGATAGTCCTACCATATTGTTTGATAGGAAATTTCTTAGGATTATGTCCACCAATCCTATATTGTCACATTTGAAAAAGGAAGTTCACATGAGCATGATATGATAACTTTCCTTGAAGTTTTTCCTAAGGAGGTACCATAATTACCTTTAGAAAGGGAAATTAAGTTCAACATAGATTTAGTTCTTTGGGGAATGCCAATATGTATGTAACTTCATAGGATGTTGATTCATAATCATACATGAGATAAATAATAAGAAAATCTGTGGTACAAGGCAAACAACCTTGGTCGTTTGTCAATGATCTTTGATTACTATAAACCAAATAAGAATGCTAGAAAAATAAGAAGAAAGGTTGTTTCAAGATGAAAACAAATTGCAAATTAGAAAATAAAATCAATTCAATAAAAGTGACCGATCCAAAGCCCAAGTTATGACCTAAACAAGGGAAAAGATCAAAATACATTAAAAATTTGAAAATTAACCAAGATTTTCATTAAAGTCCAATTAAATTCAAACATACAAAACTCTTGAGGAATACTAATATTATGCACACTAAACATGCAATAGACATAAATACAAAGTCATAATAAGTGTATTAAAATTGGTGGGTCATATGTCACTTATAGAAATGGTCAAAGTTAAGCACAAAATAACAAAAATCATAAATAAGTTAATTAGACATATTGTTTTCCTTTGAAGTGTACCAATTTGTTGATTAGAAAGAACAATGATAAATATAGGATGTAAATAAATTAGGCCAAACGATACACCTAAGGTAAATTTTTCCACTAGGTATAAACATTACAAGTTTTTGGAGATATCCCTTTTGAAATGACCAATGCTCTAGTTGTGTTTTATGGATTACATGAATAAGGTGTTTTGGGTTAGTTTATAGTGATATTCATATATGATATTTTAATACACTCTAATATGAGTTTTCATCCTAAAGCTAGGAAGATGATCAAGGTTTCAAGAAAGCATATTAGTGGTCTAAGATGAAGAGATAGATAATTGAGTTTGTGGCCTCATGCTTAATATGTCAAAAAGTAAAAATAGAACACCAAAAGTCTTTATAACCCTTGCAACCCTTAGAAACCCTAAAGTGGAATTAGGATAGTGTACAAATGAATTTTGTGATGAATCTACCTAGGAATCTAAGAAGATATGCTATCATCTCGATAGTGGTAGAAAATTTGACTAAGATTGCTCGCTTCAAACTTATGAATGCCAAGTGTACCTTAAGAAAATTTACCTCGATATATATTAAGGAGATAATAAGGCTATAAGCAATCCCTACCCATGTAGTGCTTGATTAAGATACCTACTTCACCTTAAGATTTTGGAGGAGTTTGCAACATGGTATCAATACTAGGATTACCTTTAGCTTAGCCTACCATCTACAAATGGATTACTAGTTAGATAGGAAGATCCAAACCTTGGAAGACCTATTGAGAACTTGTGCCTTTGAATTATTTGGAAGTAGGGATAAACATTTACCTCTAGTCAAGTTTATCTATAATAATAATTATTATCATCACATCAATATAGGAATGGTCCTTTATGAAGCCCTTTTATGGAAGACTATGTAAAACCCTTTTACGTTGGTGTGAACTAGGTGAAAGATATTTAACGGGGCCTAATTTTATCCAATACACAAGCATAAAAAACAAATTAATCCAAGAAAGAATAAAAGTTACTTAAAGTAGGTAGAATAGCTATATTGATAAAAGATGGAATCTCTTAGACTTTCAAGAATGTGAACATGTATTCCTAAGAGTTCCCTTCGTTAATACGAATTGGTATAGCTATCAAGTCCAAAAATCCTACCCCTTATTTCATAGGATCATTCCAAATTTTGAGATGAATGTGTCCTGTAGGTTACCTATGACACCCTTTATCACATAGACCAAACTAACTAATATTGTTTATTTAATTAATTATTATTAGGTAATTATAAGGAAAAGTTAATTGTAATGTTAGAAAACTTAGTGATTTTTTTTTCTTCGAGTACTTATAACACTCGATTAATCTAGATGACATATTCATCATAGAATAAAGATACATAGTGCCATGTTAGTTTAAATATACAAGGTACTATATAAGTTGGGATGCCCAACTTATTAACAAATGTAAAGTTTGTAAATATCAAGCTTATGTGACATCCTTTACCACTTTAACATTTAAACTTGAAAGAATAGGGAATAAAGCCCATTTCATTTGACGTGTAAAGAGTTCACATACACCAAACTAAAATGTGTGGAAATAAATTTCAAAACAAGCAATGATACTTTAAAAGGCCATATTCTTAAAATATAAAACAATATAACACAAAGGTAAACAACTTAAAAGAAAATGATATCAAAACCTATAGTCCAACCCCGATATCACAACTAATCAGAGAAAAGTCCCCTATACAACTACTAAATGAAAATACAACAATAAAGGCAATATCTTGTATTCAAGTTCTAGCTTAGTATCACCACTTGTAAGTGGCCTTCAACCCAAATACAAATAAACATGTAAATACACAGGAGTGAGAATACATTTCACTACTATGTGGGAGTACCTTGGCAAGACCAAGTAGACCAAATAACACACACACACATATATATATATAAGGAACACTTATAACTAGTACAAGGTATAACCATAATGCGTATGCTATGATAAAGATACACCCTATTGATAAATTACTTTTGGAGCACTCAATGGTGACTCATGTTGAACATATTTAATATCTTTTTTGTGGTTAATATTGAGACATTTATTGAGTCTTGAGTTATTGGGCTTAATTGGGTTTAGTTGTTAGTATTTGGTTATTTTCGGATTTACTTTTCATTATGATGTTGTTGTCTTGTGTAGGCCATAACTAGAGCTACAAACCTTCAAATTGGGCAATTTTGGTGGCTCTAGAAAGCCAATGCGAAGATCTACAACTTTTTTCATTTGGGCTTAGATTAGTTAGAAAAGTATGATTGAAGTTGAGGCCTTTACACCCCACTTTGTTGGGCCTTCCCTTGTAGATTCCAGCTAAGTTTTGGAACTCTGGTTGGTGGGTCTTTGGGCCAGAAAGTCTTTAAACTAGAAATAACTAAACATTCTAAGCATGTATTAGTTAGTTTTAGTTAGTTATAAAATGGTTAAATGGTTAAACACTTACACACTTGGCATTTTTTGAGATTTCTTGGATCACAAGTTTTTTCCCTTTGCTCTCTTCTCTCTTTTGCAATTTTCTCCCTTGTTCTGCACTTCTATGGTGATTTCCATGGAATGCTAAACTCTCATATTAATTCAAGGTTTCATGATTGTGGTTAAGTTTGAATTCTTAATTCTTTCTTTTGCGAATTCTATTACATGCCTCGTTTATTTCCAATTCTTGAACCATTTTCATGATATTGATCTCGCTTTAGGTTTTGGACTATGTTAGGTTAGGATTGATTAATCCAATCTAATCAAAGTTAAGTAAACAATTGATCACCTAAATCAACCAATTACTTGTGTTTGAATCCATGCTAATTAAGGACTACAATTTTTTATGGATGAATGTTAGATGATTGCCTAATGAATTTTGAGTTGATAAGTGTTGGAGATATTATAAATATATGATAAGATATGATTGGTAACTCATTAAGAAGTTACAAATATCCAATATCTCATTAGATTAAGAGGTTAAAAATATCTAAATATCTAAGTATCTCATTAGGAGACCGTGAACATCATAGTTTATCTACAATGATTATCTTTATTTTTTTTTTCATTCATATTATCTTTAAGTAGTCTTTACCTTATAAAAGGGAGATTAGAAATTGTATTATTCAATCAATACAAAGTTTCATTTACTTTTAATATGGTATTAGAGCTTTGGATCTTGAGAGCTCTATTTCCACTGTCTCACTTCAGTGAATTGTTACCCTTTGATGAGACTCACACGTCGGCGTGAGACTAGTCAAGTTTTATCTGTCATTCCCAACTATCAATGATAACTAAAAAAGATAAATTCATTATCTTGGGACCTAAGAAACTTCCAAAATTGAGCTTGGATGAAAAGAAAAGGGTTGCAATGAAGCAAAGCGAGTAGTAAAAAGAAGGGAAAGGTCCCTTAACTAATGGGCAAGCTAAGGTGTTTAACATGGATATCAAGTAGATTTTGTAGAAAGTGGCACACCTAAATAAAAAAGATTAGAGTCAGCTATTAGAGGATGCTCTTTGGACTCAAAGGATGACCTACTAGACAATGTTAAGAATGTCTCCTTATTGAATAGTTTTTGGTAAGGTATACCACCTTTTGGTGGAAATAGAGTATTATGTATATTATGTGATACAAAGATGCAACTTGGCCTTTGACCAAGTGGGTAAGAAAAAAAGCTTCAATTACAAGAAATTTAGGAGGTTTGCTTAGTGGCCTATGAGAACTCCAAGATTTGTAAAGAAAATGTGAAACACTTTCACGATAACATGATATTGAGAAATGAGTTCAAAGTAGACCAAAAAGTTCTTTTGTTCAACTCTCGCCTTACGCTCAAAGGGGTAAGTTTTGTTCTAAATGAGATGAACCTTTTGTTGTTATTAGTGTCCTTCCCTATGCTATAGTTGAAATAAAGAATTGGGCCTACCAACAAGATCTTCAAGGTCAATGAGCACCAACTCAAGCCATTTCATGAGATCCTTATAATGGTGGAGGATGATGTGGAGGATTTCTTTGGTCAAACCCACCTTCCTTGAAGTGCAAATATTTGCACATTGAGATACTTTTTGCCCTCATTCCTTTGTGGTTATTGTTACATGTGTTGCATTTCTGTATGCTTACATTGAGATAATGCTCATTTTAAGTGTGTGTGTGTGGTGGGGTTGGAGGGGGAGGGGTTTAAAACTTTTTGCTAATTTCCATATTTTACTATTTTCTATTTTTTGTTTTTGCTGATTTTTGTATTGTATTGTTTTGTTATTTTTCTGCATTGTTATTTTTCTATAGTAATTCTACTGTTTTTTCTATTTTCTATAGTTTTGAAGTAATTCTATTTGTTTTCTATTTTCTATAGTTTTATAGCAATTTTGTTGTTTTCTATTTTCTATAGTTATGTAGTATTGCTACTGTTTTTGTTTATTGTTGTTGTTGTTTTCTATTTTCAACTATTGTTGTTTACTATTTTATTTGTTTTTGCTATTTTCTGTTTTTTTTCCTATTAGCTACCAATTTCAGTTTTTGCTTAAAAGTTACGGTTTTGAGCACTTTTTAGAGGATTTTTAAGTTTTGTATTTTGTGAATACTTACATCATTCTTTATTGATTGGTTTCACAACTTGATATGAAACTATTTTTGCATTTTTGGTGTAATGAGTTGACTTGGAAACTAAAGCATGAATAATTTATGAGAGAGCAATTACCCTTGTGAAATTTTGAGCTTGATGTGTTGATGACTTGCATTTTGCCATTTTCTTCTTTTTTGTGTGATTTGCACATATGTTGCTAATTACTCTAGGTTTTTCCATGACTCTTTTTTATATCTTTTGTCTCACATGCATTATTGATATGATTTAGGTCTTCTTTCTTTATAGCCACTAGCCAAAATAGACTTATCTTGCATTAATTTCCTTGTTTATCCCTCTTGAGCCTATCTAACCCTAGCCAAGAGAGGAGAAAAAAGATATTTTGTTTTGATTCTAGCCATAGTTTGTTCTACTAGAAGAAGATGATCATTTAAAGACCAAGCTTTTGAAATCCAAATAATACACCTTAAAGATTGATGAAGGATGAGAGGATTTTTTAGAAAAGAAAAACATGAAAATGGTGTGGTATGTGTATGGTGCATTTGAGTGAGGGAGATAAAAGAGAGAAAGCTTCCTTGAACTATTAGTTTAAATGTCTCTAGGATTGTCCCAAAAAGTTATGGTCCCAAAAATTTATGAGTTAAGTCTAATTAAATTTTTTTTGTTATTATCTATCCAACTCATAACCCATATTATAAAATCTAATTGAATGAAAGTGAATTTCAGGGGCTAGATGTTACAATTAAAAGGGGTCTAAAGAATATTTTGTTATTTTATAATTAATTAGAGATAGTTCTATAATTATTATTAAATTTTATTTCTAATAAATTCTCAATTTAGTAAAAGAATTACAAAGAATTATTTTACACTTAAAATATAGCTAACATAATTTATATATTTATAATTCCATATGACACTAGTTAAGCTTTCACGGTTAACAAGCAGTACTTTGATAATTTTTATAGGCATTGTAATTAATTCCTCAAAAACTTCCAAAATTATCTTCATCGCTGTAAATATTCTCTATGGCTAAAATATAATTTTACTAATTTTTAAACTAATTTTTGTTAATTATTTCCAATTTATATCCTCGTATTCCGTCATTTTTTGATTTCAACTTGGAGTACTTATAAAAAAAAATCAAATTTGAATAGTACTTATTATTTTAAGATGAATTTTATATCTCTAAATTTCCAAATTCCTATCCAACATTTCAACATAATTACAAAATAAATATGAAGTCATATAAGTGTAAGTTGACGGTGTTACATTATTAGATAGTCTTACTTCGAAAGCTTTCCAATATACATAATGTCTTTCTTGTGTCTTAACTTAGGAAGTATATCTCAGATCTTTCTCGTGTGTTTGAACATGAACCAGCTATGTTATAAAGTAAATCCTACCTATGAAGAACAACTCCCAAGGATCACAAATAGGAAGATCAAATGACTTAGATAAAAGTAGATCCCTTGAGTTAAAAGGTGGTTTAGTATGAGATGAAATTATCAACTATACTTGGGAGTTAAAAGACCATGTGTGACAAGATTATCCAAAATTGTTCATTCAAAGATAAACATATTTCAATAGTGATTGTTTTTTTAGTGGAAGGGAAAATGTAATGCCCTTATAGATTTATTTAACCCTTTTTAAGGCATTCCCTAATATGAATTGTCTAAGCACTAATTGAACTCGATCGAATTAGACGAAGCCTACATCTCACACTTTACACAAATTGTCATTGCTACGCAAATACGAGCAAGATTATCGTTAATTTTCAGAGTAGTTTCGTGGAATTAACAAAGATAAAGGAAATTAAAAAAAAGAAGATGGATAAGATTTAGAAATGGCTTGCCACTGATTTCAAGAAAATCAAATAAGACAAAATGAGATTTGCCACAAGCTTCATGGAGAACTTAATGAGAATTAAGTGTTCTAATTTAATAAGAACAAGTCGAGAGAACTCTCACAAATGCTTACTAAGAAAAATTTATCACAAATGAATCAAAGTTGTTACAAATTAGTTAGGATCATATATATATATATATATATATATATATATATATATATATATATATATATATATATATATATATATATATATATATATATATATATATATATATATATATATATATATATATAATGATTCAACTTACAGAAAGGCCTGAAAAGCTAACTAACTGAAATGGCTTTGGGTCTTGAACAAACACCGCCCAAAAACAAGGCTTGAGAACGCTTTCCAGAAGTGCGTCCAAAAGGGTATGAGTCCAAAGACTAGTCGTCCAAAGGACTTGGGAGTCGTCCAATGGACCCTCGTCCAAAGAACTTTAGATGCATCCAAAGACTTTAGGCGTATCCAAAGCCAATACTAAGGTTTTTAATACAAAGTAAAAAAACTAAAAGAAACTATACAAAGTCCTACAAACTACTAAGAAGGCAAACTTCCTCCTTTGGTCTTTGTATTCTTAGCATCCCTTTCCATGTTCTTCATGTTTTCCCTAATTCATATCATTCCTTAATGATAGTATATTCTCATTTTTAGATTAAAAAATGAGAATATTAAAAAAAATTGTTTTTTTAAGCATAAAAAAGTTAAATATTTATATATGTATAATTATGAGACAATTGAAGTCATCCTATATCATTCACTTTGCTTTCATTTATGTACATGACACATGTCTCGCTCTTTTTCATCAATTTATAGACTTCCTTTTTCATATTTGGTTAGATTTCCATTATCTTCCTCTTCTTTGACTTTTATTTTTCTTCACTTTCTATCACACTCCATCATTTTAATTAGTTGTGTTTTGTGACTTATAAAAGCATTTAACATATAAAAGCATTGGACTTAAAAAGGTATTGGAATTAGAGAACTTAAGTTCATAAAAGTTTTGAAAACAAAAGTGATTAATAAATATACACATTGAACAAATTTATTAGTCATAGAAACTCATTGTTCTCATATTTAAATAACTTTTGTTATCATCAAAATTTTAGAGATTAGACGCTTATATGTCTTTGGTTTTAACAAGCTTTTTAAAAAAAAAATCATCTAAATGTTAGTGTTTAATTACTACTTACCAAAATTTTATAGTATCAATCATTTGAGCTCTAATAGATCCAATAAATGAAAATTAATTATTTTTTCAACTACATTAACCAACTCAAATCCTCCTTTATGGCGACTTTCTCCAACCTTCTGTCATTCTATTGAAAAATAAGACAAAAGATAAGCAAAAAAATACTAAATAAATTACTATGTACACAACAATTTTAAACATCAATTAAACAAGTTAAATAATGATTAGACTTATTCAACGATTGAGAAAGCAATATTTTAATATTTTTTCTTTTGTTTGGACAACTTTATAAATCATAACTAGTTCCATCTCAATTAATAAAATGACGATGAGATGTTTATTTTTTTTTTCAATTTTCAATTTATTTTTTTGTTGATATTTTGTTTTAAAAGTGACTAGATTTTCAACCATGTACTTATCATCATTTGTAACATGTTCTAAATCAATCAAATGTTGTTAATTTAGAATGCATCATTTACTAACTTGATGACTTTCTTTAACTCTAACTACTTCAATTTAGCCTCTTATTTTTAAAGATTCAATTTGTAAACATTAATTACTCTATCAATTGAAACCTAATTGAGGAATTGTTATTGCACTTAATTAAGTTCCATTTGAATTAATAAGATGATTATTTTTTTTTCTATTTCAACTCCTTTTTTCATTGAACTTTTGTTTTAAAAGTGACTAGATTTTCAACATTGTACTTATCATCATTTGGAATATCATGTTCTAAATCAATTAAATTTGAATTTAGGACGCACTTTTTACCAACTCGATGGATTTTTTTAACTCTTGAGTTACTACTTCAATTTGATCTATTATTTTTAAACATTCAACTTGTAGACATTAATTACTCTATAAATTGAAACCTAATTGAGGAATTGTAATTGCACTTAATTATATGTCCATATTTTGGGCTCAAGTGAACTTTATTGTTTCCATTAAGAAGGAAAATATTTTAGTGAAAGGTGACAAAACATCTTTCTTCAACAATACTTGAATAGTATGTTTACACAATATTTCAAAATATTCAAAATTTTCATAATAACAATGTATTGCCTTTTCTTTTTCCATCCAACTTACAAAATAACTTCCATCAAGTTTGGTATAATGTCACACTGTTTACGAATCATTATCGTTTTAATTGCTACATTTTTTGAAGATAATTTGATCTTATGTTTGAGTAACTCACATTCATAAGGTGTGCGTATATTTGTAGCATGTTCTGCTTTAGTTTTCGCATGAGCTTTTAATTTATATCTTTTCAAATTTGATGATTTCTCCTTCTTATACTCACTTTCATTATATTTCTATAAAGTTATAATTTTACTTATATCTTTGATTAATTTTGAGTGTCCTAGTGATGAGATTTTTGTTTAGGATCATCTTGAAATTAGGTAAAGAATGACAAGAGGAACTTGACTCTAATAGCCACCTTGCAGTAGAACCAAAGTTATTAAAAGAAAGAATGACCTTATTCGTGACTTACTTGTAGAATCAACACTATAAAATTCTTAATCCAATAACAGAGGAAAAATTCTCGTAATAGAGAAAACTCAATTTCATTCAACTTGAAAATAACGTCTATTTTGGTTGTTTACAAATGTTCCTATTAGGCTAAGCTAAGCATCCTTGAAATTAATGCCCACTACCTTTCCACTAGGTATTGAATTCCCACTAGTTATAAATCCTTAGTAAGCTTTTATTTCCCTACCAGAAATGACTTTCCACTAGCCCACTAACCATCATAATGGTTTAAGAAGCTTTAATATAATAAAAACTGACCTAGAAAATGTGAAAAGACATATAAACTTATTACATGAACATAATGTGTGAAAATTACATGTAAATGAATCTTAATTAATTATTCAGTCCAAATTACATGAAAATGACTTTGAGTTTTTCATGTATTCTTAGAGTTAGGCTCCAATTACCATCAACTTATAATAAAATGACCTATTTTGATGGAGCCTCTAATTCACTTTGTTCTGAACTTTCCTTAATCTCCACAATTAGGCCTTGCAAAGATTGTTTTATCATTTTGGTTTTGGACCTAGTCATGGGACTTCCAATGTCACGTAAAGGATCTTTGCCTTTGTTGGTTGGGTCTTTATCACCCAATTTCTTATTTGGGGTAGTTGTGCATATCTTCAATTAATCATTGAGTGCATTGGTATATAGTTTCCTATTAAGATTTTTAAAACCAATATTTGCAAAAATCCTTTTGAAAACTTATTAACTCTTTTATAATGACTTGTTGGGAAAGTATTTGACAAGTACTAACTCTGTAATTTATTACACAACATAATATTTGTTGAAGTAATCAATTACCTAGTGAAGTGATTGAAGATTTAGAGTTGATTTTTTATTTATATAAAAAATAATTGATTATTGTAGGACCCCAAATTGGTCCGACTCAACATAAAGAAGTCCATGAGCAGGATGATTGGATCACGACACGACCCAGAAAGGAAGGAGAGTCGAATCAGCCCGTTAATCAAGGGAATCTGGCCGACTCGGCCTACCCCTATCAAGAGAAGGGTCTAGGATGGCAGACACGGGTCAATGAGTCAGGTCCACCATCAATCACCCATGCAGGCTTGACCCAAACCTCACAAGGCGCGCAACGACCAGCCCAGGCCAAATCCAAGAACACTAATGCAACGCTGGCAGAGCTGACCACGTCAACAGAGTCAAGCTAAGTCATCCCCTTAGAAAGGGAGCGCCACCTCATAGTTCCCTAGTCGTTGGATTCTCTAGGGGATGCGAAGATGAGGCCACATTTGCCAAGCTAGGTCCCACGCATCAACGGAACTGCGATCCTCGCTAATTATAGTAGAGAAACATGCCATGTCAGCCATTACCCGCAAGATACGCCGTGATTCCAAGGAGAATGTGCCACGACTAAGCACGAGATCCAACAAGAATCAACATGGGAAGTGCCATAGCTAATTGACTAAATCAAGAGGCTGGGGTAATTCCACATGGCAAGATCAAGAGCACCTTCGTCCCCCTCTGAAGGCTATAAAAGGCCCCAACGCAAAGAGCTCAGGGCCAACAATTGAGGAGTACAAGAAGAATAGTGAAAGTGTTGAGGAAGTGTTGCGTGACTAGCAGGTGAAGATTGTCGATCTTCAACTATGAGTGAAGCGCCGACTAGCTCTCTAGATACCAGGTAAGTTCTCTGACCCAACTCCAAGCATGTGATAAACACCACCTCCCCATCTTCGCTCAAATACATTCCATATGGCAGGCATGTAGCCAGCTTAACCCAAACCGAGTCAATTACACTCTAGATGGCAGGCATATAGCCTGCTTAATCCAAACTGAGTTAATTACACTCTATATGGCAAGCATGTAGCCGATTTAGCCAAGTCGAGTCCATTACACTTTAAATGGCAAACACGTTGCTAGCTTAAGCCAAAATCCGAGTCAGTCTTGGAGTTGTAGTCATATCACACCATGCTTTCCGTTGCTCTGAGTCAATAGACAGATTCGCGTTTGGGTCAGCCTAGCATGCATATTCAGACACTTCACCTGGCACCGAGATGGGACGCTTAATAGATAGTCCCAGCTCCGAACTCAAACCTGTAAGGGATGAACGCCTAAGGGAAAGTTCAAACCCTAAGTCTCCAACTCTTGCGGATGCCAAGAGGAAAGTTTGACCATCAAACTAGTGTTGCGCACTTGTGGTAGATCCCTGCCTAAGAGGGTGGACGCCTAAGGGAAAGTCTGACTCTATGTTTCACTGTATGCATCAAGAACTATATGAACTTTGATTCCTCCATGCTAAGGGAGGTACGTAGGAGCAAGAGGCCTACTCTTGTCAAGTTATGCGTCCCTAACATTCCAGTCTTGTGCAAACCCACCCCTGCATGTCCAATAAGTTAATAACAACAAAGGTAAAGGTTACATTGCATGCATTTCGTAGGGTAACTACTAGATGGTAGGCGGATGTGATGAACCCCACGTGTAACCATCTCCTTACCCAAACTCTGCTTCTGTCGACTTGCCTTATCCACCTTAGGGCTCCGACATGCCTTTAAACATTGGTGGCAACTCTAGTCCAAGTTGAATCTGGCCTGGTCAATCACCCTGGTATCGACTCGTTAGAAGCTGACTCCTCCCTGGAGGTAGATCCGGCCCCCTTTCAAAACCTCAAACAAAAATCAAAATCCCTTCAAAAAACAAATTTCCTTTCTAAATCGCCCCCGACGCGATTTAGATCGCGTTAGATGGTGACTCCACTGGAATAAAACACTTAGGTGAGAGTCAAGCCCTGGTCAAACGAACTGGATGAGGTGTAACCTTTACTGTTCTTTGAATTTTTTGTTACCATGTATATCTGTATATGCCAACCCTAGGATAGATGACTTATATATATTGTGCTATGCTTTTGACTACTTGGGGGCATGCTGGGGTGGGGAAACGAAAAGCTACTGGCAACTTGCCACCTAACCCTACTTTTGAAGAGGTCCTATTCCCGGGCCTATGTTAAGTGAGTGACGCGCATGTAGTGATGATCCTCTTGGAGTTAATCTCTAGACAGGTGGTCATGATAGTCCAGTCAAAGCATGATCTTTCAGGGAACATCCACACTCTAGGATTCATTCTTGTCTATGGAAGGTTCCCAAAAAGGATCCTAAGCTCTGGTGGCCAAAGGTGAGGTGTGATTAGAGCCATGAAAGGAACCTGTAATTGCCTTAGAACCCTCAGGAAAGCCACAACCACCCTTAGGAGGATAGGGACCCCTTGCGCCACATCGACACAGGTCACCAACCTGAACCGCTCCAAAGCTGAGTCTCCTGGCTTTAATACCATCAAGGAATCAAAAGCATTGTACATACATTACTTCATGACATGAAATAAGTGGAAGAGAAAATAGTACATGCATTGCATAAGCATACCTAATTGCGAGAATTTTCAGACATATAAAAATGCAAACTGGTTATGGAGTTCGGAAGCTGCACCCATCCACGTCGGGACCCTTAACTTGCTATCATTGAGGAAATGGGGTAGCTTCCTGGAGGGACAATGGCGCCGAACCTTCGAGGGAAGGTATGGCAACTGCTTGAGCTTACTCGAGGTCGAGGTACAACCTAATGCCCTAACCGTCTTGGCACAATACTATGACCCTCCTCTCACGTGCTTTACCTTTAGAGACTTCCAATTGACACCAACGCTAGAGGAGTATGAGAGGATCATCGGCATGCCCCTAGTGAAATCTCCACTTTACCTGTTCAAAGGAAAAAACCCTTCTTGGGCCTTAGTGGCCAAAATACTAAGGATTTCTGAGTCGGAAGCCTAGAGGGAGAAAAGAAACATAAATGGTTTAAAAGGAATCCTAAGAGCCAGCCTGGAGAGCAGACTCAACCGACTATAGCAAGAGGGGCGACTGGCAGGCCTTCATGGACGTATACGCACTCCTGATATACGACATAATGCTCTTCCAACACATAGAAGACTACGTGGACTTGGCAGTTGTGGATGCCTTCCTGGCTAAGAGAGAAAGAGGAGAGAACCCCGTAATAGCAATACTAGCCAACACCTATTACTCTCTAAATTATTGCTATGAGAAAAATGGGAAAGCATTGAGATGCTACACGATTTTGCTATATTTATGGCTCACAGCCCACCTTTCCATAGCAAAAGAAAGGCGGTCGGCCCTATCAAGGATCATCGCTGGAGCTAGATCAAGACAATGACCATGGCCAAGTGGACCAAGCAATTGGATGACACTTCTGAGAAATCCATCCGTTGGTACCCGCAGTGGAACGAGAGGGAGGACATGATTATTAGATGTGGAGGATTCCCTAACGTACATTTGATAGGCACTCAAGGAGCCATCAACTACAACCCCGAGCTGGCTCCACGACAGGCGAGTTACCCTATGGTTCTACCCTCATCCGACGAGGCCCTCACTACTTTCATCATACACAACCTGGGAATACAAAATATGGAATACCTCAAGAGGATCCGGCAAGCCTGGAAGAGTGTCGTTAGAAAAGGCCCCGAGAGGGGGTCTCGTAGTTGCGAAGCCTCACTTAGCTACAAGTCTTGGCTCAGGAATAGGCATGAACATGTCAGCCTAACATTAGAAGATCCCTACCTTAGCGCCGACGAGGAGTCGGGTCCAGGCCAGGTAAGGCTAGGCGAACCCTCTAAGCGGAAATTGGTATGCATCCTAGAATGCCCAAGGAGGACACAGAAAGAGCACACTGCGAGGAAGAAAGTTAGTCCCAAGCAATAACCTAGGAGATGTACTTTAGGGGGAGCGAGAGCAAGCTCTGACCGAGAAGCAAGAGTTAAAGACAGCTTTGGCCAAATCCCGAAGAAGGGAGGCAAAGGCCAACGACCAGTTGAGCCAACGACTAGCTGAGTCAACTCTAGGAAAGAGCGCACATTCTTAAGGCCAAGTCAGCTAAGAACCGGCTTCAAAGGGAACACTTGGAAAGCCAAAGGCAGTAGAGGGTGGTAGAGCTCATCAAGGAACGAAGAAGAGCCATCGAGGCAGAGCAGTACACAAAGATAGTCACCCGAGGACTAAGTGAAATGGCAGGACGCACTAAAAGGAGAATACGAGAGGCACAGGGAGAAGTAGTCTTTTGGAAGGATATGTATATCAAGTTGGCTTGGATGGCTAACTAGGGCCTCATGGACATACCCAGAAGCCTATGTGCCACCGAAGGCATGGCCAGTTCGCTGAACACCTTCCCCTCCAAAATCACGCAGTTCCTGGAACACTACCGATACCTGTACGAAAATATGAAAAACTTGTCCTCGCCCCCCATGAGGCGCTTTTGTAAAACGATTAATGAATAATAATAGCCAGTTTCTATTTGCATGTGTCTGAATAATTCGTAATTACAGCATAGCATGCATGGCCTCCTTCACTTTTTGCATACATAACATGCATTGAAATATAACATGCATTGAAATATAACATGCATCATAACTTATGCACTTAATAAAACAACGTGCTGGGATACTAGAAAGGGTAAGCTATCCGCGTCATAGCCCCGGTACGCAATGCGCTCCAAGACCAAAGCAATGGAAAACAAGGTTGAGGCACTAGAGTAGCACAATCAGGACCTTAAGGGGGAGGTGAGCCAACTGAAGGAACGGATGGCTCAGATGTTCAAATACTCCCCCAGACCAACGTTGCCATCACTGCCATGGCTAACCAGGGGGGCAATGGGTACGCCCAACCCAGCTGTGCTAACGGACCACCACCACAGGGGGCTAGGGACCCGACCTATGGGTGGAGAACCGAAGCCCTTACTGCCAAAGAACACGAGCAGCAAAATGCCGTGAAAAATGAAGGGGCCAAGGTGCTGCTCAATGTAGGCTCTAGGGTTGGTCCGAGTCACGAAGACAGTGCCCAAGGATAGAATAACGCTAGGGCTCAACCCCAGGCATCACGAGCCCCACAACCCTTCGTGGTTAATAAGTGGACGCCTCACTTTGAGGAAAAGCTACAATTCCTGGAGGAACGACTCCGTGCTGTGGAAGACAGGGATAAATACAGGATAGAAGCCGCGAACTTATGTCTGATCCCGGATGTAGGACTCCCAACATACTTCAAGACTCCGAAATTTGATAAGTACAAAGGGAGCTCCTGCCCCAATGTCCACCTGGCGATGTACTGCCGAAAGATGGCGACGTATATTTATGATGACAAGATCCTGGTTCATTGCTTTTAGGACAGCCTAACCGGAGCAGCCCTCAATTGGTATGTCAGCTTGGAGCAAGGGCGCATCAAGACATGGAGGGACTTGGCAGATGCCTTCCTGAAACAGTACAAGTACAACGAAGACATGGCACCGGATCGCTCTCAGCTCTAGAACATGCTCAAAAAGGAGCAGGAAGGCTCCAAGGAGTATGCTTAAAGATGGTGTGAGTTGGCAGCACAAGTCCAGCCACAAATAACGGAGAGAGAAATGGTCACCATGTTCATCAACACTCTCCCCACGCCATATTATGACAAGGTGGTCGGAAATGTCGTCTCCAATTTCGCAAACCTCATGGTGGTGGGCGAAAGGATAGAGTTGGGAATTAGACGTGGGAAGTTTACCTAAGCAAGCAATAATGTGTCATTCACTAAAAAGCCCGTATTTGAGAAGAATAAGGGCAAAACCAATGTCGTGATGATAGAATCCGTCTTCCCACAAGGAAAAGCAAATGCCTCTTCGTACCCAACTCAAGTCCACAAGCCAGTAGTAGCCTACACCAACCCACCACCAGTGCCTTATATCCCTCCATATCAACCGTGAACCGAGGCGGGAGCAACCGCCAGCTCAAAGCCAGCATAGCAAGGCACAAGAAGGCTGCCAAGGATGTTGGCCCCAATTCCCATGCCATACATAGAGCTGCTCCCCCTTCTACTAGAACAGAAGCTGGTCGAAATAATCCCTCTCAAGCCCCTAGAGCCACCATATCCGAGGAGCTACGACCCCAACGTTAGGTGCAACTACCATGGCGAGGCCGTAGAACACCTATCGAAAGGTGTTGGAGCCTAAAACACAAGGTCCAAGACCTTTTGGATGGCGAGCTACTTGGCTTCCAGGACCAAGGGCTGAATGTACAAAATAATCCTCTCTCGACTCATAAAGGCGTGGCAATAAATGCAATAAGCCATGAAAATAGGGAAGAGGTTGAGGGAGCCAATAGAGGAGAAGAAGAAGAAAACGCCGCCAGAGGTACCACAAACTCGGCCTGCTGGATGGAGGAAGGAACCCATTTGAGTCGGTTGAGAGAGGCCGCAACCACCTCAGTGGTGTACATTGAGGGAAACGGTAACCCTCGCCCAAAATCATTAATTATTCATTATAACTCAGCCTCAAAACCCATAGTACCATTTATTATTTAAGTCTTGGCCAAGCTGGTCTACAACAATAACACAGTCCCGTGGAGGTACCCGATAGGGGAAACAGCGACACTCGCAACAAAGAAGGACATTCCAGTCCCAAAGGTCACCAATATAGTCGGGACTAAAGGGGTGACCCAAAGTGGCAGAATCTTCGCCCAAGAGAGCTTGTGGAATAAAGACCCGGTGCACGTAAAGAAAGACAAGGCACCAGAAATGCCAAAGAGGATCATGACGAAAGGGGAACCTACATAATTCCTCAAGCTAATTCGTCACAGTGAGTACGAGTTGTTGGATCAACTGCACAAGACTCTAGCATGCATCTCACTCCTCTCACTGCTAATCAACTCAGAGGGTCACCAAAATCTTCTCCTGAAAGTGTTGAATGATGCCCATGTGGCCCAAGACATCACGCCTGAAAATTTTGAAGGCATCATCAACAATATTACAGTAACCCGTCACCTCTCCTTTTCTGAAGATGAGATCCCAACTGAGGGCAGGAGTCACAACCAACTTCTCCATATCGCTGTCAAGTGCGATAAATATATGATAGCGAGGGTACTGATAGACAATGGCTCCTCCCTTAACGTCATGCCCAAAGCCACGCTAGACAAGTTGTACTTAACCAGTTCCACCCTCGAGATCAGCTCAGTAGTGGTCAGGGCCTTCGACGCATCCAAACGGGAAGTGATGGGTGAAATCACTCTCCTCATACGCATAGGGCCAACGACATTTGATATCACTTTCCAAGTGATGGATACTCAGCCAGCGTACAACTACCTCTTGGGCAGGCCTTGGATCCACGCAACTGGGGCAGTTCTGTCTTCCCTCCACCAAAAAGTCAAATTCATAACTTACCAACAACTAGTCAACATGATGGGGGAGAAGGAACTGATGATTAGCACCCCTCTTCTAATGAAATACATTAAAGGGGACGAGGAAGCATTAAAAACCTCCTTCCAAGCACTAGAAATAGTAGGTACAACCAACGCTGAAGCTAAGGGAGGAAGTCCCAAATTATCCAGAGCGGCGATCATGGCCCCCAAGGTGCTAATTAGTAATGGCTTTCAACCTGGCAAGGGATTGGGTAAAGGCCTAGATGGCATAGCCGAGCCAGTGGCACTGCCAGAGAATCCTAGAAGATCCGGACTTGGCTACACCGGGGCTATAGAAAAAAAAGGGACCAGGGCAGAGACCAGGCAAGAAATGGATTCAACCAGACCTCTATCACTATTTCACTAGCGGGAGCATCATCTCCCCGGATCAAGTCGTGACGATAGCAGATCAACCTCCCGACCTCAAAGAGTGGGTCATCCCCACAAGTCAAGAATTGAACAACTGGACCGATGAAGCATTACCCGAACTGGTCTCCCAGAAAATGTAAATAAGCATGCACATGTAAATAGGTCTTCGGGTCACTACTCAAAGACAAGATAAGTAAAGCGTGTTGTCTGCTTTTGTTTCCATTTTCACTCTCTTACATATTTATTCTTTTTTCTCTCAAATGCCATTCTTGCATTCATTCATTCATTTAAACCACGCCTAAGACGCCTTTTCTTTTTCTTCCTCTTGAAAACACGCCAAAAATAAATAGTATACATACCCTCTAGATTGATAATGCGACTCTTGAGCTCAACAACGCTAGCGAATCTTGTGGACAAGGCGAAGGGGAAGACTCCGAGGAAGAAGCCCTAGTAGAGATGGAAAGGTTGTTGCATTTCTGTCTTCTGATTTTAATTCCTGTGCTTTTAATCTACTTTAAATTTACTGTGATTGCACATTGTTAAAGGTAGATCACGTTAGACTACCGATTGGAACTGGTTTAATAATCTGGTTAGGTAGAGAACCGAAAATCAATTAAGTACATACTCCCTGCCAACTGATGAGATAACGATTGTGTAAATCCTTAGTATGACAATGGACAAACGTTTGACGATTGTTGTAAGAATCTAAGGTTGATTCGGAGTATAATCTTAAGTAAAGAATCTGTAGACTAATTGTGTGTTGAATTCGGATTTGGTACAGTAGTTAGTTTAGCGTAGTTTAGTTTACTTTCAGTACTTAGTTTATTTTTTTGCTCTTAAACACAACAACCCCCATTTTTACTGTTTTTCCAAAGCTTGAGACTGAGTCAGTCCGACTCCATCGCGTCTGTCTAAGCCGGAATCATATCGGCAGTTCTAGTCGGTCTCCCACCGAGATCATCCCTGTCGCACTTAAGCCGACTGACAGTAAGTTGGCATTTCACAACATTTAGCGGTTTCTGCATAATTCTCTTGATTTCACACTTAGTCACAATTAAACACACTATGTCCTTGAGAGAATCGACCTAGGGTTCGCTATACTATAGTTAGCTATAGTATTTATTTGAGGTGTGTAAGACGACTAAAATCCCGCTTATCAAATTGGCGCCGTTGCCGGGGACACAAGTTCTTTTGTGTCTTTGTGTGCCAAAATTGAGTTAAGCCGAATCCCGAGTCTGTGGAATGTTATGTCTGTCGTTTGAGTCATAGAGTCAGAGTCTGTCGAGTTAGTTGAGTCTGTATTTGTTTTCTTTTTGGTCGAGTCTAAAAATAATATAGCATGTTGAATATGTGTTAAATTTTTGTTGCATGTGTTGTTGAATTTTTGTTTACGTGAGTCTTTACATTGCTAAAAAAACCAACAACAACAACAACTATATCTGCATCATTGCATTTAACTGCATTTGCATTATTGATTTTATTTTCTGATAGCTACTTGTTTTATGTTTTCTAATTTGCATAACTAATTCTAACTTCTTCTACATAACTGATTTTGATTTTTCTGCATATTTGATTCTGCAATTTCTTTGTATGATTTTTCTTTTTATACATCAATTTTTTTTAACATTCTGACCAGTTTATGATTGTTCTTTTATTTTTCATTATTTTGTCGCCTTTTTGTGCCTTTATTCCTTTTGTCATTTGTTTTTTTTTTGTTTCTATTTTTGTTTTCTTTATATTTTTCTGTCTCTGTATCTGTTATTTTTCTATTTTGTATCTGTTATTTTTCTATTTTCTATTTTTGATTCTGTTCTTCTTCTGATGCTTTTCTATTTTAATTCAGTTTTCGTTTTGTTTTTTTTTTCTATTTTTCTAATTCTGTTATCTTTTTGTTCTTCTTTTTGATTTTTAATCTTGTTAACAACACTTGTGCATTCTGATACTAGTATTAATCCTAATTCTTCTGATCTTGATAATTCTGCTCCTAGCTCCAATGAAGAAAGGAATCAGTTGCACATTGATGCTGTGATGTATCAACCGTGGTGTCCTCAATATCCCGAATGGGATGGAGCCTGGTCATACGAGAATTATCCATCTGAGCTAACAACTGTATTGCTTGAGTTATATGATTTTGCAGGTAACACTCACCATTTTGACAATAGGGGATCCACGGCATCCAGAGGAATGAATGGGATTGCTGCTACTAATAGTCAGAAATTTAAAGGATACATAGATGAATGTGGCATGTATGGTTCTGTATGACATCCACCCAATGATTGTCCCATTTTGCAAGAACCACCACCTCCATTCAGAGCACAATTGGTACAAGAAAGTTCCTTAGAGGATTTAATCAAGCAATTGGCCATGAATAACATTCAATTCCAAAAGAATGTGTCTGCCACACAACAACCAGTGCAGCAGCTTAACAGTTCACCTTCTCTGGAAGATCTGGTGCAACAATTTCAACAAAACAACATGTAGTTTCAACAAGACAACATGCAGTTTCAACAAAATATAAATGCCACAATGCAAGAGTTGAAAGCACAAATTGGTCAACTAGCCACCACGATAAATCAACTGCAGTTCGAAGATTCTAGATAGGTTCCTTCCCAGGCCATTCTCAATACACAAGAGAATTTGAGTGACATAACCGTGAGGAGTGGCATGGAGTTGCCGCAACAACAATCAATAAAAGTGCAATATGGATTTTCTGGAAATATGGATTCAGAGAATTCGACCATTGTGATAGGCTTTGCCGACTCCGAGGTCAATATTTCCGCTTTTGTCGATATGCCTGAAATATCGGATTTTGTGGCTAACGTGTCCAACTTTGCCAATGTGGTTGATAATTCTAACAGTGCTGATATAACTAAAGTTTTAGATTTTGGGATTGAAATGTTGGATTCTATTAAAAAATTTTTGGCTCATGAACCAACACTTGCCGATTCGGGCAATCAAAGCTGAAATCGCAACCAGGCCAAATCCGTGTCTGACCCCAAATGTCGAATCCGTAACCAGAAGAAAGTCGAGATCGACTTGACACCGAAGGCCGAAACCCTGGTTTGGGCCGAAAGTAACTCAGGTGAGGAGACTAATGTCGAGTTCGGCATGAGCATACATCCAAGCCCGAAGCCAAATCCATTTCGGATAACCACGTCCGATGGTAGGAACCAATCGAGTCTAACTCTAGCGGCCAACTGGAAGCTGAGTCTGATTCGGGCAGTCAGAGTTGGAACCAACCAAAGCTTGAAACCGACACGACACACCACTTGCCGAATCCAGGCCAAGCCGGTCAATCAAGCAATCAAACAACAATCGTGTTTGGTTCAGGTGGCTAAAATCGATATCAAGAAAAGTCCGAATGTGTTCTCGATAGCCAATACCACAACTTGACGGATGCTAAGACTATATCCGGTAGCCGCATCTACACATGGAAAACAAAGATGACACGCGACCATCCGACTCTACATTCAAAAAGCTGAATCCACTTTTGGCAGCCGAGTCAGGAATCCACGAATGAACCTTCTTCACTTTGCTCACCAACAACAAAATCAATACCAGTGTCATCCATAGCGCAACCATTCCATGCCTTAGTAAATTTGCATTATGAATTGACTAAACACTTTGAATATTTTGGAAATATGGATTTTAAGAATTCTGTTAATTGCGAGTGTACCTGTACTGAATTAACTAAATCTTCTCTGTATGTGAAAAGCAACAATGACACTAATCCCAATGCAAAGAGTTATAGGCAATATTGCAGAAAAGCTACTAGAGGATATCATGTTGAAACTATCAAAATGGATGAGGAGAAAGCTCCCCTAAGCTGTAGACAACAAGAGCAGAGCAAAAATACTAGATATCAGATTTTTTAGTTTTGTTATTTCGTTTTTATTTTGTTCCTATTCTATTTCATTTTGTTTCTTTTCTTTTTATTTCGGTTCTGCTATTTTTATTTTTCTTGAATCTGTGTCGGCCCTAGTTCCGTTTCTGTCGGCCCTAGTTTCATTTTCGTTTTATTTTGTTTTTCCTAGCTGACTTTTGATTATGGATTGCCAATTACTGAGAAAACTACTTTGAAAATTTTTGAATTGATTTCTTTAAGTAAAAATGAAACAGAAAAAAGGTATGCATGACCCCTAGAGGAAGTTTTTAAAACTTGACAAGGAATGAAATTTCTGTATCTTTGGGCATTGAGTGATTGAAAAACTGAAGAAGAGGAACCTTTAGTGATTGAGCAACCATCCATGTGAGAATTTTCAAGTCTTGCATACATATTGACTTTACATCTTGCCATTCTTTCCTTTCTTGTGTGTGATATTTGCATTCATGATGATTGGTTACTCTAGATTTTGCCTTGACTCTCTGGATACATCTCGCTTCGCATGCAAGAGTGAGATGATCTAGGCTATGTTTCTATTAACCCCTAAGGCAAATTGACTTACCTTGCAAACTTTATCCCTTGCTTACCCTCTTTGAGCCTGAATCACCATTTTTTTCTAATATGATAGCTCATTACTAGCCAAAGCCAAAAAACCATGATCAACCTCAACCTTAGAGGGACGAGGAGCTTTGGAATTGTTTTGGGAGTGGGTCTCGTTCAAGTGTGGGGGAGACACCCGGGGATATAGCAAGAATAGTGGATCCAAAAGGGGTTGAAAAAGAAAAGAAAGAAAAAAAATGCTGGATGAAACAAAGAAAGGGAAAGTAGCCAAAAGTTATAAGCTGCAGCAAAAATACAACACAAAGCTGCAAAACAAGAAGTGAGAAAAAGAAGAAAGGAAAAGTGGAAAAAGGGAAAGAAAAAGTGAGCAAGAATGCTCTTAATAGAACCATAGTGTCCTGGGGGATTCCCTCCATGCTACAAACTCATTCTCCATTGCTCCTCCCTTCCCTATGGTTACTAAAGCTCACTTACCATCCTGTATCCTACCCTTAACCTTGGCCACGTTACAAGCCGACAAGAAGTCATAATGATCATGATTGTATGTGATTTTGAAGGTGCAGAAGGAGAGGCTAGTCAATGTTTGGTAGTGCTGGTTGCATGAGATGTTTGAGTGTATACACAATCCCATACACTTGAGAGATTGAGAGAATATGCCTTGAGAGAGAGCTCAGTCACTTCTCGGTTACTCTTTAATGTTTACAAGTTGCTTATTTGCTTTGGGTGTGGAGTAAGTAACTCTAATAGATTGTTTGAAAATCTGGATTCTAGGATGATTGCATGCTTGATCTGTTTGTCAAACTTGAAAATTCATTTGAAAACATATTTCCTCCTTCAATTTCCTTGAACGATCAAATCTGATTTTGCCTAGGAGTGCAAAAAGTGTAAGTGTGGGGTCTAATAAGTCATATTTTATACACCTCACAAAGGCTTAAGATGAGCATTATTAAGACCGTTTAGTGATTAAGAGTCCTGTCTTAGTTAAGATTCGAATTATGGGCCTAGAAATAGGAAAAATATAAATTTGTGCTAAAATAAGGATTTTAACTAACAAAAGATTGAACTTGTTTTGCAGGCCTAAATGTCGAGAGCATCTTGGCCCAAAAGGAGCATCTTGGCCCAAAGAAAGCATCTCGACCCAGTGGAGAAAGCCAGAAAGCCAAGAGTATCTTGGCTCAAAAGGAGCATCTCAGCCAAGTAGAAGCCGAGAGCATCTCGGTCCAAGCCGACGTTAGTGGCCAAAATCACTCCGACAAGAATGCATATATGATTATGCTAAAATTAAGGAATCTGTAATGCAGATTTGATTATCCTAGAATTAAGGAATCTGTAATGCAGATATGATTATGGTAGAATCAAGGAATTTGTAATCTCCTAGGATTGAGGAATTTGTAATCTCCTAGGATTGAGAAATCTGTAATCAGTAATTCAAATTTGTAATCTGTTAGGATCAGGAAAATATGTAATTCAGGTAACTGAGCAAGAAATCTGCTGGGATCAAGGAATCAACGATATTTTAGGATTAGATTTAGATTTAGCCAGCTTGTGTATAAATAAAGCACGCCAGGCCACATCTTCAATGTGGAAAAATAGTGGAATTCTAAACCTAGCACCATCAGTGATTGCAAGCGTTCCAAGCTAGCAAGGTGGTACACGAAGCTTCAGTAAGGTGTCTCTCTCGATCAAGGAGGTACAGGACCAGGATTTTGGAAGCTGGAAGCTGTCGGAGGTGATAGCTCGGTATAGCCGACGCACTCCGGTGGACGGAAACCTCAACGTTTGGCCATCAGCAATGCACCATCGCCGTCCTTCCAAGGCGATTGTTGGGGAAGGCGAATTCTCTGGAAACTCTGAATTTCTCACCTTGTACTCGAGTTTGTTTTCAATAATATAAGCGGTTTGCATTTCTGTCTTCTGATTATAATTCATGTGCTTTCAATTTGCTTTAACTTTACCGTGATTGCACATTGTTAGAGGTAGATCACGTTACACTAGTGCTGATTGAAACTAGTTTAATAATCTGGTTAGGTAGAGAACCTAAAATCAACTAAGTACACACTCCCTGCCAACTGATAAGGTAGCGATTGTGTAAATCCTCGGTATGGCAATGGACAAACGTTTGGCGATTGTCGTAAGAATCTAAGGTTGATTCAGAGTATAATCTTAAGTAAAGAATCTGTAGACAAATTGTGTGTTGAATTCGGATTTGGTACAGTAGTTAGTTTAGCGTAGTTTAGTTTACTTTCAGTACTTAGTTTATTTTTCTGCTCTTAAACACAATAACCCCCCCTTTTTCTATTTTTCCAGTGTCCAAGACCGAGTTAGTCTGACTCCGTCGTGTCTGTCTAAGCTGGAATCATATCGACAGTTCTAGTCGGTCTCCCACTGAGATCATCCCGGTCGCACTTAAGCCGACTGACAGTAAGTCGGCATTTCACAACATTTAGCGATTTCTGCATAATTCTCTAGATTTCACACTTAGTCACAATTAAATACAATGTGTCCTTGAGAGAATGCACCTAGGATTACCTATACTATAGTTAGCTTTAGTATTTATTTGAGGTGTGTAAGACGACTAAAAACCCGCTTATCAACCGTCCTGGTAATGCAACATTCTTTAAAAAGAAAAAGGGCACCCGATTGAACGCTGACCGCACAGTCCTACGCATGATGCGCTCAAGGTAAAACCCCCAGCGCATAACAAAACTGGGGCAACAAGCATCACATGCATACATAAAAACACGTGCATTCTAGATTCAAAACATTCCCACATGCATACATGCATACAAGGCAAGGAGGGAAAATACCCTCATGCATGCATGAGCACTGGCATTCGAAAATCATTTCTGACTTCGTGTCGAAGCCTACCCAGTGTAGTGAAGAATTACCAACTCCATGTTGAAGACTACTTAGTGTAGTAAATCATTGCCAACTCCGCGTCGAAGCCATTGCTGACTCCGTGTTGAAGCCAACCTAGTGTTGTGAAAATCACCATTGCCGACCCTGTGTCGAAGCCTGCCCAATGTAGTGAATCATTGCCGACTCCGTGTTGAAGCCTACCTAGTGTAGTGAACCATTTCCGGCTCCGTGTCGAAGCCAACCCAATGTTGTGAAAATCACCATTGCCGACCCCATGTTGAAGCCTACCCAGTGTAGTGAATCATTGCCGACTTAGTGTCAAAGCCTACCTAGTGTAGTAAACGATTTCTAACTCCGCCTCGAAGCCAACTTAGTGTTGTCAAAATCACCATTGTTGACCCCGTGTCGAAGCCTACCTAGTGTAGTGAATCACTATTGACTCTGTGTCGAAGCCTACCAAGCATAGTGAACCATTTCTGACTCCGTGTCGAAGCCTACCTAGTGTAGTGAACCATTTCCATTTTCGACTGAAGCCAACTCATTGTTAGGAACCTTTTCCGACACCTTGTAGAGGCCAACTTAGCACAATGATTAGTTTGTCGACTCTGCATCAAGGTAACATCCATCAAACATTCTAATCTAACACTTAGTCATTTTGGGGTTTGATAGAATAGATGTAACACTTAATCATTTAGAGTCTGTTAGCATAGATTCAACACTTAACCATTTCAGAGTTTGTTAGCAAATATAACACTTAGTCATTTCAGAGTTCAGTAGCCTAGACACAACATATGGTCCTTTTGGGTTGTTAGCATAGACGCCTTTCTTATCTCAACACTTAGTCATTTTTGCTAACGTTAGTCATTTCGAGTCTCTTAACCTAGTTATCAAGTTAGAATTGGAGGTCACACCAGTTAACTCAATACTTCATTAAGTCACACACATATACTTAGCTCTTTTGATACACCGATTTGGTTAGAGTCGTCATTAATCCTTAAGGTAGAAAAAAAATAGAAAGATAAAAGCACAAGAACTCAGTGGAATTAATAAAAAGCTCTTCACATTAACTAACAAAGCAATTACATCATAGTTCATCAAAAAAGAGGGAAAAAGGAAAAACAAACTATTCTAAGAAGGAAGTCCACAACACCCTGATTTGCAATACATTTGTTGAAGTTAGTCGTCAGGTCGAATCTCATAATTATCTTCGCAGTCGAGCGACGACGAACGCTACCACTACGACCCGACATCTCGGGGGGTGGCGAAAGCAACACGGAGGAGTCTAAGATGCTTCCCAGACACGCTCGAATCCAGAGGATGACATACAGAGCCAGGATCTAAGAGTATGTTCCGAAAAAGATGACTGCCTACAAGTCAGAAATGAAGAGAAATAGGATGGTTAATAAACTGGTAGGTAATTCTAGGAGTTTCCGCTCTCGGCTCGTCGGACGAAGTGACGTTGGATCTCACTGGTTGTATTAACAAAGAGACCAATGCCCCTTTACACTTGTTTGTGATGCCGATGAAGAATGTAGAGCATGGCAAAGAAATAGGAACGCAACTTAATATATAGAGGAAATTATGAAGAGCACCCAATTCCCGCCTTCGGAGTGTATTCAGGAGTGCCTTGAAATGTATGTCTTTCCTAGAATTAGCGACCCAAAGAGCAGGGCACACTCCCTTGCATATAAGCTAAAGGACCTCTCACTGGCCTGTACCAGATACAGAAGACGCGAGGGTCTCCAGAATAAGGGGTTTAAGTTGGCCAGCGAGTTTTCCAAGCACAAATCGAAAACACGTATCACACAGGCTCAAAGGTGGAGGCCCCATCACAGAAGGACCTTATGGGGAGCGAAAAGTACGCCCAATTGGGCGATGTCACGATACTTCAATAACTACAAACAGTTTGCAAAGAGCGCCGCCAACAAGAATATGGTTACATGGTGAAAGGATGGAGTGGATCCTAAGAGGAGTTGAAGTGCCCCTATTTATAGGAAAGGAAGATGCACTAGAGAAGCCCAAAAGGGCATAGTTGGGGAATGACATAACAACGCCATCAATGTAGAAGGCGCATTTATGGAGAAAAAGACAAAGCGCATTCAATGCAAAGCGAAACGACGTGACTAGCACCATTGACTTTAAAGCGTGTCCCTACCACACATGACTTTTCATTTCCCAATGGCCACATTGTTTAGAATTAAAGAGCGCGTTCCTTCCACACGCGACCTCTCACCTCCCAACCTCCACGCTGTTCAAACTTTGAAGCACGTCCCTACCACACGCGACCCCCCATTCTCCAGTGGCCACGTCATCCATACCTAAGGGCACACCCCATCACGTGCAACTCTTTGCCCCCAACAGCCATGTCACCTGGGCAGTCCCACCTCCTAACGAGTCGGTTATCCACCAAGTGGGGCATTAACGACTCGGTTATCCCCTTCAACGAGTCGGTAGGTTCTCCAGAAGTAGACTCGGCTCCAACAAACCGGCCGTACTACAAGCCGATCAGTCGACATGTCAGCCTCATTCCCCAACAATTCACCTTTGCCAGTCAGAAGCCGGCTCTGCCCCTAGCCAGCCAACTGAACACCCAGATGGACTTCCTCCCCTAGTAAGCTAGCACCCTCGAATCCCAAGGCCCGCCTTGCCGTAGAGACGATCCAACGCAAGGTAACCAGACAGTGGCCACCCAACAGAGGTATCTTTATTCTTGGTCACCCAAGGAGACACCAACATCTCCCCCGCATGACCACAAATAAAGAGGGGGCAACTATAGGACCCCAAATTGGTCCAGCTCGACATAAAGAAGTCCATGAGTAGGATGACTGGATCACGACACGGCCTAGAAAATGAGAAGAGTCGGACCAGCCCGTTAATCAAGGGAGTCTAGCCGACTCGGTCTGCCCTTATCAAGAGAAGGGCCTAGGATGGCAGGCACGGGTCAACGGGTCAGGTCCACCATCAATCACCCACGCAGGCTCGGCCCAAACCTCGCAAGGCGTGCAGCGACCAGCCCAGGCCGAATCCCAAGAACACCAACACAACGCTGACAAAGCTGACCACGTCAACAGAGTCAAGCCAAGTCATCCCCTTGGAGAGGGAGCGCCACCTCATAGTTCCCTAGTTGTTGGATTCTCTACGAGACGTGAGGATGAGGCCACATCAGCAGACCCAGGTCCCACGCATCAACAGAATTGTGATCCTTGCCAATCACAATATAGAAACATGCCATGTCAATCACTACCCACAAGATGCGCTGCGATTCCAGGGAGAACGTGTCACGATTGAGCGTAGGATCCAATGAGAATCAGCATGGGAAGTGTCACAGCTAACTGACTGAATCAAGAGGCTCGGGTGATTCCACGTGGCAAGATGAAAAGCAACTTTGTCCCCCTCCGAAGGTGTAACATCCTAAAATTTATTTAATTATTTTTAGAAATAAATTTCATTATTATTATTATCAATTTTATTTTAATTATTAATTGCTACAAGAAATTATTTTATTAAATAATTGCATTTTAAAACTGAAATATTATTATTATTATTATTATTATTATTATTCTTAATGATGACAGAAAATTAATTTAGTACTTAAATATTTATATTTAATTTTATTTTAATAGAGGAGTTAGTGGTTTTATAAACTGATGAGGCATTAATCTGAATTATTTTTATTTATTAACTTAATTAATTGAATTAATGAGGGGCTGACGGGCGGGTCAGGGTTGACCCGACCCAAATAGAATATTAGACAGGGGGTAATCAGTCTACCCCAATTTGTGTTTTGCGCGTCAGACAGCCAAACCTAGAGGAGAGACAACACAAATTTGCACGGAGTAGGAGCTAGGGTGTTCAGATCGTCCCAAAGCTGCATCAGATCATCACTGTTCTTCGCATCTAAGGTACCGGGGAGATGGGTTCGGCCATATGTGAATACGGGGGTGTACAGGTAGTGAGGGCAATCCCTAAGTCCCTCTAGGATCTAAATTCTCAAATTTGTTTGGTTATTATGTTCTAAAAATGTTTTAATCGGTAGAAAAGATTCGTCAATGTGTACCGTGGTTTTGGTTGACTTAATTGATAATGTAATCATTTGCCTTTAGTGTGAAGGAAAACTTCTAGAGGGAATCCCAAAGGAACAAGAAGAACGACTTTGATGAACATGTTTTCTTCATTATGCTTCCAAGTATGCAGAGATGTCAGTTCTATCTCACTATTTGGGTTTCACTTACATACGAAAGAGTAGAAGGGTCTTTCCTAGGGCCTTTATTAATAATTGTTATTGTATGGTGTCTTTTGGCAATTGAAGGGGGATTAAATTCTAGGATTAACATTTTGCCTTAATGTGATTTTCGTTTGAAATTGTATGGTTAACCGTCTTAATTACTTGATTCTCGTGGTTGTTTATGGTTATTCATGGTTGAGGTTCAATTTGAGACTCTTGTGTGTAATGGTGAAATTGGATGGAATTCAATGGTGTTTTATGTGTGTTTCTATGCGTTCTTATAAATGATTTATGGTAATGATGACTAAATTGATATGATTTTGGCATGATTATGGACTGTGTGAATGATGTATGAATCATGAGAATGAGAATGTGGATGAGACTGCATTGAGCATGGACATGAGATGCATGAGAAGCCAGACGTGGCTATAATACCCTAGCCATATGTGGTGTTTATCAGGGGACCTTGGCCAAAAGTGGTGTTTAACAAGGTGGACTAATGATGGAGGACATTCATATGCATGGGCCATAGGTGGTGTTTAACGGTTGTGTAGAATGTCTTCGCACGGGCCATAGGTGGTGCTTAACTGTGCGACACATCGGCCATATAGGGTGTTTAACGGTGTGGTCATCATTAGTGATAACTAAGGGGATTGAGGAGGTTCGCCCATGGTGTGGAGTTTCGAATCAAGACTGTTAGGTGTGATGATGAGCATATGCATTGTGCGAGCATGTGCATTTTGTAAACATGAATGGAATGTGATTGATTTTGAATGTGATGGAACGTGTGATTGATATGAGTATTTGTTAACTGTTAGTAATTGGATACGGTAATGGGTGGGATTTGGGGTACTATCTGCATTTATATATGATTGAATTCTATTTCTCACCGTACTCTCTTGTGGTTTTCTTTTAGGTAATGTTGAGGGCACTCGTAGTGTCGAGTTTTGAAGAGGCGGGGTCTTGCTCTGATTTGTGTGACATCGGGGCTTTGGAATTTAGAATAGTTGTTCTATATCTTTTGTTGTTTGAAGAGCTTATCTTGAAGATGATAATGACTTTATTTTTCAATTATAATATTTAAATTTAAAATCTTCTCGAAAATTTTGTACCTACTTGTTGAATGACCATGTGAACCTTTTTCCCTTAATACGAATTATGTTTCTTTGGTTTTATCTATTACCTTGTCTTCCTTTTTATTTATTTGATTATTTTAATTTAAGTATTCGAGGTAGAAGGGTGTCACAGAAGGCTATAAAAGGCCCCAGCGTAAAGAGCTTGGGGACAAGAATCGAGGAGTACAAGAAGAATAGAGAAAGTGCTGAGGAAGTGTTGCATGACTAGCAGGTGAAGATCGTTGATCTCTGACTATGAGTGAAGCATCGACTAGCTCTCTGGATACCAAGTAAGTTCTCTGGCCTAACTCCAAGCATGTGGTAAACACTACCTCCCCATCCTCGCTCAAATACACTCTAGATGGCAGGCATGTAGCCAGCTTATCCCGAACCAAGTCAATTACACTCCAAATGGAAGGCATATAGCTTGCTTAACCCAAACCAAGTCAATTACGCTCCAAATGGCAGGCATGTAGCTGGTTTAGCCAAGTCGAGTCCATTACACTTCAAATGGAAGGTGTGCTGCCAACCTAAGCCGAAATCCGAGTCGGTCTCAGAGTGGTAGCCATAGCACACCATGCTTTCCATTGGTTCGACTCAATAGATAGATTCGCGTTTGGGTCAGCCTAGCACGCATATTCAAACACTTTACCTGGCATCGAGACAAGACGCCTAATGGATAGTCCCGGCTCCAAACTCAAACCTGCAAGGGATGAACGCCTAAGGGAAAGTTCACACCTTAAGTCTCCGACTCTGGCAGACACCAAGAGGAAAGTCCGACCATCAAACCAGTGTTGCACACTTGTCAGATCCTTGCCTAAGAGGGAGGATGCTTAAGGGAAAGTTTGACTTTATGTTTCACTACATGCATCGAGAACTACATGAACTTTGATTCCTCCACGCTAGGGGAGGTACGTAGGAGCAAGAGGCCTACTCTTGTCAAGTTATGTGTTCCTAACATTCCAGTCTTGTGCAAACCCACCCCTGCGTGTCCAATAAGTTTATAACAAGAAGGTAAAGGTTACATTGCATGCATTTCGTAGGGTAACTACCAGATGGTAGGCGAATGGGATGAACCCCATGCGTAACCGGCTCCTTACCTAGACTCTGCTTCTGCCGACTTGCCTTATCCACCCTAAGGCCCCAACGTATCTTTAAACGTTGGTGGCGACTCCAGTATGAGTTAAATCCGGCTTGGTCAATCCCCCCGGATGGGTCAGGCCAGTATCGACTCATAAGAAGTTAACTCCTCCTTGGAGGTAGATCTGGCTCCCTTTCAAAACCTCAAACAAAAATCAAAATCCCTTCAAAAAATGAATTTTCATTCTAAATTGCCCCCGACGCAATTTAAGTCGTGTCAATTATCTAATCAATTACATGATAAAGTATTTAATTACAATATAGAATTATTTTTTTCGAAAACCTGTGATAGGTATGTGATTACATTTTGGTGTAATCGATTACATCATAGAGTAATTGATTAGTTGTTACAAAGGACCAAGTTGAAGCCCATCATTTCTAATAAAAAGGATCCAATTTTCTTTTAATTATAAAATGATTTTTAAAACAAAAGAAAGGGAAAACTTTTCCAATTTAATTTCCAATGCTTTCATTGGTTTCTTCAATAATTGATTGAAGGATTACAAACTAAATTGTGTCATTATGTTTATTGCAAAGGTCGAGCAAGATTGTGAACTCTTGAAGAGGAATTCAAGCACCTAAGGTGAGACTATCTCTAGGGTTTTGGGGTAAGGTATTTCAAAGTCTTTAAAATGGGGTAGTTTAGGTTGTACATGTGATTTTAGTGGAAAATCTCAACCCGTTTGATTATGGATTGAAATTAACTTTCAAACTAATAAGAGTGAATCAATAAAAATTCTCTTATGCAATCTTTTAAACCCCAATCTTTATTTTGCATTGGTTACATTGGTGTTAGACTAAGAAAACACAAAAGGAGGTTGAATTATATTTTAAACAATTTTTGTAAATATTTTTGAAAATAATATTGTCTTACCATAAAGCATGATGCCTTAATTATATTAAGATTAAAGTTGCTTAGAGAACAACATTTAGTGAAATTTCTTTCTCTTTTAAGTATTAGCCTTTAATTATGAAAGCAAGTAATAGATAAGGGAAAGACATAATTACAAAGACATTTTATACTAATTTGTCTTATTCCTTGGTAATCCACCAAGATTTTCATTATAATGAATTTCTCATTAAAAGTATTTTTTTCCAAAAGCCTTAACCAACCAAGTATTTTTTTCCATAAGCCTTAACCAACCAAGTATTTTTTTTACTCTTGTTTCTCCAAGAAAATAATCTAAATATTCTTTATTATAAAGACTTTTCAGGCTTCATTCATTTTCACAATAGATAAGGTTTTAGATAAAGCTTATTGACTTTCAAAGTCTTATAGATGGGTAAACAATAAAGTTCAACTCCTTTGACTTTGAGAAAATACAATGAAAGCTTTGGATTATAATTTAGCAGTAATGTCAATAATTTCTCTTTTTCTTCCAAGTCCTTGTATATACAAGCTTCATAAAATATAGTCGTTGTGAGATAGCATGGAGTCTTTGTCTTCATAGTCTTTACATGATTTTGAAGTGAACATTGGAACATTTAATGCAACATTAATTATCTTTCACCAACTAGTCACATTGATAAAATAAAACATATTATTTACCTTACTTTTCTTGTATTGTTGTCATTTTACTTAGGTGAAAACACTTTTATCTCTAAAAGGTATTTTGTTGTTCTTTGTAAGATAGATAGACATGCCTTTTGAGATGACAATGTACTTTATCACTTTGACTTTACATATCTTTCTTAGTACACTTGATTTCAATCATTCATATGTAAAAGCATGTGTTTCCTGAGAGTATTAAAAATGTGTACATGTACTGATAGACCTAGACATTAAGTTGTATTATGTGTTTTGCCTATTCATATGATAAGACAATTATATGTTTTTCCTATACAAGAACTTTTATTTTTTTGCTTATTGATTTTATATAAGACAATCAACATTATGTATTAAGCTTATCCTTATGTCTTATCGAAAACAATAATACTTTTTAATTTGTTTGTTAATAAACTCAAAACACTTAGGGACCTAACAATTGGTTTGATCAATAATTTGTTTAATTCTTGAATTCATTGTGTTAAACTAATTAAGATTGTGGATAATTTGATATTGAATATTAATATTGATTATTTGGACATTGAGCATCAGATCATTTATTGTTATTTTATTGTATGTTGTTGGAATTGATCATTCTTTACACTTAAAAACATCATGAAGAGATATATGCACTAATTGAGTCACTTACAATCGTAATTGGATTAGAACTTGGTCTTAAATGTTAGAGTTATATCATTTGTATCCCTCAATAACCTCAAAGAGTATTTTCATTACTTAATTATTAGAGAGTGGGTTGTTGAAAGGTTTTTGAACTAAATTTTTAAAACATTTTTCAAAGAGGAATAACATTTATTTTGCAAAAAGAATTTCAAAGTACTTGATTCACTTCCATTTGAATACTAAATCATCCATTTTATTTTCACACCTTGATGGAAAAACCTATTTTAATATGTGAATTATAGTGCCCTTGATGATTTCTCACCTTTTAATATATGAATTATAGTGCCCTTGATGATTTCTCACCTTTTCTCTAGCTTATTTCAAAATATATTATAACAAACTTATAAGTTGATTGATTAAAAAAGTAGTATACATATAGCATGAAGTCAAAGTAAGTTTATACTTATTTTACAAAATATGTCAACCTTATTTTAGTATCCTAGAATCTTTTAATATACAAATTGATGGATTTTGAATATTCAATTATCATCATCACAATAACCAAAAAAGTCATTCAAATTGGTTAGGGTCTAAAATTTGTAATGAGATGAAAGCAAGTCTATATGCCTATCATACCTAGATCAAACCATGCAACCATAAATTTCTACTATTCAAAATCATTTATACATTCTAAATTGCACAGCCTACAAAACATTGATTAGCATCCTCCTATCGTGAACCCAAAGGGAGAGAAAACAAACTTAACATCTTTGCCACAATATACCAGATGCAAAATGTATTTTTTATGTTTGCAATTTTATCAAAATAGCTTTATTAAGTGCAAGGTTTTAATTAGTAAGAATTTCATATAAACATTTTTCTCTAACAAAATCTAAAAAAAAACTTTCAAAAAGAAAAAAAATTATAAAAAAGAAAAATCAAAGTTAGAATTTATGTAATACTAGGGGTGATATTAGTCGATTTTGGTCATATTGAAGCTTAAAATGTTTAACCCGACTAAAATTGAATATTACAATTTCACAACCATTCTTGACTATGAAAACCTTCAATTAGTTGGTTTTTGAGTTTGAAAGGTGACAACTAAGGCAGGTTTAGGTCATTATCAATACGGTGTTGACAATAAGGATGAGCATGAATTGAATTTTTCAAAATTCAATCCATATCCAAACCATGTCCATTTATATGGTTTGGATTTAAAATCCATATCCATTTTAAAAAAAATAAAATGGTTTGAATTTTTTTTAATCAATTTTTAAATCGATATATGTTTCAAAATTGGTTTTAAAACTAATTTGATTTTAATAAATTTAAAATTGGTTGTACCCTAAAATCAATTTTAACTTAAAATTGATTTTAAAGTGTTTTAAAATCAATATTAAATTCAAAGTTGTTCTCTCAATTCGTTTGAACCAGAACATTTTGAATCTATTATCAGTCTAGGAACCACTTTCAAATCGGTTTAAAAGCAATTTATGGTTCAAAGCTAGTTTTAAATCTGGTTTATGTTCAAATCTAGTTTTAAAATTATTTCAATTTTAAAAGTAATTTTGAACAATAAACCTATTTTAAAATCAATTGTTTTTTAGATATTATTTATTTGATTTTATTAAATTTAATGTTAAAAATTCTTATAACTATCCTACAATAATTTTTATTAAGTAGATGAAAAATATTGAAGATAATTTTTGTATGTGATAATTATTATTTTTTTAATGTAAACTTTTATTGAATAAAAAATAATGATAGGATATGAAGAAAAAATTGAAAAAAGAATTGAAATTAATTGATAGAGATGGAAAAATAGTTTTAAGAAGAATTTTTTAAAAGAAATATATTTATTGATTTTAATAAACTAATATTATTTATCGAATAATTAGTATCTTATTTATAGATATTCTCAATATATATATATATATATATATTTATAGAATCACCTATCTTGAACGAAAGTGTTTTTAGTTGTCATTATTCAACTAGAGTATTTTTATTATTTTTCTTTAATGAGAATATTTTTAAGATTTTTTCTTAACTTTTTGTTTCTTTCGATCTATCATTTGTAACATCTTTAGTCTAAATCGAATTTTAATTTTTTAAATAAATTTTCAATAATTAAAAATAACATTGTATCACAATATAAATTGATATATTCCAAAAATATTTATTAGTATAAATTTTAATTATATAAAATAAATATTTATTTTGAGAAATTTCTAATATACTAGTTATTAATAACTAAATATACTTTTTGAAAGTATAATGTGAGAAAGAATATCTTGTTTTCGATATTAAATGTAACAAAAAAAGTTACATTTTATGCACAGTAACAAATTAGATATTTACTAGTCTAGAACAAAAAAAAAAGACTTGTGACAAAAACATTTGCTCCATGAAGTGGTTACTCAATCTCCAGTTTCGAGACAGTTGATTTAGAATGGGACTCAAAATCGAAATAAATTATGAAACAAACTTTGGACACAAAATTTGATCCAATAAATTGAATTTAAATTGGACCGTGCCAGTGTGGTTATGAACAGGTTTGGGCAAAATAGATTTTTTTGCTCATCCTTAATCGATGAGGTTGATATGAACGTACATATGGGTAAAGTTGTTGGCAATTTTGAAGGTAGTCTTGAGATCAACATGAGGTAGCCAGCAAAAATGATGTTCATTCAAGTCATTGTTTCACACTACCACTATCATGTTCAACATTAACTATTTTTCTTTCAAGCAAGATTTTGCTATCTAGTCATCACTATGCCTAGCCACATTACACTGAAGAGAGTTGCAAGCTTGCGAGCATTGAGATGTGATGAGAGTAATTAGGAAGAAAAAAAAACACCAAGATGAGAAATTGAGAATGAAAATTAAGGAAAGGTGGGGAGAAATTAAAGAATAAGGGTTCTCATATGTGTGGGGGGAGAAGTTATGAAGGAGAGTTGGCTTGTTCTACCATTACATATGGCGAAAAGTCCAAAGTTGTATTATGAGTTCATAATTAGAGTTGGAAAAATTGGTTTGTTGCAATGACTTGATAAGCTAGGTTGGGTTGGACTCTTTAATTTGAAGTCTAAAAAGAACCAAATCATTTTGACTCGACCTGGTAGACCAGATGAGTAAGGTTGGGTTCGTGATATGTAGAGTCAAAAACTATCGAACCTATTTGGCTCGATATTTTTTTCTTATAAAATACATGTAAATATGTGCAAAAAAATAGGTCAATTTGGCACGACCTAATGGGCTAGCAAATATGTGGTCTATAAGAAAATCTTGTCCTATTTTGTTAGGCTAGGTCAGCTGGCCTATTTTGTCAACTTTATCATCGATTTTGAAAAAATATTTTTAAAATGTGTACAAAAATATAAAATATATGTGTAAAAGAAGTCATGATAACATTGTGTGTAAGAAAGATATGGTGAGACAATACTCAATGTTGTAGGTGGCTTGGGATTCAAGTGGTGTTGTCAAGAGACCCTAAACATCACTTTTTGCTACAAAGTGGTGGTTTTGATGGAAAGAAATTTAACAAAGCATGATGGTTTGTGTGGTTCGTTGCTTTACATAAAACATGGTATTATATTTATGAATGATATAGCTAACAATGAATATGTATTTGAATTTATTAAGTTTAGGTTTTAATTATGACTAAATGTTAAGGTAAAAGGTTTTTCTTGTTCCTTTTATGAGTGGTCAATAAATCCTTTTGTATGTTTGAATTATTCATAAAATCAATAGGGTATATCTTGTACTAAGTTGGGTAATAACATGTTTTTGTTTTTGCTGTAAATGGGTTTGGGTACCCCTTGTACTCTTTATATATTATGATTTCCTTTTGGTTGATAAAAATTCAATGTGCATAGTTTTGTACCTCTAGGAAAAAGATACTGGGAGACAAGATATGTAAGAGAAAAAGATGACACACTTTCATTGCTTTGGAAATAGTACTTGAATAGTTGAATTGAGTATTGTCCTATATAAATAAAATAAACTACACTTGTAGTAAAAGTAGCATTGGTAGCGTAAAAATAATAGTAGGGGGATAAGTTACATGTTTATTTGGTTAGATGTGGGTTCTAATGTAAAATATTTTTTTTTACAACCAATACTTGTCCAAGTTAATCCCGTCTTAATCAATTCTTTCTACCCAATGACCTACACTTACCCTCATGTTTACTTGTATTTGAGTTTGGGTAGTTTGAGTTCTGGTAAAGTACAAATTGTGTGATAACCCTTATAATTTACCTATAAAGTTCCTATGAAGGAAGAAATATTTTCATCTTAAAATAAAATGCAACCAATGAAAATTGAATTTCTATGAATGATTATCAACATCAACCTATAGTCCAAGAGACATATGATAATGATTTATTCGATATGTAATATTGAATATAACTACATCTCCAAAGGATTTATATGCTTGAATTGAATCACCTAATATCTAAATGATGTGCTTTAATTTGTCATTTTCATATATAGTAAAATCATATTAGAAAATATCTTTTTTTTTTTTATCTTTTAGACTTTTGCACAATTTAAACATTTTTATCTTAACCAATATTATTTTGAAATTGATAAAGTTTCTAATACTTTTTTAAAAAATATGGTAAATCACTAACATCTATTCCTTTTTCTAACTTTAATACTTTTGCTAAGAGGCTTACTAGATAACTAGCTTTTGATAACAACAGTATATGATTTTAATCACCAAGAAGAAAGCCACAATAAGTAGAATGAAATTGAAGCTCTTTATCATCTAACAACTCATGGATATGAGAATTACTAAAATGTGTAATCGCTAGCATTATGCTATGTTCTCACAAAATTTTGATTATTTATTGTCTTTCTTACTTTCATTATCCGTCTTTGGACTAAAAAAAAAAGCTATCAATCAACTTCGTTGTCACTCATTTTATCATTTTCCG